>VXBO01004196.1:108045-192735 GCA_013400135.1 Rhinoptilus africanus
AAAAAAAAGGAAAAAAGCAAAGGATAAGACTAAAAGGGGAACAGTTTTATCTAAGACCTTTGAATGTATGGATTTTTATTTATGTTCTGACCATCCCGTGCTACGTGCTTGCCTGTGCATACAAGCGGTAAATACAGTCCTACCGAATTTTCGGATTGCGCTTGAAAACAAACAGATTGCCTAAGGACAAGTAATTTTGAAAATATTAAATGGTTCTTTATGCAGCTGGAAAATATTTGTAGTTACAATAACAGAATGGTAGAGTCTTTCTTTCCGTGCAAATACCTATATTCAGGTGGATTGTATTAGTAAAAGCTCCGTTTCTCATAGCCTCACTCGCAGCCCCCCACAACTTGTCAGTTTTCATCTGTTAGGAGTTTTCAGTGTCTCGAGTTACCTCTGCGTATTTTTACCCTTTGAGAAAACAACAGAAAAGCAAGCGTTATCATCCAGGGGTGATGCGACCGCTTCCCTCGGTCAGTCGTTTGGAAGGTATTAAAGCAGCAAGACGATGGACACCGAAGTCCAAATGCTTCATCTCCGCTATTGCGTATCTTCTACTAGCGCTGGGTCAACAGGCCACGTCATTTCTTCTGCAGGAATGGCAAAGACCCTGAAATGGACTTTGCCCTTCTCCATTTGCTTGAGGAAATTCACGAGGATGCAGATGTCTTTTGCAGCAATATTGGCTGTTTATACCCACGTTTCTCCCATAACCTATGCCTTTATGTCTTTGTAGAGGTTATAAACATCCCTTTAGTTCAGATTCACCCTCTTTCACTGGCATCCTATATATCCATAGTACTTCCGTAGAACAGGGTATTATTTTTAATGAGGTAATTTGAACTCTTGATTCTGTGGTGAAAAGATGAGATTAAGACACACAGCCTCTAAAAAAAAGTATTGGATACTGGTCAGGGCACATGGAGTTTAATGAGCCAGATGCATTTATTGAGTTTTATACCAGGCTCTCTGAAACTTGTTTGCAGGATATTTTAGTATTATGCATTACCAAAATCTGGAGCAGTTCAAATTCAAGAAAAAAAATAATCAAGAAAAGTCTTGCTTATCAAGGTGATAAAAAAAAATCATTGTGGAAACTAGAAGTAAACTGCTGTCCTTAGTGAAGACTTTTACAGAAAGATTAGAGCAGGATACTGGTGTCACGTTCTCAATTTCATCTCTCTCTCTTTCTGCCACTTTAATCAAAAGCTATGAATTTAAAAGACAATGTTTCATCTGCTTTAAATAAAACAAGTGCAGCGTTTGGGAAATTCTAAACCCCGCTACAGTGTACACACCGGCATCAAAATTGTGCATCACCACTTTTTTGATTGAATCTAGGAGTTTATTCTGCTGTATGATTCTTGCCTTTGTGTTTGAGGTCTAGGTAGGCAAACCCTCATCGTTTGCTGCAAACCTAATTTTAAATTACTGAGGTTGACTATTTGTTTATTTACATAAATATTCAAACATGCCTAGTTTATGAAAACCGAACGTAACCTTTGAATGTGAAAAATTTGTGAGGCATTAGACACTTCTGTGTTGTAGCTTGTACTAAATTATCTCTGGGCCATTTTATCCCCTCATATTAGCACGAATCATGCACGTAAAAATTTTCTTTTGATTTACGCCCCAGTAAGTAGGAGGAGAATAAGGTCTATAGTACTTTTCTTTAAGTAGCCATTATTAGTTCTAGGTTCTGATGTCGTGATACTCTTGTATAATGGAAGCAACTCTATTGAATCTAATGGAAATGTGGAGTGAATATTGTGAAACTGGTAGGACTGAGAAGAGGAGCAGGTCCTTAGTGTACAACTTTTCAGACCTGCGAATTTATCTCCCATGAACAGAAATGAAATCCTTCAGAAGCTTTTGGCACTTTCGCTTGTTTGTGTATTCTTCATGTACACATCATGTGCATCTGTGTGTGTCTGTGTGTACGTATATATGATATGTGTAAAAGTACTTTTTATATAGTAACTTTCTGCATAGGGCAACCCAAACAGCTGTTATTCCTTTTTATAGCTTCTTTAATCTATGTGCCAACAAGTCAGTTTACAAAATCTGTTTTGTTGATGACTGCTGCGATAATAATTGTGGTGTTTTGTGGCTTGGCAAAAGCCTGGGGTCTCCTCCGAGGACTCTTGCCAAAGCCTTTGAAGGGGTTGAGGTGGATTCACTGCCAAAATGAGTCACCACTCTCTATTTTATTTAGTGTCCTTCTGCCAAGGCCTTAGACACTTTCTGTTTTCATTCTTTTGTAGGCTTTCCTTCCCACATTGTGGTTTCCTTCACAGCCAGAGTAATGTGTTTGCCAGCATAGGTGAGAGAGTGTGGCTGACTCTCCAAATGCCACTGCTAGACTGTGCTTAAGGGTTAGTGGTTTAGCTATTGTGCTTTCTCAAAATGAATGTGCAAGATTTAATTATATGCCTATGAATTATAAATAAAAAAGACTGATACAGCACAGTGCAATAACCTAGAGTAAGGTCAAGGCATTTCAGAGGTCTGCCAGTGTTCACTTCTTTGTACTGCTGCATCCTTTGGATTATTTAACTTGTGACTGTGCTGCTCAAATCAGAGATGAGTTGCTCCTCTAGAATAAATCTTCTTTTTTTGTGTGTCTGTCTGAGGCTGGCCTTTCTACTAACTTTCTCCTCCATCCGGAAGCAGATAATCGTCCTGTTCACAGCAGAGTAACAGATGCATGGTAGCTATCATAACACTTTGCATGTCCCACCCAGATGTCTCAAAAAATTTGAGAAACCAAGATGAATGGATCTGACGTTCTGACATCCTTCATACAGATGTGAAAACTGAGGCACAGAGAAGTGAAGTGATTCAGCCAAAGTCACATAGGAAGCCTGCGTGAGGCCTGGAAACAGAGCCCACATCATCTGACTCATTGGCCTTTGCTTTAACCACAAAAACTTCCTTTTTCCCGCTATACTGAAAGTGATATGTTTTGGCCTTAGTCTAGATAAAATGTTAGATGTAGAGATGGCCTAGATATCCTTACAGTAAAATGTGTAATTCCTACTCGGGTGATGTTGGATGATATGAGTCATGACTTATTACAGTATCTGTGGTTTTCTTAGCGCTGTGAGGTTTTGGTATGAATGAGGAAAGCAATATGGGGATTTCAGTTAACTGTTAAGCAAAATTAGAGTGGAAAAAACACATGGTACTCTGAAGAGTAACAGCAGTATTAGCTTTTCAAGCAGATTTTCTGTTCCTCATTGATAAGATGCGATGCTATGAGGTAGGCTGCTGGATAGTTCAGTACTGATGTACGAACCTCTGTCTTAAAGGGCCTAAAGGAATTAGTCCCTATGTTCCCCAAAATCATGCCCTTAAGTGACTGTATATACACGGAGGTGCATAAAGAGGTGATCCTGCAGGATTTTGAGTGTCACACCTGTTTCTCCAGTCTGGGTCTATGTGGGAGCTTACAGTTGCTCCTCGGTATTTGCTATCAAGAAAAATTATTCTAAGTGTGGATTTTTGGACATTAAAAAAATACAAATGTTGCCAGACAGGGTAATCCTTTGTATAGTTATGGAGTGAAGCCAAATCAGGAGAAATGTTTTCATCCATCCTTTTCGGTCTCTTTTGCTATGTGTTTCACTCTTTCTTGGTTGCCTTCTCGCTGTCTTTGAAGATCAGCGCAAAGGCTGTGCAGCCCTCAGACCTATTCAAGTCCATAAATGACATAAGTCTTCTGCTGGCAGTCTGGTTCGGGGTAAACTTTACCCAGAAAACAACTTAATCCCAGGGATTTTCTGTGTCCTTAACAATGCATAGTGCTCATACCCCCTCCACACAAGGAAACATTTCAGCCGCCATCCTCGCACCTCTCCAGCTTGCTTGGGTTTTTTCTTTCTTACTGTTTCTTCCCCTCTCCCTTTGTCTCCTCCCGCATCGCCCCTTTATTTGTGTCATATATCCACATGTCAGCTGCCTGCTTTTATTTTGTTGTGACTGTCCATACATGTGCTGTACATTTCAAAGCCTTCTTTCTCCCCTCTTAGTTTTAACAGTTTGTTCTCCAGGCACAGGACAGCAAACCATTGAGCCTTTCTCTACCCGAAGTGTCTTCAAAAGAGTAAATCTGGCAAAAATGATGAGTCTTGGTGAAGTTCACGTAGCGGGAGTCTATGCAGATAAAATTCCTCTGCCTGGAAGCACTTTATTCACCGAAGCTATTTGTCATTGCCAATGAGGAGTGAACGTTCAGGTTGGGTCACTTGCTATCTGCAGTTAGAGTGCGAGTGATAAGATTGTACGTCCTTTGAAGACTGTGAGCCCAGTCCCTCCTGGAATAACCTGGCTACAGCTGACCAGAGTTTCTTAGGATTGGCTTTGGGTTTGCAGATTTCAAAATGAAGCTGTGATTGGTAAGAAGAGACTGCTTTCTGTTTCACAGTCCAAATTAAGCTCATGGTAAACTGATTAGGCCATGCTCTTTTCCATGTTACTCAACATCGGAAGATAGCTACAGGTTTTGGGTCCTGAGTAATCTAGTTGGACTACATGATCTCCAAAAGGGAAGGGTAGGGAAAGGGGAAAGGAAGAAAAGGAAAGGAAAATAAAAGGGAAAAAAAGAAAAGATCTGCGACTTAGGGAGATTTCCAGGGACAGACTCTATCCCTGTCCTTGGGCACAGTATCAGGAACAAGTTTTCTGCCATTACGTGTATCAGACACCTTCTTGCTTTTAATGGATCTAGTAATCCTGACTTTCTTTTAAGAGTCATGTCCTTTTTTCTTCAGAAAATATATGATGTTCTTTACTCAGGTAACAATTAAACTTTATGTGGAGCCTGGCTGATTGCAACTGAATTCAATTTTAAGTAAAAGTTGGGAGATGATTTTCATAGCTCAGCAGCAGCTTGCCTAGGTTATCTGTGTGCCATGGGTTATGGAATTTGCTTCACCAGTGACAGTATTAACAATGCGGGCTTTATTTACAAGAGGTTTATAGTCATACCACAACTGATAGAAATCTCTGTAGTTCCACTGGTTTTAATGGGAATTATTCCAGATCTAGCTGTAGATCTGATCTGTAACACAGCAATCCACAATTTAAATTACCGCTACAGTTTAGGAGACTTAAGTAAATTCAGGACCTAGTGCACAGTTATCACTGGGAGAACTTGTTGTATTTAAGATGCAAAACCCCACTTTGTCATAGAGTTAAATTAGGATTTTTCACTCACTTGATCTGTATTTGTTAGCAGCAGCTAGACCTGAGCCAGCCAGACCGGAGAGGACACAGGGACGCCATATATATTTATTCCCCTTCCCGTTATACTGTTTTTAAACCATTTGCTGAGTACTGTAGCTCTTACTCAACACTACAGAAGTTAGGAGGAGACAGAAAAATTTTAAGAGCATGCAGTATATCCTCCATCCTGTAAATGCACTAGTAGAAGAAATGATCGCTTTACCTAGAGATAAGTAGCATTACGAGTAGAACAGGAAGAAAACTTTCAGGTCAGTAAATACTTGCAAAACACAATAACAGAGCCTGCACTATATCATATTAGAGAATATATTGCTTACCTCGCAGAAGTAGATTGAGGGTATTCGTGACCACTGGTGAATTCCCTTGGGTGTAGTAATCTCTGATTATTTGCACCTGAAATTCTTCACTAGAGTAATGTTCTGTAGCCAAGGCTTATATAAAGTTCAGTTTTTATTAATTCAACCTTATAAGCACAGCACTTGGTTCACATTCATGATTACAATTATTTATTTAAGTAGAAAGAGATATCTAAAAACACTTTGTGGATTATTCTGAATCTCATAGGGCTCTTTTACATACAGTATTTAATGAGCAATCTACTTTGGAAAATAACTAGATTTATTGTGGGTAGCTATCCTTTACCCAACTGATGTGGCATAAATAAAGTGGAAGCCACTTTTTAAACTATTATAATAATAAGAGCACTGGAAGAAATAAAATAGAAAAGATTTTTTTTTTTTGGAATGGCAAGCCATAAAATGTACAATAGTGCATCAGAATGAATGAGTGCCTGTTCAGAAGGGAAACTTTCTGTGCACCAGAAGGCTAACTGCTGAAATAATGGAGCCATTCACAAATATATTTTTTTTTGCGTAGCAAATAGTAAAATAGCTGGACAATGAAGTCTCCTCAAGTGCATAATAGATAAAGAAATTAACCACAAAAAAAAAGGGAAATAGAATTCCATCTTCAAGATCATGGTTGGATCAATTAGAAAATATTTGTAAAGGCTGATCCTTTGTCTGCAAGCCTGCGTGTGCGCTAGAGCCTGCTGATGCTCATGGGGTAGGCTGTTTTCCGCACTCTTTAGAGAAGCTGAGCCCTTATCCGCACTCCTTAGAGAAGCTTATCCCCAAGGCCTGGTGCACCCTCTGGTCCACATGGCCCATCACGGCTCCGAGGTTGTCCTTCCTCTTCATGTCTGGAGCTCTTCGACCCGGCGGGATACCCACATGTGGCCAGTGCGAGGAGGGCAGCTTTTTCCAGGGGCATAAAGCTGAGATCTCTGGCTGCTTGTTATCAGCGTGGGCTGATCCGAAGTGTGTCCACATCAGTTAGGAGGACTCCGTAAGAAAGGAAAGGATTAATCAAGGCATGAGTTTCAACCCGGTCAGTCCTGAGCACATAAATACCCAGCTAGCAATTACTCTTCTTGCTGTTCTTCACACTCAGCATTAGTTTTAGGCTCTTCTTAGATGTGCTCCATTATCTATGCCTAAGACAGGGGGCCAATAAACTACATTCCTTATCATATTGCATTATTGACACTGTGGTTAGAGCTGAGGTGATATTTTAAGTCTAAATCATATCTTTCTGTGGTTTATATATTTATTAAAGGACTTAGATGCATATAATATATTCTTTCCTTCATGGGTTTGAAATGAAACAAAGTGAACAGAATTACTTTATACTTTTTTCCGATTTTTATTTATGACCAGTTGGAGCCAGAGCTCTGAAGATTTACGCTTGGCAGTAGAGTAAGATGCTGTGCTTGTCCTGCTCTCCTGGTAGGCCTAGTAAATCGTCAGCTCTTTGAGGCAAGGGCTCCTCTCTTTGTTCTTTGCTTATACAGCACTCAGCAAAATGGGGATCTGCAGGGTGTCAGTCCTGGGTGCAGTCCGGATAATAATTAGTGATATTTGGACTTGGCAGTGAGGCCCCTGTACAGGGTTGAAGGATAAGAGCCCTTTCCTAGATCATGTGAAGCAGGGGCAGTCCGTAGGTGTTTCGACAGCCTCAGATATGGGAAGAGTTTCTGCTTGGATTATAGTACCGGTGTAAGGTTGATAAACCTGCAAAGTCAGATATTTGGTGCATTCACCCCTCCGGTGTCCTTGCTTCTTGATCTCAACAGCACACAGCAAATTGTCCTGGAATACATACTGAGTATTGCTTTTGGATAAGGAGTGGAGAAAAGTCAGAAAAGGATTTTGCCTAGTGGGGGAGCATAACACAGTCATAATTTATTGCAGGCTTGCCTGTCATGACTAATGGATTCATCCCCTATTAACTGAGCTGTGACACTTAAACTGACTATTTTTCTTCAGCTTCTTCCCTCAATTTGGACCAAACCGCATACCTAGCAGAAAGACATTCGTCTTTTCTTCAGGACAGAGTTTTTGTGTGTGAAATGAAGGGGGACTTCAGGGACAGAGTCCATCACCACACGCGTATGCTGTAGTTGGGGTTACATGGCACCATTGCTTCTGCCCAGAAGTTTGAGTTTTAGGGCACATATATAAAAACACGGCTGCGTAAAATTCTGTAACATCTCTGGCTGCCTTCCCTCTGCCGCCCTTCCCACTCTCGCCTGCTATTCCTGTTTTATTTAGCCTGCCATAATAAAATTAGTATCTAGCAGAGACCAGACAAACAAGAGCTCTGCAATCGTGTGCTGACTTAGGACTGCAGAGACCTTGGTTAGTCAACAGGATAAGCATTCCCACCCTATTCCCTGGGATGGACATGGTACATCCATAATGCCACAGCAATACCAGAACGAAGCGACATGGAGAGAAGTTACGAGACGTTTGGAAGAAGGATCTGTTCTTGCGTGGATTGGTTTTATCACACAGAGTATTTTTGCAACTTCTTCAGGTTGAGAAAACTGTTGTAAGAGGATGGGCCAGATTCTTCTAGTCACTGAGGGTTGTTGAGCGCTGCAGTGCAATGAGGAATTGGGTTTTATAACTGACTTTTTTCAGTTTTCGACACTTATTTTTAGACTTGGGTTTGCTAAATGCAGCAATTCCTCTTTTGGAACCAGTATCTGATTTCTGAGCACGTTCACAAAATGATTTACTTTTGATAGGAAGTTTAAGGGAACAAAAAAGCAGACTGTTTTAAAGTCTTACATATACTTTTCTAAGTAGATCATGGGCTACATAGTAATTTTAGGAAGGGAACGCAGTTCACATTTGAGGAGTAAGTTAAAAAAACCTGAGTTTGAAATTCATAGGAGGAGAGAGACATTCCTGCTTTATTCTTATGGTTTGGCATCAAACCAATCGTATGCAAATTTTAAATTGTGCCGCTAAATAGTTAAATAAGCAGATCTAAAGGGTGTAAGGTTCCCAGATCCTTTGTAATATCCACACACAGCTCATTTTATATCTTCTACCAATACATTTTGAATCACTTTTCTGATTTTATTGAAGAAAATGTCTGGAATTTTGATAGGAAGGACTTGAAAAAGATAGTTGAATCTGGATAAAATATTCATAGATATAAGAACTTCTAGTACCAGGAAAAGGCTGCTGGGTGCCTTCATGACTGTTCTTCTAATTTCCTAATTTCTGTTTTCCCTGTTTTCTGTGCTGTGTGTTTAAATAAACTCTTCTGGTTCTGTCTTTCACACATCATTGCCTTTTGCTTCAAAGGCTCCTTTTAATAACTTACTCTTTGGTTTAATTTTCTTTTGAACATGAATTGGGCTTCACCAAACACTCTGTATACAGCTCACACCCCCAAATACTGAGAGCGGGGTTGATTCAGTCTACATGTCATTGTGTATGGAGCTTACTCTTCACTGCAGTGGCTGACGGAGTTAAGTTTTCAAAATAGTTTCCATCGTAGCTCCTTCTTTTACCAATCCCATGGTTGGGGCCGCAACTTTCCCTCCCTCGTCTTTGTGAAACACAGACCACACTCCAGGTTTGCACGGAATCTCTTCCTCCATATGTTTTTAGTAATTGTATAGTAGGGAAAAAATCACTTTTCCCTTGTCAGACATTTCTAGCAACACTTTTTTCGTAAAGGGCTTCATCAGAAGTGGCTGAAATTTGAGACTATTCATAGAAATAGTCCTCAGAGAAGGTTAAGTTTGAGAAGGAAAATAGAAAATATGGTTAAGCTAAGAAAAGAGAAAATGTGTGACTGAAAAATCACTTTGGAGCGTGTTCGTAGGAGCCTTGCCTTGTACCGATGACACTCTGTGCCTGTGGCACTGAGCAGCAGTGCGCGGGCCCAGCCGGACGGGGCGGATGCCATGTGCCGGCTGCTGTCGGGACAGTTTTCCAGAGGATGTCATTTATTAGCTGCTGTGGTAGAAACTTTGCATTGCGCTGGGTTATTTTTCTGCTCTTGCACCTGTGCCTTTCAGTGGGGAATGGCCGTGTCTGTTGTCTGCTGCACGCAGATGAATCGTGTGACACCTCCTGTGGCTCTCTAAGTATATTTCCTGACTTTTAAATTACTTTTTAGTTTTAATTTTTTATTCCTTGTATGCAAGTAAATGTATCTCTCTGCTGTTCCTCATTTGTTGCAAACTACTATTTGGTGGCAACTTCATGGTGGGGAAGAAAGGAGAAAAATACCCCTTTAAAAACTATGGTGAGACACTCAGTTGACAGAGGCACACAGGGCTTACAGAGGAGGCAGGGGGAAATCAAATGCTTATTTACCTTTTGGGATGACTTGCTCAGATTGTAGGTAATCCCATTAGAGCAGGAACAATCCTCTTGGATGGTGAGGTCTGTGCAGCACATACGGCCTTGGGACCGGGTTACCGAGGTACCTGGGTGGTAAAGGGAATTAGTAATAGTCTTAATATCATTAGTAATTTCTTTGTTCCAAAGGGTTTACGGGTTATGGGAAGAAGTGACTAAATAAAAGGTATTGCTGGTTCTTTGCAGTCTTCCCATGGTCTATAATGGGACCGGCATGAGGTCCCATAAATAGCTTTGAACATTTTCATCTGTAACATTTGGTGTAAATTGTAACTTTCAGAAACTTATCTTTTATGTGGTGCAGTTTGCTTTTATGTCCCTACTGTCTAATCTTATCTTCCCATGTGCTGAAATATAAAAATTCATTGCAATTATCTTTCCTGTAGTAAGGTATCAAGAGTCGGTACATTGTAAAGGACTGGGTTGAAGTACAATCAACACACTTTTTTTGGATCTAAAAATACCAGTGCTTCAAAGGTCAGCTAAATGATAAATCCTGTTCTAAGTGTATATATAATACATATGAATTCACACTATAAATTTGTTTTATAGATTTTCATTGAAGTGCTTTGCAGCCTGATGATAATTTCAAAACGTTCCGAGTTTATCTGAGGTCACTGATAGAGTGCGCGAGAAAGGAGCGAGGCGACGGGAAAGGCGACAGGAGGAGGTGGTGTCCCTTTCGGCCGAGGGGGAAAGAGCGGCTTGCCAGCATTTGCCTATTGAATGTGGTGAAAACCCATCGGGGTTTTTTCTCTAAGAAGTCAGCTGGGCAACAGCAGCCTTCTCCTATGGCCAAAGTCACTCCTGTTGATTTAAATAGGAATAGGCCCTCGTATCGCGCGATTGACTTCTCCTTTGTTTCTCTGAGAGCGCGTAGGCGAATGCGTGCGGAGCGCAGCTGCTGGAGGTTGTGCTGCCACCGGGAAGCTGGAATACTTTCCCGTGTGGACAGTGTGATCCATAATCATCGGCCCACAAGTTAACAGCATTTCTAATGGAGAGAATGTAGAAATTCTTCTAGAGGTACTCCCGGAGCACGCGTCCTCTCTCATGCTCTTTTTCTTTCCATGGGAAAAGATGGATTCAACCAAGGCATTGTAAATAATATAATTGACTGGAGGCATTTTTAGATGCAGGAATGCTAAAATGGATTTTCTCTAACATATAAGGAGAGGAGGCTTTTATTCGTCTCCGGATGGTATAATTTATTTAAGTTTGGTGGTCTTGATATGTCTTTATTAGGACTAAAAGTAACAGTTAAAAAAGAGGTAGCGGTCAAGGAAACCAAAGGACTCTCATCTCTTTCTCAAAATAATAAGTATTTTTAAGTAGACCCAATGTTTCTTGTACCGGACTAAATAAAGCATTCCAGAATTAAACAAACACGTCCTCCCGTTTAGGCTTTCATTGCACAAGTCCTGTTGAAATTCATAGTAAGAGGGCTTGAGAATGTCCCTCCCCTAGACGATCCCAGTGTCCGGCATTGCGTCCAGCCCCCTTCGCGCTCGGGGACAAACACAGCTGGGTGCTCAGGTTTGCGCTCGCGGGAGCTTCGGGAAGAGCTGCCGATGGTGGGAGCTCATCAAATGAAAACGTCTCACGTGCGTCGTCTGCGTGACTGTGAGAAGCGAGTCTAGTTTTAACTACGCTTTCTGAAGTGTTGCAGGCAATACAGTTGCTCTTTTCACTGGATAGTGCTTACTTTTCTTCGGGATCACAAATATTTGAATACAATTATTCAGTCAGCTGGACATCTTTTTCCTCCCATTTCTGCCCGAACAGTAGTAGAATTTAGTGTTGATTTAAAAGACTGTCTGCCTTAAAGCAGATTGCAGAGTTTGCACACTGTGAATTGTAATTAAAGTGTAAGGGGTGCTTATTATGTCAACAACTGGCATGAGAACCCCCGAGCAGCAGGTGACCCCAAACATGTGACGTTTGTGACAGCTAGGATCCTTCTTTCACTGGTTTAGCAATCTGAAAGACCAAATTGAAAGAAGCCCAGAGGCTGTATATTTCATTAAGTCCCAAGGGAAGTGTGGGATACAGCTTCCTTCTGCTTTGCTGGGACGTAGCCAAAAACTTTCTAGAGGCTCTGTTTTTGACAGAGGCTTGCTGAAGGGGGGGGGAAAGCCTTCCACCAATCACCCATAGGACCATAAATTTGACATTTCCCACAGTTTCTTTGAGGCACTGATGTTGCTGTGTCAGCAGTATGTCCCAAATCTTGTGTTGTATTGTTTGAAAAGGAGTAGTCAAACTTTCAGGGGAGCTGAAATGTTTTTCTTCATTGTCCAGCAGTTCCTCTGCTGCAAAACCACAAAGGATTAGAAAACACACCTCTCAAAACAGGGGCTGATTTTATCAAAAGCAGGTACCGCGCACATCCACAGAGCGTACGCCGTTTTCTGAGGCGGCACAACATAGGCGATAACATTTCATCCATGTTACAAAGCAGACGTGAGAATATCATTTATAGACACGTACGACCTGATTGCAGGAATGATAAGAAAAGGAGCCTTATGAAAATACTGCGCTAAATTTATCCCCAGTGTAATTCCAGTTGGGTTATGTCAAGAATAAGCTTGGTCCAAAGGCTGAATTATGGTTTGTAACGCAGCTTGTAATTTATTTTTAAATAATCATAAGTTTAGTGTTAAATTCTTTGGCCTCAAACCCTGCCCCGTACCCCACCAATGTTTTTGTGGGTGACGGCAAACCCCTGCTCTTCCCGAGCTGGGGGTGTCAGCCCCCCGCAGCGACGGCCTCGGCGGGAGAGCACTTCTGTCTGCCAGCGTTTCCCTTCCTCGCTGCACTGCGTGTGTTTCAGCGGGGAGACTTCCCATCTTTGTTAAGAAAGTTTGACTTAATTTTTTCCAAAAGGTTTTTTTAAAATAGCAAATGCATGCTCCTTCTCTTCATATATAATGTGTTACCCTCACACACCTCTCTGTCTGTCCGTCTATCCTACACTACAACAGCATTTCCTACCAGCTGGTTTATGTGCCTGCTGATACCAAACACTTCATTTACTTTGGTGGCACCTTAATCCCATGACAGTAGAGGTATTTTTGTCCCCCTTAAGTCAGTTTGCTTTTATATGTCTTTAATTAGCCTAGAAAAGAGGAAGGTTTAGGATTCTTGGCTCCTGAACATGATCATTGTCAGTTCTGCCACTGATCTAGTAAGTGTTTCTAATCAAGTTACTTAACCTATAGCCATGCTCCTCCTAGAGAGATACTACAGCAACTAGCATTTTATAAAGAAAATAGATCAAGTTAGATAAAGATAAAATTGGTTTAATAGTACTTCTATTTCAAAAGAGTATTTTGAGAATTAATGTTGATGTAGTTCTTTGATCTTGGATGAAAGATGCTTTAGAAATGTAAAGTATCTTTGTTATTTGTCATATCTGTGGCTGTGAAATTTTTCTCAGAAATTAAATTTTTGGAAAACCCCGCAGAAGGTTGCAGCGTAGCCCCGATTGTATTTTTTCAGTAGAGTTTCAGAAAAAGTGACTGGGTTGTTTGTGATTACACACAGCACAATATGTCAGTATAGATGCAAGTAAGCTGGAGTTGCGAACGCAACTCCCCATGTCATTCCTCATTTGGACTTTGTATTTCAACCCTATTTAAAAAGTAATAAAATTGCTAAAATGCTGAGATGTTTTAAGTAGTTTCTAAGCCCTTCCAGCCTACTTGGTCTGATACAAAACTGTGCGTTGTGATCATTCTCGCAGGACTGCCTTTTTGTTTCTAACCCTACATGCAGAATGCGGCCGGACTCTGCAGCCCAGGCAGAATTCGTTCCTAGGAAGTGCTTCAACAGAATCTTTGCCATCTCCCAGCTCTGGCCCAGGGCAGTATGAGACTCAATGTCTTTGCATTTTATTTCGGTGCAGTATGATAAAGAACTGCAAACAGCCTCTGCCCTGCCAGCAAATAAATGGGTGAAAATACTGTTAAAAAATGGCAGAGGAAACAGTCGAAAGTCAATGAGGTGGTTACACTTGGCCTATTTTTAATTTTTGGCCAACTCTTTTATTTCTTTTGAAAAGGCAGCTTCTAAGTGAACCATTTTCCAAATGTAACGCCGTACCTTTAACTTTTTGGAAGGTCTGTTTCTGAAAAACAAAACAAAACATTAGTAATATTTTTATCCAGGAAATTTTAGCTTTTTTTTGTCCAGCTGAAGTTTTCAGGCTCTGTAAATGTACTGCTTGCTAAAAGGCACCCACTACAATGCATTAAGTACAACAGAATATTCCTTTGCAGGATTCCCTTTGTTGCAGACATTATTTATGACATTTTAGTCAATATTTGCATGGCAGACTGTCCAAAATTATTTTGTTTTAGGCACATCACTGATAACTGGACCCATACTCTTTATCATTCTTTTACATTCATTAGTCACTCTGTAGTGTTTTTAACATTTTAAAACACTCATGCAATTCAAAGGAAAATAGATTTCAGCCAAAACGCCTTCAAAATTATCTTTTTTCCTTTGAGTTATTCAGCGATTTTTAACACTTCGTATGTTTGATGTTTTTTTCTTTAGTCTCAGCAAGGCAAAGTTTTTGCAGGCTTTGGCTACGCTAAAGATAGGATTTTGATAGAAAAAATGTGAGGTAAACTGAACTTCATGTGAAAATGTTATCAGACGCGGTGTAAGGTGTAGCCAGCCAAAAACCCTGGCTATTTGCCTTCTGTGTAAAAGGTAATTTAAAAAAAAAAATTTACAACAAAACTAATTAGCAGATATTCTAATGCAAGAAAATGTTGCTGTTAGTAAAGTTTCTTCAATATGCCAGAAAGCAGATGGTGGCAATGGAATAGCGTTTTCTTTTGCCAGCTTTTCTATATGCTTTCTAAACCTGCAAGAGCTTTTGCTATTCAGTATTCAAATTTCTGACACTCTATGATCTTTTTCATCTTAAAACAGAAATAGAAACTGAAACTTAAAAATGTAATCAAGTCAAGCTGTCTGTTCATCAGATCATAACCATGGCTTAAAAAGTTTGATTAAAATTTTGTCTACACAGTGTAGTTACGGGTTTTGAGAGCTCTGAACTTTTCTGGTTTAATTTTTTTTTCTTTATAATTTAGTTTTGTAGCACTGGGACCAAGTAAAAATGGATTTTAGGTTGTACTTTCAGAGTCAACACATTAAGCTTAATCTTTTTCAGTGTGTTTGTGTGTGTGAGGGAATCCTACCTTATATATATATCTATGCGCCCAGCTCTTTTATATATTTTAATGATCCACTGTCCTTTGAGAGGTAGATACAGTTCCATTTCTCCCTTATTTATGGCCGTCATACCTTAGATTTTGCTGTAACTCCGTGCGGTGGCTCTGTACCGAGCCTGAAGGATGTTACTTCTTTCTGAGAATTAACTTCAGCTTCCACTTGCGTGGCTTACAAGCACAGCAGAAACACAGAACGAGTAGGCTGCCTACCAAAAGGCTGCTTTTTTTTCTGCCCGAGTCTATGTTGTTGATGCCAACACGATACCGATGCAACAAAACACGTCCTGATTTTTATGGTAATTCTCTGTTCTTCTTCGCAGTCTACAATATTGTGAGAGTAGAAACATATCCACGGAGCGGCAATCAGTGGCAATTCTTTGTGTGCAAAATCCTCTGACTTTTCAGTTCAAGAAAGGCTTTGGACTGATGGCAATATTTCTACTATTATTTTCCGAAAAAAAAAGGCAAGAGAGAGGAAGGGAGGGAGGGAGGAAAGGAGACTATCAAGCAGCCTTTTTCTGCTGTATACTTTTATATATCTATGTATTTTTGCCAGCAGTTTAATTTTGCGTAAGGCTTAAGAAAACCTGAAAGGGAAATTTTTCACATGCCACGTTGAACTCCTCGGAGTGCACAGAACAAGGAAAAGACAACTGCTAGGAAAAAAAAAAAAAAATTGGCTATTACAACCAAATCTATACTTAATAGGGGTTGAAATAGGAGCTGAGAGGAAAGGTGTCAGGTACATCAAAATGAGAGAGAGCTGTGAAAACAAGGCTGTTAGCGTAGATCCATAATAAAAAAATAGTACCTAAACTTTCTTTAGATTGCCCCATCTATAACTTGACATTAATCTGTTATTGACAAAAACTCCATGGAATATTAGTTATACCTTTTGTTTATTCCTTAAATAATCACACATCTTTTTATTATCGATATCATTTTTCCCTGCGTGACACAGGGAAATAGAATAATCCTTAATAGGGAAAATCCTTGATAGTAGCATTCTAAGAGTTCTTTTTAAGTATTCTTTATTTTGTTTGATGTACAGATTCCTACTTGAATTTTCAGTTAATCATAGGAAAATTTTACACCTGTCCTTTAGGGGAAAGAGAAGCAGGAGAGGTTGAAAAAGGAGGCAGCGGTCAGGGATTTTGGCCAGTTTGTTGATTTGGTGAGGATTTTTCTTTGTTTTTGCTGGCTGACAAAGTTGTGAACGGCTCTGGCCGCAGAGAGAACTTAGCAAGAGGCACAGACTGAAATGTATGAACGCTTTGATGGTCTCCAGAAGCAGTGAGGTTATTTGTGTGATGTTAAAAAGGCGAGCTTTGGAAAGCAGTTGAAGGAGGCTGTGCTCATTGTCAAGGAGTGGGTTTTATTTGGCTTTTTGATGGAGAGCAGGTTTGAAAAATCCTCTGTTCCTGTCTGCTAGGGAAAATCTAGAGAGCCTCCTTGGTCGTGACCTTGTAGCACCGTGCGTCTTGGCCGGAGGAGAGGTACCAGACCGCCAGCTACTGCTTGGGCAGCGCGGATAAAGAATGAGGATGGGCACTGATGAGAATAGCCTGGGAGTACGCAGCTCCCTGCCTTGGGTCCCATAAGGATGAGTTTGTCACAATAAATAAATAACAAGGGGGTGGCGGGGGATAGAGATTAATTGGGTGACTGTACTACCGCCAGTGGAGTCTCACCATATGGTGGACATAATCCTGCTTTGCTGATGTTGATTTACTCACCAGTGTAAAATTGCACAGGATCAGACTGGGAGACTTTGACCAAAGCTACCAGACCTGCTCATCACACAGTTTCGTCTTCACTTGCCTTTTTATAGGAAGTCCGGCATTACAAAACCAGCTCTTTAGTCCCCCTAAACACTGTTGTTATTGTTAAATTGAGTTCAAAAATACTCTGGAGAGGAATGGAGAAATTATTTCTTGTTTCCCAAAATGCCTAATAATAAAAAAAAGGCGAGTGAAACAGAACCTAAGGGTGACTGGAAATATCCCTTCTAGGTGACTTTGGATCCCCTCTACAAAGTAATTTTCTATGTAATGTAGTTCGAGGCTTCCTAAGCGGGCAGTGCCGTGGCCATTGGAATGGCTGCATTGGTGGGAATGATACTTTATTATGTAGAGCAGCGGCTTGAGAGCTCAGTCCTGCTTTTTACTCCTTTTAGTAACTGTGCTTCTGAAGGTAAATCACTTAACCTCTATGTGCCTCCTTCATCCCTGCGTAAAGTGGGCATCGTTATGCTCACCTTTCCCACAGAGGTATTGTAAAGCTTAGTTTAATGTTAATAAGATGTTTTAATTTCCAGGATAAAAGGATGTTCTATAAATATACATTAGAAGTAATAATAGTTTTAATGTATGCCATTATTTTATAACAGTGCTTTTCTAGTTTTAGAAATTTTTTAGTGGTTTGAAATTATTACAGAATCCGTTTTCGTTAATTAAAGATTGACATTCGGGCGAAATTTGTTGAATTGTTCTATAAATTCAGATCCGTGTGCACTGAGCATGCCCAGAGCCGTGCTCACCTGCACTTTGGGATCATCAGTACGGCCCTTCGGCTTTTAAAACAACTCTTTGATGCATGTGCTCAGAAGTTTGATGGCTTCTAAATAGAATGGTTCAAATATTTCAAAGCACTTGAGATTCGTATAGTGTGAAGCAATTTAAAATTATTGTACTGCAATTAATTTTAAATAACTGAGCACTGCATATGTCTAGAAACCCATACAGATCCAAATGGAAGCTCTCTAAAAATTGAAATGATTCAATAAATTTAAATCACTCTGAAGAAATGGATGTAAGTACTGTAAATCATTTTGTGAGGGGGATAAGCAAATTTTCTAGAAGTGAATCTGAGGGTAGAGACTCTAATTAGATTTTTTATTTTGGGGTTTATGATGATGAAATGTAGGTTAATTTATATTTCCCAGGGATATGAGGGCAGCTCTTGTTGATCCATATGGTTTCTTGTAGCTCTTACATAGGCTGCCTTTTTTTATTTCCCAAGATTACAGAAACTTAGCAATCCAACTTTGCACATATTTTTTTCCATTACAAATATCTTTCCCTCCAAATCTGTATAAAAAGACATGAGAAAAATATTGGTCCACAGCTAGAAATGCCAAGTATATTTTTAAATGCAGCTAAAAAAATACGGCAGAATTAAACATTGTGCAGCCTGGAAGCTAACATTTTGTGGAGCTGGGCTGCCTCAATGAATATGAATTTTTATATGCCTAAATCACTGATTCAGGTACAACCTGTATCTGTAGGTACCAAAGTGGATTACTGTCTGATAGCTGTTCGTTAGCTTAGAGCATGTTCTCTGTCCTTTCCTTACAGATGTATTAGAAAGATGCTATCTAATGTAGGGAGGCTGGTAAAAATACTGATGCGAGACCTATCGGAAAGTAATGTCATTTCCATTGGCTTCAGCTCAGCTCCAGGAAAATCTGCGTGCCGGTTCCTCCTTCTGCCGCAGCCAAGCGGGGTTGTGTGCGGCTCTCCGCGCCGAGCCCTTCGCTCTAGGATTACAATTCCTCCCCAAGTATCGGAGCCAGAAATTGGAAATTAGTGCTACCGCCGACACTTGCCTGACCCTTCCGTTTCACCATTTCCCTAACAGCCGCAGAAAAAATAGGACGGCGCAGTCCCTCTTCGTGCGAGGGCTCGGCACTTGCTCTTGGCACGCGTGCTTCCTCCGGAGACGTTGCCACCTCTCGGCAAACGGCTCTCCAGGGTCCGGCCGCCGTCCCGCGCCAGCGGCGAGGTGTCCCAGCTCCTTGGGGTGGGACAGAGCCCTTGGCGGCCGAGGGTGCCGCGCTGCCAGGCTGGTCGATGCCGTCTGGGGAGAAAACGCATTTTTGAATTTGCTCCATGTCTGGTGGGCTCTTGCCAGGCGGAGGAGCCGCAGAAAGCGAGAGGGGCCCCGCTGCAGGGTCTTCCTTAAGGCCTTACCTTACTTTTAGACAGTTGTCATTATCTTTGTCTAAAGGTCATGGCTAAATTGAATAAAAGGAAAGCTGTGTGTTCCTGTCGATGCACAATGGCAGTATTGACTTTCCTAATCCAGTTTGCTGAGGGGTGAGAGAATTAAATTAGATATCTAAGCACAGAAATTGAGAGCCTTTGAAAACAAAGATAAGGAGACAGCCTGTATTTTCCTTTTCCTGGGAGCTCTGGGCTCAAGATTTTGCAGGTGTGTCATCTGATCCATGGCTTGCATCGATCAAAACTGTGCCAATGCATATTTAATTAGCAAGGGGACCCTGGATGCATTATGGCCATCATCCCTATATTGAATGGACTGTCAGACTTTCTGAATGCTTCCCCACCCCCCCGCTTCGTTGTTTGGGGAGCTTCTGCATTTTGTCTGAGCAGCTAAAAGTTTCTTTGTTTTTAGCTGGTGATGCATACAGCACCACTGAGGAGAATACAAACAAGTAAAGTCCTAAAGTGTTTATTTTGTCTAGGAAAAAGGGCTGAACCAATTTGAATCCTTTGGGTAAGGGATTTTTGTATCTCTTGGAATTAAAAAAAAAAAACCACAGTCGCATGATGTTTACTTTAAGAATATTTTATTATAACAAATAAAATCTGTGCTGTGGGATTTCTTAAGGAAGCCTTTGATGACAATTTGAATTAAGTCAAAATTAACGTTTGCTACTGCAAAGGAATAAATAGAAAATGTTCCAGAAATGAATCAGTAAGCAGGAATCAAAGGCTGTAAACTGTTTTAAAAACAAACATTTAGAAGTGAATCAAATACTTGTTTGTAATATCAAGGAACAAATATGGGAATACACAGATTCCCTACATTCTAGGCTATCACACGATAGCAGTAAATCATTTATGGGCTTGTGAGAACAAAGAAAGTTGATTTAAAATGAAACCATTTTGATACAGCTTTAGGGTCTCGCAGCCTCTCGGTGAAGTTTCGCGGCCTTATTTCCTAGGAGGAGGAAAGTAACGGGGAATTTCTGCCTAAAAAAAGAAAAAAAAAAAAAGTTAGCCGGGGAGTTGTGGAGATCTTTGTTTGCATCTACCTTGGTACAAAGCCGCCCTGGCAGACAGAGTGTTGCCTGATAAACAGATGTAATACACAAAGTCTGCTTACAATACCCAGCAACAGACTGTGGGCACATGGTTTTGGTCTCATTCAAACTCATCAGCATAGTCTAGCTAGCTGTTTTGTTGCTAGTCTACTTACCGGGTAGCTTAGGAGCGTCTTACTGGTGAAGTAACAAGGAGGGGTTTTTTGCCACAAAAGTTTTGTGGCAAGGGCTCATGGGAAAATCATTTGCATACATCTTGTTACAAAGGCTGACTACTTCCTGGCTTAGACAAAGTGTTGCCTGATAAACAGACTTAACACACAAATGTCTGTCTGGAATAAACAACAGCAAGCTTTGATTTACATTTCCATTATCAAAGATAATCTCTTTCCCAGTGTACAGGAATTAGGAGTCCTCGCCTAATAAAAAAAAAAAACAAAAAACACACCACACCAAAAAAAAACCCCCTCAGGCTGGCACCGCAGGGATTTTACCGCTGCAGAACCTTGTTCGAGAGCTGCGGGGATGGGGCGTACTGTACAGGGGGGTATAAAATAAAACTGGAAATCTGGTGCGGATATGTACATGCGCGACGGCGAGGTGTATGATAATGAAGCACTTTGAACTCCCTATAAAAGTTGACTTGAAAGCCATGGCTGGCGTTAAACGGAGAGCCAGGCCGTCCTTAAAAGAAACAGTAGTAGCCACCAAAATAGCCGTAAATAATAATTGTAGCGTATATGGAGCAATCTCTATGCATTTATATTATAATGTATAATGAAGGGAAAGTGAGTGTAAAAAAGCCTCAGTCCTGGTGCTGGTTTCTGTTTGTAAATCCCTTAAGCTCACCACCTAAGACTATACAAACGAGCGTGATTTAGATTTTTTTTTTAACGTATATAAATCTTTGGTAGAATCCATGCCCAAAATTATAGATGAAAAACTTATTGCATGAACACAACCCAGCCATATAAATTTTTTTATTACAAATAGGACTCTGAAACTTGGATAAAATATGGCAGTTTATTATACAATATTTCCCCACCACCACCAAAAAAACCCATGATACGAATGGAAAATGTAACTGGTGCACTTCTGCGGTGCTTTCTGCAAGGTGCTGGGCTGGCAGGGGAGGAGAGGGAGCCCGCTTTATTTAGCTGCGGAGCGGGCTCAGCATGGGCAGTGGCAGCACAGCCTTGCTCATCTGGCATCGCCGGCTATTTTTTTTCTCCACGACGCGGGGATCACCTTTACTGTTTGGAGGATAAGATGTATCTGCACCTGAGTTAGCTGCTGTAGCAACGGCTCCATTGCTGGTGGGGGCTGGCTCTGCTCTACGTAGGTAAAAAATAATCTCGACACCCGTTAATTCTGTTTGCGCAGACCAGGAGATGTAGGTCACGGCCACCTTAGGTGGGATTCAGTCCGCCAGGAAAACACGGCATCTCAAGAAAGTGCAAGTGCCCAAGAAAGCGTCCCATTTCTCCGAAGTCAGGTAGCCATGGAGTGGTTTAGCACTGGGAAGTGCCATGACACTCGAAGCGGGCTTTTTTTGATAGAGGAGCATAACAACTCTCCACCGTCTGTGTCACGGTCTACGAAAAAGAACAACATTGTCAGTCTGTTGACATTGGTCCTGTCCACGGGCCAGACTTTCCTGGGAAGGTTTTATTCTTTCCAAACAATGGGAGCGCTCCCTTCCAGCGTCGCAAGCCCTGCTTCCACGCAGCCGTCCTGCAGCCCGGCTGGGGCTGCGCTCCTGCCGCAGCTGAAAAGGAAAATTGTGTATTGAAAAGTCCAGAGCTTCCATCCTGGAGCTGAAGGTCCCTGCCTGCCTTACGGGTTGAGATCAGGCAGACACGGGTATTGGGAGTAACCACCGCGGTCACGCTGGGGTAGCGTGAGCTTGAGAATCAGATCCAAAGAGGAACAGAGAACAGACGTAGTAGGAAATGCTACTTCGGAAAAACTAGCCTGTTTTGTTGGTTTGGTTTTTTTTATCCTTAATCATAGTTGAATCTTGGAAGTAGAGAGCAAAATACCTTCAACGTGCTTTTTATCCTGTTTCCCCATGATTACGGTTGATACCAGATCCCCTTGGGCTTCTCTTGTCCAGAGACCTTGACTCCAGTGAACATACACTAACTCCGGCTAGTTCAGGGTTAAAAATTCCAACCACTAACTTTTCTTTAACCAAAAAATCCTCCAAATAAAACCCATTGTGCTATTCAAGGTTAAGCTTCCTTAAATATAAAACTAGATTCCTTGGTGATTTTTTTTATTTTTATTTTTTTAAATCAGCAATCTTAATAGTGGTTCCTCGCTATAATATTTCCAACTCCATCTGAAATCATTTAAATCCTCCCCTTAATAACATGCACTTTATTGTAATATACAGATTCTTTGGCTTCCTACCAGCCTTAGCTTAAGGCACCAATGAAACTCGTTGCCGCAGGGGGCCGTGGATTCAAGAGGGGCTCGCATCTACTGTATATTTTGTTTTGTATGTTTTCCAATGGCTCTAATTATTGCAGGTGGTAGAATTTAACTGGCAGTGTTGTTGCTAAAGAAAATAGGCATAAAGTGTATACTGTTTTGCAGAGTGGCTATCAAATATATAGAAAAGAGAAAATCAAATGAATTGTTAAACTGCTCTATAGTAAGTGATTTTATTGATTTAATGCAAATGCTTATGAAAACGATCTTCCATTTATATCAATTATGTATGGGCAAAAATTAATTTATTCCTCCGGTCACCTGTTTGGCTAACTGACTCAGCAGGACAGACATTCCCCCTCCCGTTGTAGCCGAGCCCGCAAAACACCGAACCTTCAGAAAACTGGAATTTTAAAGTTTCCATGTGCAAAGCAACAAAAAAAGCCCCGACAGGAGTTACTGCCAACTGCTGAAAAAGCAGAGAGCGAGCGGTGGAGGCTGAGCAAGATTCTCTCTCGTCCTAGGCAAGACTGTAAAATACAACGGGTCTGATTTTGCCAATCCCTTAACCATGTGGCGGCACATTTATATGTACCGGATCATCTGCGGCATCTGAATAAAATCAGGGAAGCAAAATTCTGCATATAAACATTTTGGCTAAGTGCCTTAACTCAGTCTTCTTATCTGGGGTTTCCACAAGATGCCACCTTGCATAACAATGCTGAGCATACGCTTGCCCAGTGCATGTTTTCGGTAGCCTCCCCTGATCTCTACCGCAGTACGGATTGGTTTTAATTCTACCTCGCCCAGCGTTTTATTGCCCCGTGTCTCTCCGTGAAGAATAGTGCTCCAAGCCTTTGTTGTCTGTTTTAGAAATTAATATTTAATTTCAGCAGAAGGGGCGGGTTACGGGAAAACAGAATTGGGAAAAATCTTATCGCGTTAGCCAGAGTAATAAAAGAAGAAAGTTAAGATTCAGTATGCAAACAAATGTCCTACGGCCAGTAGAGTCTCTCTTGTGCCACTAGCTTTGGTGTTGGAAAAGCTGCACGCAACCCGAACAAAAGTACTTTGTTTCTCAAAATCCAGGAGCAGCTCGGGCTGCCTGTGCTGCCCACCGGCTGCAGGGCTGTGCTGGCCAGCCGGGGTGCCAGGCTGGGGGCTGCCACCGAGCCATCGTCCCTCGCCCTCCTTCCCTGGATTGTTTAAAATTTTGAAAGCAAAACACGCTTCCAGTCCCACATTTCTGCCGGGGCTTTTCCAAATGTGTAAATTTTTTTTTGTGGAATTCTGACCCTACGTTAAACATAAAGCCCAAATGCCGATTGAACCATGGCTTGCTGGAGGAAAAGAAAAACCTTTAAAAATAAGCAAAAGCCTAATACTTGCCCTGTAAAATAAAATCTGTTGAATGTTGACTTTGAATGTTAACTAAATATTTTACATTCCTAATATTTTACCTTTGTTTCTACCTTTGCGGTATCGGAAACATGAAACTTTGTGCCAAAATCTATCGTCCAGAATATAACAGCCCCGTGCGTGTTACCCGGTAGTCTATCTGCTGTCACTGATTTGAGCTTCAGTTAAAGATAACTCAATAGATTAATACTTAAAAGAAAATTGCAGAAGTGAGAATAATTTTTTTTCACTGAGCTTCATTGGAGAAATTATTACAAATAATAAGTATAAAAGAGAGGAAATGGATTCTGGACACACTGGGAAACATAGCACTTCTTAGGAGAATTTCACTGATTTTAAAGAGAAGTAACAGGACTGAAGCTTTCTTTGCTAAATATTCTGAATGTTTATATTCTGAAATTTGTCAAACTTTGTTTTGTGAGCACTTTTTTTTTTACTTGTAGTTTTTAATTTATACGAGATTGTCCTCTAAGCTTCTGAATGATACCTAATGCATACAGTCAGCAGGTAAAAAAAAAAATTTGAATATTTAAAATAGGCATTTTCTTTATAGTGCTCTGCGGTAATTAAAATCTTCATTTGCTTAAAAGCAAGGAACCTTTTTAAAGCAATAAATTAGCATTGCTTGACCCAAGGTCAGTAGTAGTACTGCTTCTTCCAGCGCTATTAATACCTCAAAGAAAAAGAAGGGGTGGTGTTATCACTCTGTTGCAATAGAAGTAAGATTTTCAATTTAATCACAGTTAAGTGTCGTGACCTTTTGATCTTGCATTGACTTCTCACTGAAATGTGGTCGGATTTCAGACAGCTAATTCTAAACTCTGCAAAGTCAAGGTGAAGTCAGAAAATAGGTTTGCCACGACTGGGCATGTTTGTGATGCAGTGGCAAGTGGTTTCATTTCCCAAGTTTTGTTTTGCAGCAAAAACTTTTTGAATGGAATCAATAAATTACAGAACAATTTCTGAGGGAAACAAACAAACAAAAAATCTCTGTTAATTGCAAAAACAGTAATTTGAGGGAATTTTTTAAAAAATACTTTTCGACACAGGCAAAGGGACCTTTTTTCCCAATTCATAGTGATAGAAATAATTAAGAAGGAAAATGCTATTTGACTAGGGCTTCTACTAAGAATAAGTTTTGAACCATCTTCACATAGAGTTAACAATGTGTAAAAAATGCAAAACACTCTTATTGACACATACCCTTTTATAGGTCATTTTATTGTTTCAGGCAAATAAATTTAGTTCGTTGGAGAGTTAGAGCTGGGAGTTTGTAGGACCCGTTATTTGCCCAAGTTCTAAAGCAGTTCATCCAGTCTCTGGTCTCATTTATACCACCACAAATCAGGGGCACCGCCGTACATTTCAGTGATCTCATAGTCCTGTAACCACTGTGAAAGTATGAGGAAAATCAGCTCTTCTATCAGTTTTGCAGATTTGGTTCCAGAAATGTGTAGACAACAATCTCCACAACTTCGTAGTGTTGCTTAGTTACCTTTCTATGTCGGCTCTGAAATATGTTTTGAGACTTTACTATGTGTTGGATTAAGGCTCTGGTTTGTATACAACATAGAGGCTGCATTATAAAAAACATGTAGGAGAGTAGTTTAAATATGCCTTCTCTAAAAAGAAGGATTCTCAAAGCTTAATTTATGCTAACGCACACACCGAGCACTCTGTGTAGTGCCGTAAACAAGATTCCCCCCTTTTTTTTTTCCTAGCAAAAATACTACCTCGGCACGGGACTTTTGCATTATCATGTCCTGGTGCAACACTCCTGTCCTTAGTTTGTACTCTCAGCCTTTTGAGGAAGTCTGGCGCCTCTGATCTATTTTCCACAGCAGACCCTGTAATTTTTGGCTGTATTTTATGTTTTTCAGATTCAAGTCAATCTGAAAGTCCCAGCCAGCCAAGTGAAGCTGATATTAAGGACCAGCCAGAAAATGGTAAGTTCTTACCTGCTGCTCCTGCTTTGGGATATTAAAACAGCCCATATTTATAAAGATTTTTTTTCCTATGTCTAACACAAAAAGATTATTCAGAATAATTGACATGGGATAGCTACAAATAGGTTGTGTACTCTCCTCATGGTTAAAATGCTACTGTTGCCCTAATCTAAGGTAGCATTTGTTTCTTCAGTCCTGGAGAGAGGCTTTTTTTTTCCCTTTAAAAATAATTTTAATTAGGGAGATACCATTAAAGAGCCTGCTGTATGCAACCCATATCCTTATTCCTCCGTAGCAAAGGCTTTCAATCCCTGGGCCGTGAGTCATGACCCCCTAGGGGTGTGTGTGCTTCATCGCTTTCATTTTTATCTACGTGCTTTTAACTTCATTTTGTTTATTGATGCTCTCACACGACACACTGAAGTACCTAACTTTCGGTATGTGGCCAGCCATCATTTTAGAGTGCAGGATCCCAGATAGTCCCGTGAAACAAAATGGTTGCTTTTGAAAGATGTTTTCTGCAGACCCGTTCTCTACTGTAAAAACCTGCTAAAGAAAACTGGGCAGCGATGCTCCCAAACATCGCAGTCTCAGGGCAGGACCGCACACTTATAAACACACCAGCGGCTCCGGCGGGTACCCGCTGCGGGGCTGGTACAGGTGCTACCGGCGTTGTCTGTAATTTTTTATCGGCGTGCTTTAAAGGTTGTAGATACTACGGGTAAGCAGGGCAGGGAGGCTCAACTAGAGCTTGTAGCTCCTCTGAATATACCATTGCTGCAGGTGGCAGCGGCTTGAGCTTGTTTGGAAGTAGCAGCAGGGCCGTGAATTTGGGGAACACTAATGTTCTTTGAACTGGGACAGTTTTAAAGTAGAAGCAATAGCTTCTACTGAATCGATGGCTTGCATTGCAAAGCAGCCTGAAAAAAAAAATACGGTTCAATAATAGGGAATTTCTGTAGGGACTGGTCTGTGAAAGGATAAGTATGTGTGTAAGGGAACAGCTTCTCTTCCTCTTTGTGTTTAAATAAGGTAGACCTCAACAATTTTTGTTGGACCATTGGCAACTGAGTTTTGGTTAACTTCTTCTATTTGGGACTCATAAATAATGTCTCCCAAAGTGAAAGTGATTATTAATAATAGCTTTTCTTGACTTTTTTAATCCATAACCGTATTTTTTTTAGAAGACCTAAATGTAGATGGGGGATCCGCTGTACTGGGGTCTACTGCGCATACATGGAGAAGAATTTGTGTGAAGGGTTTGTGTCTTTACAACCTGGCACCATTTTTGGTACATTTAAATCCATCTCCTGCAGAAATATTGTATCTATAATAATATAACCGTGATTGCCCTTTCACAGAGTAACTACCTGGTTTTGCCTCAAATCTCTGCAGTGCATCCCTGCAGCTGTATGTGTGTTCAGTGCGTGTTTTGGGGACGTTATTAGCAACCGAATAAACTGCAAGTGGGAGTGAGTCTGAAGGGCTGCATTCCCATCCAGACTGCCTTTGGATCAGGGTTTAAACGGCAGATAGAGTTAAGGGAAGGAGAAGACATTTAGGTACATAAAAACCTTTAGAATACAAACCTGTATCGTAGGGCACAATAAATAGGGCTCATTGGGCTGGTAAGATTTTGGGGTTTGGGGTTCCTGTATTTTCCTCCCACTGCAATATGAAAGGTTTCGTATTTTGATAGATTTTGTGCTGCTCATCTCTAAACATGCCATCTTAAAGCATTTCGGTTGTTTCTGAAAGACAGTGTCTAATTTCCCTTATCAATCCTGTTCACAGAAATTCTAATTTGTAGCCAAAGGATTGCGAGGTTAAAAGAAGAACTGACTAAACTGTGATTTTTGTTCTGCCAATTCTGCTATTTTTTTTTTTGTGGGGAATATGTTGCCTATGTTTATTAAATCGTATTTTAATTTAGAATGTATTAGGCACCAAGCATGTTATTATTTCGTGTTTAGATAATATTCTTTCACAGCTATTAAACCACAGTTCTTCTTACCCTGCAGTTTCTTAGTCTTAAGGAAGCCCGTTACTCAACAACCGCCCTGAAAAGCAGCAATGTCAGTGTTTAATAATGTAAAATCTCTAAGAGCCTAGTGAAATGAAATATCTCTGATTTGGAGCCTGAGTCTCCCTTGTAAAACAAGCTTTTAGTGAATTCTTGGAACTTTACTGGTGACCTGCAAAAGGTACTTTTTTTGTTTTTTTAATAAACAGGAAAATGATTTTTCTTTTTCTCACTTTTACTAAAGGGTATTTTTCCCCTCCACAGCAGAAGCCTCCAAACTGATTAACGCACCTTTTGCGGTGCCTGTGTGGGAGATTTTCTTCCCAACCGCATCTGAGGCAGTCTGTTGGCCCTGGAGGGGTTGCTCCCCCCGGGCAGGCGCTGAGCTCATTCTCAGCGCGCACAGCCCCCCGCTCGCAGCGTACCCCGTGCGTAGATCAACACCGATCTGCAGCTCTTATCTACTGAACGTGAGGATGAAAGCAAAACTGCAGGCTTTAGAAAATGAAAAACTGCACGCACAGAAACGGACACAATAAATCATATTAACTGCGTTGTTCTACACTTGCTGTAGACCCACTTCCACAGGGCCTGATCCAAATCCCTCCAGAGTCAATGGGAGGCTCGTAATTGATTTTACTGAGAGTGGGAATGAGCCCACACAGAGAGGAATTTTTATTTATTTTTTTTTTTTAAATAAAAGAAAAACAGTATGGCAAATAATCTTATTCGCAGTGACGCTAACAGCGGAGTGACCAGATTGAGGGCAGATTTGGAATCGCTTTGCATGTGTTTCTGAAAGGCACAAAGAAGTGTATCGATTAAGTACTACCTTTTATATGCATGCATTCCTTCATTTTAAAAAAATAAATCTTTAAAGGCCTTGTGAGGGTTATACAGCCTCTCTACTTGCCTGTTAATATCCTTTCTGTTCCACTCCATAAATTCTAGAGCTATTTATTATATACATATATTTTGCATACCTTGAGTAATGTAGGTTCAAAAGGGTCAACTATACACCCCTGAAAAAGAAGGCCTCCTACTACAGATTTTAATTTATCATTCTAAATTGTGTTATTTTGGAAAGCCTGTACGTCTAACCTCCATTAAAGTGAAGTTCATGGGAAAAAAAAGCTTTTCTTTTTTAGAGCCACTCCTATTTCCTAATGGGCTTCAGAGCTGCGCTTTCTGGAGCAGAATCATCACAGACAGAAGATGGTGACATCTTCTGCTCACAGTGGTGGCTTTAACACCAACTCTGTCCTTTTTTTCAGCCTTCATTAAGCCAACATAGTTTTCAGGCAGTCACACACCCAATCGCAACTGCAAAAATTTACAGATTATTTTTTTCTAGCAAGAAAAAGAGATATCCAGCATGATGGTCACAAAGAGCAAACACGCAGGCGAGACAGGGCTTGTTCGTGCATGCATGGTCCAAGGTCCAGATGTCTTGTCCTGGAACCCGGGGTAAAGCTAACGTGTAACCGAACAGTGTGCGCGGCGCTCCTGTCCCTCAGGTCCGATAGCATGGCAAAGAGCTGCTCGGGGAGAGGAAGAAACCCCAGCATTTGTCTGTCTGTTATGTGGGCGAGGAAATTTGCAGGAGGGATGATGGAGGCCAGCAGCTTCATTCGAAAGGCAGGAGCGTGTTCCGATGTCCTGATATTTTGCTCAAATGAGGGGTTTTTTCTGGGTGGAACACCCGTGTGGAAAATTCCCCACTTTTGTAGTTGCCTAATGGTATGTAAAAGCTTCATTTCAGTTGGCACTGCAAAGTGATTTTGCATTTCACCCAATCAAAAAAAAAAAAAAAGGTTATTGATTTTAAAAGCTTGTTAAATGCACTGGTTTGGTGTTGTATTGTATAAACAAACTAGTTTTCAGCGAACTGAGGGTGACAAACTGGCTAGTCTGATGTAGTGAAGTAACTGCATGCCTGGGGATCAGGAACAACTGAATTCCCAGCTCAGCACTGCCGTGGACTCTCTCTAGGGCTTTTATTCTCTCTTTCAGTTGTGGAAAAGGCTATTTGATAGATTTTCTTTTTGTAAGCAGGATTATTTTAAACTTCTGTAGGAAAACTTTTCGGTCTTTTTTGTCTGCCAAGTGGGGAAATTTGTGATTCTGGCTTTCAGAGATTCATTGGATCTGAAAAGTCAAATCCTGCTCTGCTCCGGCAGGACTTTTAACTCTGGAGAAAGGCAAGGAGGGTGTAGCACAAACTAGTTAATAATTGCGGTGCAGCGCTGTGTTACTGCTGTCAGTAAATGGATGTCAGACATCCACCCGGCGGTGTTTGTGTTTGATGTGGCAGTACTGGCGAATTAATAACTGCAGCGTAAAGGTGCACGCGAAGTGTGCTGTGTAAAGCAGAGGAACGCTGTGTCATTTTCTACAGGCGACTGATGTCTCTCGAGCATGTGGTATTGTGATTCGATAACTCCAAGCTGGTAGCGCACCACTGTAGATTAGCAAATTCTTTTTAAAGAAGTTGCTAAATTCTCCCATTTCAAGTGAGCAAGACAGCATTCATTATTACAGCTGATTACAAGTGTGTGCCAAATTCATTGCTCAAACAATTTCTGTAGAGGGAGAGGCATTTATCTAAAAAATAAAAATGTTTAATGCCCAAACCAAATGCTTTTTACTTTTAATGTATTCTTGCTGCTTTGAGCTGCAAGTACCTTAACAGCACTGCAGGAAATGAAAGGCACATTGTTCTTTGTAACATTAAAAAAAAAAAGAAAAAAGAAAAACAATGATGTACCGTAACTCACAGAACTCGTTTTTCAACCCGGCGGTAATTACACCGGACTTGTAAATATCATCTGTGAATTCTTTGCTTAAGTAGGGCTGGACTTGAGTATTAAACCTTAAAAAAATGTTTAAGTATATGCTTACTTTTCTGTGCCTAAAAACATAAAGGAAGAAATTGTGGTCCTTAGGCTGCGGGGGAAAGAGAAGGCAATAGGGGGAACACATGCAAAGAGAAGTTTCCTTTTCTTCTTCTCTCGGCAAGGCCGGTCATGGCAGGCGTAACGCAGCTTTGGCTGCAAGGGAGGGGGGGATTATGTGCAACCTGGCAAAATGCAAAGGCGGCTTTAGAGAGACCTCTCTGCCTTTAACTAGCAGGCTGCAGAGCCCAGCCCCTTTTTGTATGCTTGCTTTTGGGTCCCAAAACCTGGCCGCCTTGTTTCGTGCCGTGGGGTAGCTTCAGCCAGCAGAAGCGGCGCCCGCCTGGCCCCAGGGTTAGGAGCTCGTCTGGGATGCGGAGTTCACCCTTCAAACCCTCCTCTCAAGCTGAGACGGGCGGAAAATGGAACTGTTCTTTGTGGCTGTCCCCACCGCTCAACTCCGCTGTAACTGAGAGACCTCCAGTTCCTTCAAGAGCCAAATTTTTAACGGGTAGAAACCTCCTGCCTTACGAGGCCATCCCTTCTCCTCAGGCCGTGCCTTCACCTCCCGTCTCCGCTACTTGAGGTGGAGCCCAGCTGCCCCACGGCCTCTCTCAGCTCTGACTGGCCTTGATGGCCACCAGCTTCACACCTCCTCGCCCAGGAGGTGCTGCAAGTGCAGCAAGACTGGAGGTGTCTGGAGGGTCAGCTCTTCTTGGGGGGGGTCCCTTCAATCCCACCCGAGGAGCGCCCAAGGCAGGAACCGGTGCTGTTAGAAAGTACGTGGTCTCAGATGACTAACATTCCTGAAACACCTCATTTGCAGCAAATAATCGAGCCTCGCAGAGAAAGTTTTCTATCAGTTACAGTTGCAAAGAGGGTAGTACAGCAATGGCAGCTTTTATTAGTGTTCTTGTTCCTGGGATCGTTTGCATCAGAACCTTATAAATGCAAGAAGACTCTCCTCTCTTGTTTACAGAGCAACACTGAGGAGTTATCACAGCCCGAGGGACTAATCTAAAATTAACTTTGCTTCAGAAAAAGCTTGAAGGAAAAAAAAAAAAAAGCCCTTAGCATTTTCGATAAGGAATCTCATAGCTGGCGCTGAAGTTAAAGCTCCTGGTGATGTCAGTTTGTTTGCACCTTTGTAACTTGCCAGGACCAAATTCTAAACGGATTTGCACCCTTACAGATCACGCTGTCTGCCGGGAACAGCAATGGGGAACTTTGTCCAGGCTTGAAAGGTTCTGGCTGAGCGGGGGAGCCCTGGTGGGGCTGGTCTCTTCTGCCTTCCCGCGGGGTCGGCTCTTGACTCTCACCGGACCCATCCCCTGACGATGGTCTGACGAGGTCCAACCTGTGTTTTATCACCCCCTGGGAGAGAGCGCATGTAGGCAGCCCTGAGAGCCAGCATTTCCTAGGGAAACAAAAGCCGATATGCCTGGTTATAAATTTAACTTGTGTGTGATTTAGTCTTGCATTTTTTTCATCTTGTTTCATTACGGATAGATTCCAACAAGAACTAGAAATGTAGCATTTTAATCATAATAGTCTAGAACTGAAACTTTGCAACATCCAGCTGTATTTCCCAGCCAGTTTCAAGACTGTCATGAAGAAGCGTCTGAATAATTAGGAAAGAAAACACCATTTTTTCCCCTATATTGCCATGTTTTCATGGAGACGCGTGCTCAGAGTCGAACAATTTTGTGCTCCAGATTGTGAGGCACAGTTACACCATTTCCAGCATTTAGCGGGTCCTCTGCTAGGCTCAGGATTTAGCCTGCTTATCAGTAGCTGACACTCTTGAGGGGACCCTGCGATGGCAGAAGTGAAGGGTGTTGACTGTCAATCGGGCGAGATGCGCGGTCGTCAATCAGGGTCAGTTCTGCAGCCTCTGCTGGGGCCGGGTGGAGAGCCTTTCTCATCAGTGACCTGCAGCGTTTGAGACTTGGGGATTGACAGAGGACTTCAGTTTTCACTGCTGCTAACCATTAACCTTCACAAGCAAAGCGTTCCCACAAAAAATTCATCCAAGGCGAGTATGACAGGAAATATTCAAAGCATGAAATGAATGCTTATAGCATGACAAAGCAGTGCTTGAAAGACATGAAACGTTCATTACGCTTGGAGTGGCTGAATGCTGCAAAGGAAAGGAGAAATAAAAATGTGGCTAGAGTATATATTTTTATTTCTCCATATGTGTGTACAGGAAAAAGGCAATGAACCTTTCCAGTGGATAAAGTGCATAAATACAGCTGCGATTATTCTAAGTCATTTCAAAATATATTTTTATTCTGTCGCTCTGTTCCATTCCTTTCCGCATATATTTATCCACAAGATAACAGCAAGGGCCATCTAGAGGGCAGCTTAGAAATGGGCTGCCCAGGAGCCCCCTCCTGAGAAGCCCCTGTGCCTCAGCGAGGTGAGTCCCCTCCTTTGCTCTGCGGTTCTTGGCCCCACGGCGGTGTCAGGTTGCCACCCCCTCCTCTGCCACATGGCTGGGCTGGGGGCAAGTGGCCACCACAGGGCTGTGCCCCCGTGCCAGCCCCTTCTAACCGTGTCCCACCTTTGCATGTGGTGGTTCCTTGGTGCTAACTTCAGCCAGCCCTCCCGTGGTCCTGGGAAGGGCGGCTGGAGCTGTGAGCCATCTCCCAATTTGCACTACAACCAGGTTTTTTTTCCTTGGGTTTTCTTGAGAGACTCGCTGCTTAATTAACAGCTGAGAGTTGTGTTGCGTCAGAGTAATTGCTACCGCCTGAGAGGAGCACGGGCTGAAGGATGCTTTTGAATACCACACTTGCCCACCAAGAAGCTGGGCGCTTAGGGAAAGGAGTTTATTTGTGGTATGGGCATCGTTTTAATTTTCTGCCCGGTAGAGAGGGGCGTTTATTAGTGGGAAGAGAATGTGATGCCAAGGCCTAACTTGCAAAACAAACCCCCAGACCTATCTATTTGTCTTTCGATGTAAGAATTTCCTAATGCCTGTAATGGAAGACAAAGGGAAAATTTTACTTGCAGGAAAATTGCCTTCCACAATAACCAAGAAAAAAAACACAAAACGCCCACACCAGAGCAGCATGATCCAAAATGTGAACTTTTTACGCCTCCCCAACCTTCTAGGTTAGGCTTCCAACCAAGTGATCTTTTATTATCAACATGATATACCCTTGACATAATTTGGCGCAGTAAAGCTTCTTCTGCTGAACTCGTGATTTCATTTACTAGATCTGATGAAAGTTCTGTGAACCACGGTAAAATGTGATAATTAGTAGTTTAATTCTTTTAGGGTGTGCGTATTAATTGAAAAGGCTTGAACTATAAATACAGGGCCTGTGGATAAAAGCACACTCTGAAATCAGTCGCTTATCCGAAGTATTCATTACTTCACGTCTATTTAGGTAGTGTCTCTTTGCAGCAGTGCCAGTCGAACTGTTGAAGTGTGTGGGAGCCCTGCGCGCTCAGAGATCGCAACAGCGAAATCCAGCCTGGCTCGCCGCCGCTCCCAGGCAATCGGAAGCACTCCCCGGCCAAAATTTTGCCCTTTGTGGTCAAACCACTGGAAGTCAGAAATGTGGGGGGGGGGGGAGCTGCGCTCCACAGAGGAGCCGCTGAAGCGCTGGCTCTCTGGCTGTGCGAGCTGCAGGAAGCAGGAGGGGCTGAAGGCAGCGTTGGCCGCAGCGTCCTCCTCTCCTTCTCCAGGTGGAGGTGGTGGTGGTGGGGTGGCTGGTGACAGACTGCCTGTCTCCATCAGCCGAGGGGGGACATCTTTCTGCTGCTCAACAAGCCCACCCAGAGCATCAGAGGCCCCACAGGATTCAAGTCCCAGCCAGCCTGGACCTTCACAACAAACCGTATCTTTCCTCCTACTTACACACTTATCCTTCACCGTATCTTGGACCTTCAGCACCTAAACCTCTGCTGCTTCAGCTAGACTTGGTTCATTCGGCCGTGAATGTCAGTGTAGCACGGGGCCACCGCCAAGAGCTGCGATAAGGGATCGTGCTTTCTCGCTCGTGCTTGTGTGTTCTTTTGTTCTGACTTCCTGACCAAGGCAGGAGGTATTCTGTTGACTCTAGGCCTTTCCAAATATACATATATACTATGAAAATGCATGTCATTATTTCACACCTTCCTCTGGTTTCTGTGTGCGGTGCAGTGCCTGGATGAATCATACCTGGTTTTAAAGGTACAAGGTGATTTTCATTCAAATGGATTCCAACCTTCATACTCATACTTGGGTTGCACATTCAGAAAAAATACATCTATATCTGCATATACTGCAGATTCATGGGTTAATCAGGTGCTTTCCAAGTGGCCTTAATTTTGTAAATCTGAAGTTGTGTACACGAGCAAAGAGGAGCACATGAAGAGCAACGCACAGCTCCTGAAGGCTGTATGCTGGGCTGTTGCTGGAGTCAAGGGAGGAGGCTTTGGTGAGGCTGGCCTCCTGGAAAAAGCCTTATCACTTCTAGAGCTAATCAGATACCTTTTTTAATTGCAGATACTACTTTTTAGTTGCAAAAGGTGCTAGATAGGAAATGGAAAGAAAGTTTAGGGTGACTCTTGACAGGGCTGTGAGAATAAAATCCCCTCCGAAGCCTGGCCGTGGTGTGGCTGAAATGGAAAAATACCAGATCCGTTTCTTGGAAAGTGAGAAGGAGACTTTTATTTGCGGTGGTTCGCAAATATTTTCCCAGGAGCAACGTAGCGAGCGTGGCAAAAGAGGGCAGGAGGAAGGTGAGGCGAGCAAGCCACACTTGTAAACATACTCCTTTAACTCTGCTATTGTTATCTTGCACACAAAGGGCGCCGCAAGTTGTTTACAGCAGTTCATGTTATTCGTTTCTGCTCCTTTTTCTCCCGTCAGTGCCGTATCTTCAGTTATACAACTTTTTTTTCTGGGTTATGATAGTGTCCGGATAGATTTTGGCGGTGGGGTGGTAGAAAGGTGCCAGTTGATTAAACTTACTGCTGCTTACTATGTGCATTTCATGTCTGCTGTCTTAACATTTTTTTGTTAACCACCGTTGCAACTGAAGAAAATGCTGAAGTTTGACAGTTGGGAGTTACTGCCGAGTATGTGCTGTAAACTATATCATCCCTCTGCCTTCTCCCTTTCTCCCCCTCCTGCTGAAACCAAATGATTTATAAAATGCCTTCACATTCTTGAGTGAGTTCACACTATCACCTCCAGGCACTGCACTGAGGAGTCTTAGGAGTGCATGGGAAACGCAGCCCCGATAGCTGGTATTTTCCTCTGAAAGAAAAAAAAAAAAAAAAAAAAAAAAGCAAAAAAAGGGCTGATGAAATTTAAAGGAGAAAAGTTTCCTGCTGTGCCCCAGAGTAAATCTGTAGTCAGTGAAGCACTTTCTAGTAAACAAGAGATGTATGTGGTTACAGTGGGTTTTTATTATTACACACTGCCATTGTTTTCCATTTTCATAAAGATTCAATTAATGTAATCATTTTAGAGTGTCTCTAATCATTACCTCTCACCCTCCCTCACTCGTACTTGAAGCAAGGGGATATGCTGTGAGCCGCACTCCAGGATGAGGAGCCAGCACCTCTCTCCCGTCACCTCGAAAGGAGGCACAGGGAAACGATAGGGCGGCTGCCGGGAATACAGATGTTTTTCTTCTCTCTCTCTCTCTCTCTCTGGCCTCTGCAGAAGGCATGGCCGGCACCCCAGCCCCTGCCTGCGGTGTGCCCTCCCCAGGGCTCACTGCCATGTCACCCCCGGCAGTCGCCCCCCTGCCCCAGTCTGCTGGTGACAGAGGGAGAAGCGGTGCCTTGGCGGTGCAGTGCCGGAGTATGGGCCAGCGGCTTCCTACTAGCCTTTAGCCAGGCGCAGGGATGCCAACAGCATCTTTCAGACTGCCGTGGGCCAAAGCCTTTGCTGGCATTTCTTCTCGCTTCTCACATAGCTCGTAATACTTGCTCACAGAGAATCCAGACCTCTGTCCCTGTTTATTTTTCTGCTTCTGTTCCTTACTCTTAAAATCGTATCTGTAACAGAAGGCTCTTTGACAGCTGCATCCCCATCTGAAAACCTGCTGGTGTTTGAGGGCTGTCCCCACCTGACCAGCTTTGCAGTGCAGACCACCTGCAATTTTCCCACATGTTATACCTCAAAGCCCTTAAAAATCAGGGAATGCGCTTTCAGGAAATTTCCAATAGCAGAATGCAGAGAGCTAGCCGTGTCCCCCGCGCCATACAGAGGGGAGCCAATTTTATCGTACAGCAGAGCATGCCATAGCCTGCGCTGCGGGAGGAAGGGAAGAGGTGAGAAGCAGGAGAGGATGGACCGCAGCCTGATGGACTGAGGTAGCTGCGGTTCTGAGGCAGGAGGGGAACCCCGCAGATTTTTATGAGGAAAAGCTCAGAGGAGGGGGATGGTAGTGACCCACAGCTCAATTTAAAGCTGGTAGTGGTCCACGGCTCAGTTTAAAGTAATATTAAAAGAGTCTGGAGAGGATATGACAACCTGAGGAACGAGGCAGCCCAGTATTTGTGAATCCAGGTTTCTGCCTGTCGTGGCCGTGATGGATGCATTTGCAATAGGACAGGGAGCCGTCCGCTGTTAGAAGGCGAGAGAAGTAAAGATCATCCCATGTACAATATAAATGTAAGTTGTTATTACTACTATTGCTATGTCAGCCGCAAACTGTTCCCACGAGAACAGAGATGCAACATCATTGAAAAAGAATGTCTTACTGTGAAATGGGCAGCAGAAACACTGTGGCATTATCTGCCGGGTAATGAATTTACCTTGGTGACAGACCATTATTCCCTCCTGCAAATGAACCAGAGGAAGGACAGGAACACAAGGATAACTCAGCAATGCTTGTATTTTACAATCTTCTGAATTAAAAAAAAAAAAAAGAGAGAGAAAAAAAGTAGCCAGATATAAATATAAAGATAGAGAAGCATGGCATCTAAAGAGAGATTGCCTGTGGCAAGATATGGGGAGGACAGCAAATTTTCCTTCAGGTCTATGCTAACATGGTGTATGGACTTTTTAGGCTTGGATTTCATCCCACCTAACATTAGGCATTAAAATGTGGCACCAGCTATGAACCTAAAATCCTCACTCTCCCTCTATAATCAGCGGAGATACCGGGTCTTCTGGGAATTCATCTCTCTCTCTGTTGAACCTCAGGGAGGTTTAAAACTGAAATGTTGCAGGTTAATGCTGTAATTGCTCTGGATCTGAGATTCTGCTGATAGGGGAGGTCACTCATCCTTCTCCTGCTCATCCTGAAAAGCCAAAGTAGACGAAGGAAGAGTTTGCCGCAAGAGCAAAGGTGGCTCTAGCACGGCACGGTGGCTTGATTGAATGATTTCTTTGGGGTAGACGAGTGGACAGTCCCCACGTGTACTTTCTTCCTTTTCTGTTTTCTCTTGACTTCTACAAAGTGGTAGTTTCTTAGATAAATTATCATTTTAGAGAAGTGTTTATGTGCTCTCTGGAAGAATGTGTCTAGGGATGGGCATACTGGCAGCAAGAACTTCCTCCTCAACTCCTCCAGTGAAGTTTTGTTCTAAACTGCCCAAATGAAGCCAGTATTCAAAAGTAAAAATGTTCTGTTCCATTTCTTGTTTTCATTCTTTTATGCGCCTGGGGACTAAACTGCTATGAAAAAGAGCCCATTCTCACAGGATCTCTTGCCTAATTTTGCAGACAAGAGAGGTTCAGCTATTCCAATTACGATGAGATAAGAATCTGAAATGTTGGGATCACATCCATCCTGAGTTGAACTCTGAGTCTTCCAAAATCCATCCATCATTACTTTATCCTTTATTTCTGTGTTTCAGTAACGCAAGCAAAGAAGGAGTAGGGAAGAATGTGCATTACAAACTATAATGGATGGGTTTCCTTTTTACCTGAATTGCTTCAGTTTAATATAAAGGTCCCTGTGAGTGGAATTCTTTTTCCATTATCATTCTTTCTGCCTGCTCGACTGCTGCTCATCAGCAAAAGTTTGCCTTTCATGTAAAGTCAGGCATGGTACAAAGTCTCATTATTTACATGCGTAGTACTGTCAGAACAAGCCTGATGGCTGTCACAGGGCGGGTGACCTAGGCTGCTAAGCATGGTCCAGACTTGGAAGTCCTAGCCCCTGTGGTACCTTCAGAGTGTCCCAAACACATGCAGATAGGGCATTTGACATAGGGACTCTACCCCACTGCCACATTTCTGCATCCCCGTGGTTCACCCCGTGCCCCAGAAGACTGACTGCTGGGGGGGAGTAAGAAGGTCTAGAGAGGCAAGCCTTCTACCGTGGGAAGAGGACTGCAGAGGCTCAGCTGACCAACGCAGCATCTAGCAGTAGATTCATCTTAGGCCCTCACCTCTATACCAGGACTGTGTCTGAGTTGCTGGAGGCAGCCTCCTGGGGCGAGACATCCTGCCGTTGTCATCTCAGGTCCTTGAGGCACCCCCCCTGGAACCACCATGTCTGCCACCCATGGGATGAGCACATGAAATTACATAGGGACTAAGAAGGTCCCCCCCTGCCCCTTCTGTTTACCTTGTTAGTCTTGAATCCCTCATAATACACTCACAATTAGTGAACTCGGAGGCCCTCTTTGGGCTACGGTCTGAGCAGATTACGCAGAGAAAATAAATTTGGTCTGTGTTCCAGCCTGACCTTGGCCTGAACCTGAGAAAGTGAATGCCCCTATCACACCAACATGTGTCTGTAAAAGTACAGTAAACACAAACGGGGGTCACTGGCCCTCTCTGTCGTACAGCCCCAGGCCAGGAGTCTAGAGTTTTGGGCTGTCCGCCCAAGTACTTGTTAATAAATGTCCATTCTTAGTCTGTAAAGGAATGTAGACAGGGCATCCTGCCCTACAAAACACAAACTTAGAATAAAACAGAGAGAGAGTCTCAGTCATCATGCAGAGCTCTGCTGCTGGTCTCCACATCCAGCAGTCTCTTCCCACTGGACTTATGCTGCTAGTTTGGGACTTGGCTGGGGAAATTATCCACTATTACACTGTGGGTTCTCCACCACTGTCTGTAAGCGTAGTTACCTGCCTAACCCCAAGTGCATCAGTCCTTGGGAAGTCAGTTGATAAGTCTGTGGGGCTTCCTCCTCAACACTTGGAGGAGGCAGAGACCCGGCAGAGCCTGTGCTGTGAGACAGGAGAGCCTCCATCTCCCAGTGGGGGGGTATGTTGCTTCTAGGGGTGTGCAGTACTTTGTCCGTGCATCTTCACGCTCCCATTGGAGTCAGTCAGAGGCAGATGAGGGGTGACGTGTGCCTCGTGGAGACTCATCGGTGCCTTTGCTAGTCAGTCATTCCACCCTTTTGTTCTTCTCTGGAGACGTCCTAGGTAGCTCAGGTGAAATTGGTGCAGAACTTGATGTCCACCCAAGGATTCTACGCTTGGTGGAGGCACGTTGTTCTCTGCTAGCAGGCAGTAAGGACAGCCCCTTCAGTTCCCAGCCCTCAGTATGCAGTGCCTCCGTGGAGGGGGTGACGCTGCACTGGGTGTCAGTCTGCTGTCTGGGCAGGAGTTGTAAGCCCAGACTTGTTGGGCACATGGTGTTTGTTTGCCTACAAAGGCCTAATCTGCATCCATAAGCATCAAGTTTTGTGCTGTAGGTCTTGTGCTAGCTCGACATCTCCCTAGATGAGCATTACTGTGCTTCTAGACCCATCCCTTTCTGTCTTCTCTGCCATCAGTATATCAAAGCTTTATTCCAGAGACTTACCTTGGTACCCTGCTGTCTAAGGTGAGACAGCCCAGGCACTGCTGGAGAAAAGCTCATGAGGTTCCCCTCACCTTCTACGCAGAGATCTCTCAGGTTGGCCCCAGCTGAACTTCGAGAGCCCGGTATTGTGGACAGTCAAGGACAGACTGTACGTGCGTCGTCATGGCATGGCTAGTAGAAAGTCTCTTCCCTCTGCGGCCACAAGGACAACTAATGTGTAAACCTAGTGGAAGTCAGTCTACTTGGGACTAAAAGTTGTCAAAGTTAGGAGATTATTTTTCTGTACAAAGAATAGAGCAACAGCTTTCTGGGGAGAAAACTCCAAGCAAAACAATGGAAAGGACAATAGGTAAATAGAGTAACACCATTTGCATGGGATTTATTGTGAATTAAAGTTTGCTCACTATAGGTGTCAGCAGAGAAGGTGTGAGAAGCAACTCTGGAGGGAGAGGAAAGCCTGTGGGGAAGGGTGGAGCTGTCTGATCCTTTTCACTTCCATGGCCAGCATCCTTATTTTTGCCTCGCATTTATACTATCTAATCTCCAGCAGATATTTCTACAGCTTCCATTATCGTGGTGTCCAGCCACAGTCTTTTAGAAGTGTCTCGGTGTGAGGAGAGAGGAGTGCCAGGAAGGGAGGATGAGAGGAAACAGCTGATGAAGTCGCCGGGGTTTTTGTCCGTATCGCCCAGCAAAGTGGGGCAGGAAAGCTGTCTGCCCTCGCCTGACCCTGGCCCCACCAGCTCCTCCTGGACGCTGGGCTTTTCTAGAGGATTCTGCCGCATGCTCTGAATATGTGGGTTATTCCTATAACTATAAACCAATGTGTAAATTAAAAAAAACCAACCAAACAAACAACCCCAACACCTCTTTTTACGGCCCCCTAATTCTGTGTCCACAGGCTTCAACCTCCCTCAGTTCAGCTCCGAGCATGTCTGCAGGGTAACCTTGGAGAGGGTACACTTAGCTACCACCAGCCGAGGGAGGGTTTTATAGACCCTAAAATAATTACAGCATCACTGAGTCTAGTTGTATAATTTCTTGGCAATGTACTAATTAAAACTAGATATTTACATAGAACGCTTATTTAAACTTAAGACTTATTTAAAAGAACCTGCAGACTTATAATAACTATATATCATGGCTTTATTGAGGACGGTGTTTTCCATGCAGATTGAATTCTCGAGCGCTGTTATTAACATAAATGAGCCCACGGCTTTATGTTCAGGACTGAATACTTCCAGGGCATCTGAATCATCCTGGTATTTCATTTCACCATCTAAAATTATGTTTAAAATACTACATTTTTAAAACTTGCTGCATTATGGCGATTAGACATCGCTCTGTGTTTACGAGGAACAGAGAGTCCAGCAGAGCTGAGTGTTTAGTGTGATGAATAGTGTTAGGAGCTCAAAGAAAAGTCAGATGCGTGTCGACACTTATCAAAGCTGTTCTGCTGCTCAGAATGACTGTTCGTGATACTTGTTTCATGATAAACTTCCTCAGAACATGATGTTACTGGAAAAAAAATGATCCACTCTGAGAAATACGCAGGTGACACAGTTGAGTCAGCAGCTTGCAACAGTGACACAGGCTTACGTTTATAAAAATCCCCACTGAACTTTTGTCTTCTGCCTGCGTGTATCATAGCCTTAAAATCTGTCGCCACAAAAGCGGCCCGTTTCTTGTGTTCGGCTCGGTAGCTGTTTAAACTAACAAAAATCCTCCCACCGCCCTGATGAAGAGGTAGATTCCTGGGCTTAAAAGTCTTAATAGTCACAAAACTTTCCTCTTTCATAAGTAATTCACCGTATAAATGTTAGTATCTCTGGTGACCACCAGTACCTCTGGGGAAACGATCAGCGTGGAAAAATAATAGACCACTGTGGAAACCAGAAAATCCTACCTCCTGTATGAGAGGGTTTAATTATTGAAGTCGCAAGCATTTCCCCGTGCACAAGCATCTCGGCATTCATAGGTGGAAAGTACCTCATGCTGTGTTTGAAATATCAACTGGATTTAAAAGAAGGCTTTGTGCTTCACCATGGACCTTTCTTAGCCTCCTGCAGATGGTCCCTATTGCTGAAAAGAGACATGACTTGTGAGACGGGGAGACCTCCGTGCCATTTTTTCGTGCTGCTCTAATCCTGCTTTACACCCATAAAGGACTTCAGTCCTTAAGCCTTTACCCTCTTTCTCCTAAATATTAAAATTATTTTCCTGACTGTCATACCGTATTAAAGCAGAATGAAAATGGGTTTAACAATTGCTGGCATGGGGCTTCTGTACAGCATGTGTGTCACAAATCATGTCACTTTTCAGCAATAGGGCTGCTGCCAGCGGGAGGCTCAGAAATGCTCATGTTAATCAAAAATTTTAATTTCAAATCAAATTGACAGTTTACACATGGTGAGAAATGCTTCTCACCATGTGATATTTCAGTATGCTACACTGGGCAAAATGGGTGCACTTTCCTGTTAAGAATTTTGACTGCGGTATCTGCAAATTTATGGGTTTCAGTGTATTGGGTATGGTGAGTAGTTGATCTAAGGGAGCCCCTTGGAGAATAGGAGACAGAAGGGTTTTCATGCAGCCTGGCACTGGTGAGCCGCTGTTGGCACATGCTGCTGGAGAAATGACAGGTATTCAATAAACATCACTATGGTTAAGAGGAAGATTTAAAGGAGGGAGGGGCTGCAGTGCTATAAACAGGATTTGAAACAAATGTGCTTATTTCAGTCCCTGATTAGTCTGAATACCTAAGTATTCCAAACCAGTTCTTAAATGTCCTTACACTGATGTTCTTCACACAGCACCAACAATAATATTTATGGCATTAATACTGTAGCTAAATTCTAATTTGAAGTAGAGTAAACCCAAGTAAACCCTACATGTACCGAGGCACTCTCCGTCGGTGTGAAGACGCGAACGTGGCTACGTGTCGCGCTTATAGCGTGCAGCCCCAGCGCCGGCTCCGACAAGCCCTTATTTCTGCCGGCAGCTTCTTTAAAGTCCATGGACAAAAGTCAGGAGGCAAAATTTCAGGTGGTACTTGATGAGGAGTAAGAGGAGGAAGCACAGTTGATGGAGCGTGTCACAGAAGTCACAGAAACTGATGCTTTCAGGCTGTACCAGATAGATGATGCTGACACCAAAAAATGACCATCTGAAAAGAAGTCGTCCTTACATTATCCTTTTTAGGAGGTTTTTGAGCTCTCTGGGGGGTCCTTAGGTTAATATGATGTCTATCTTGTGACACTGGAGCCTTCATTTCACCAAGGCCCTGCAGGGGTAAAGGAACAGGGATGGCAGTACCCACCTTCTCATATCTATCTCCCCCTCCGGTGCCCGTATTTGTCATTCTCCTGCAAGGGTGAGAGGGTGGGTGGGTGCCCGTTGCTGGCAGCCCGGGGAGCACCCTGCAGCAGCACATGCCGTCAGCATCCCCGGGAAGCTCAGGGAAACCGGGTGGTTTCTCTGGTTTGGACGTTGAGTCACGCTTCGAGCTGCGAAGCCGAACTGGCAATGTCACCGCAGACCTTGGAGATCACAGCTGTCATTGCTCTTGTAACCAGGGCTGATATGAAAATATGAAGATAAATAACTCCTTCATATTATTATTTTCAGGGAGACCGGCTTTTCTTTTTATTACTCTTTTTATAGTTGGACGCCATAAATATTCTAGAATGATTATCCCAGGGTAGATTTCATCTCGTTTACTTTGAAAGGCTTTTGAGGAGCGCATTATTTTTATAAGCTGCCAAATGAGTATGACCATTCATAATGATTTTTCTTCTTCTCTTTAATATTTGCTTTTTGGATTGAGGACCTGAAACAGAAATATGCTAATTTAAGACATCTGTTGTTTTTCAAGCTACAGGCCCCTATCGATATTAATGCCGTTAGCTTATTTATTGAATTTGGTATATGGTAGAGAGGGAGGTTCTTAATTTTTATCGTTACATCAAAAAACTGTATTTAACTGATTTCTCACCCACATGAGTACCGAAAAGCACCCTACAACATTAGGAGTCATCAGAAATGAAAAACCACACGAGACATCGTAGGTCTTGGAATGGTTTCCATTGCATGAGGTCCTTAACATGAACTTGAAGGGCTTTCGGTGTTTCCAGAAGACCTTTGTCTTCAAGAGAAAGGAACCATCCTTGTGCCCTCCACTTGGACAAAACCTGACATGATTGACTCCAATCTATGATCCATTCATTAATGGTAGTAAGTTGCCATTAATTCCACTGTCTCTGCACTTAAATACCAAATGAGCTGGGAGCTGAAGCTACTGTGGACACATGCAGGATCAGACTGTTGGTAACACTACCAGCCCGATACCACCTTTGCTCTCATCCACATTTATAAATTTGCAACCCAGACTCCGGAGCTCAATATGACACATATTGATATAATAATTAGGCAGCATTATTACTATTATTATTATAATAGACTGTAAAGTGCCCTGAGGATGAAGGGTGATGCGCAGTGAGGCGTTACACGTGTATTTCTGTTCTGATTCCCCTCTGGAGAGCACCCATCGTGGCAGGGCGGGTGGATTCCCTAGTGGAGGCATGAGCGTCCTTTCTCTGAGCCACCTCCCAGCACCTTCACATGTTGATTCCCAATATCCACCAAGCACATACAAACTGCTTGGAAACCGAGCCAGACTTGAGCACTGATACAGAAGTGCACCCATGAAAACTAGCAGTGCCTCACAATTTTACTGTCTGCTACATGCAGACATTTTTTAGCTAAAAACCAAAAAGGCAAATCATTTGCCAGTGGTTTTGCATGTTGTGAAGGGTTAACAAAACTTTCATTATCACACTCTATTAAGCCAGGACCAGGAAACAATTTCTAATCAACACTCAGATCTGGGCAGGGATTGTGCAGTCTTTTGTAGGAGGCCTCAGATCTGTGTTCTCTATTCTCACATGCTCACTTCCAGCTGTTGTCATTGAAATCCCACATAATCTCCCCGGGTCAAAGGGCAGTCATCCATGACTGCCGCTGTTAGGAGGTTATGCTGATTTCTGTTGTCAAATATTGGCCCTTTTCTCTTTCAATCACTCCCATTCTACTTTTTTTAACAAGAAAGAGCCAGCCTAGAATTGTATTACATGACTTTAAAGTCTTAAAAGTGTTCCTCTATTGTACTAACACGACATGCCCTGGACGGTCTAATCCATCCTGCTATGGGCCACAAAGAAAGTTCTAGTGCGTCTTAAAACCTCAGCCAAAGGCAGGTAGGCGAGCCAGAGAGAATAACGGCCTATGTGACATGTGGCCCAGCAGTTATTTCATAAGAAAATGTGTAATTTGTCCAAGGTAAGCTATGGCTGTGGCATTAAAATTAAATTGGAAATAACAAGCTGAAATAGAAATGAGAGTATTCGTCAGGGAACAAGAGAGGTTTCTGTATCACCTTTAATATATAATATCTTGCTTAACTCTTCTATAAAAAGTCCATGAATTAAAAATGTGGTATAATTTACCATTAAAGGTTTATCACTTACAAACTTGAGGAACACGTTTTGTACAAAGCGATTAAAATGAGGCCGTTGTGCCAGCTCTGGGGGTCGGCATCTGGGATCTGGTGGTAAATGCAGGTTTCGTTAGGGTGACGTGCAATGTTCAGGCCTGTGTGCAGCTCCTTCGTGCCGTCTTCCATCTGAACTCGGACAGAGTATTGCGGCTGGGATAGATGGTCTCTTCCATCTCAGTTTGGCCCTGTGGGTCCAAACTTCCCGTTTCCAGCGTGGGGTGGTGGGCAAGTATCTCTTGGTGATCTCCCCGGCTGTTGCCCTGGGCAGGGTGAGCTGGTACAAGCGCTCGGGCAGAGGCTGCTCTCAGCCCGGGGTGCTCCCCCCTGGCCACCCTGCCCTGGAGGTGGACGCTTCCCAGAAGAGCGGTGCACCAAGAGGGGTCCCAGCGCACCACCCCCCCGGGGGCAGACTGCCCGCAGGAGCCTGGGTCTGGGCAGAGGGAGGTGTTTCTGGAAGGGAACGCAGTCGTGGGGCTGCCGGGGCTGCCGCAGCCCAGCCTTAAACTCACCTCCCAAGTAAGCAGAGTCTAAACATTACGAAGGTTTTGGCCAAAGCATGCATATTCTGTCCTTTCCTTTTCGCTGGAGAATGCAGATTAGGACTAACTGTCACTCCCATCCTCCTCAGCCAGTGCAGCCATGGAAAAGCTAATCTTTTGGGAGTCCTCGGGGTGATCCGGGTTCCCTCTGATAACATCCCCTCTCTCAAGGCCTGCGTGTGCTGTGTGATACAGACATTAATTTTCTAATCAATATTATTGCTCCACATTGTTTGTGAAACACGGGATTATCTAGACAGAGGATGAACCCAAAAGGAATCAAGTTGCACTTTGAGCAGAGAGGGCTTTTCTTTTAATCGGGCATTTGGTTAAGATAATAGGCTTGAGACCCTAATTGATTATTACTATTTTAAGGTTTTAAGATGGCTATGTATAGTGAGACGCTGAACACGAAAAAAGGCTTTAGAAAGGGCTTCAGTGCTAGTCTGGGGGACTTGTGTCATTTCAAAACACTGAAAAGGAACCAAAGTCTCCCAAAAAGCTGTTCTCCAAAGCTTAATACGTTGTCACCCAAACTGTAGTGGAAGAGAAATAACCGGACTTGGACTTTTTCATCTTCAAAGGAGTTGCTCTTTGCCGTTTTTATTTAAACTTGGATTCCAGGAAACCAGCTGTATCTCTGTTTAGAAAATACCTTGTATATTTATGGTGCAATCTAACTATTTTATAATAAAAATAATACTGTTGGATTACACAAGGAAGCCTGCTAATTAAATAACAATAATACCTTGAGCACCTTGAAAACATCTTCTGATATTCAATTAAGGAACAATGACCAGATGAACTTTAACCTATAGACCATATTCAGACTTTCTACATAAAAGTAATTGCATCAGTCATGATTTTCTCAAGCTACAACACAAGCTCTTGATTGGTAGCTCAACGTCTGAGACTCCTTTTTACAGCATTAATTGGGAAAGCAGACAATACTCTCCCTGTAAACTAGATTTTAGGACGAAGGTTAGTTGCCTTTGTACACGTTTACTCATTGAAATAGGAATGTTTGCTTAATAATTCAAAACAAATAGCATTAGACAACAAGTCCTAATCCTGATTTCTCCTCTGCCAGTGTAAATTAGGAGAAAATTAGGAGAAACTCTATTTGATCAGTGTAGAAAGACTTGTTTAAAACTGCTATGAGATCAGAATTAGGCTCCAGCAATTCAAGCCTTTTCTTCTGGCTTCTTTTCTGAGATCTAAAAGAAGAATATGTAAATCGCATTATGAATTTTCTCCCCACTTAGAGCAGTCGTCAAGTTACGGAAAGATGTTTTTCATGTGGTACTTGTTGCGATAGCGTTGCATCGTGTTTGTGCGCTATACCAAACGTGTAATTGGGTAATGGTGTATTATTTATTAGTTAGTATCCTGATTTGCTTTGTTCAGTTTGGTGTTAGAGCTTAAGGGGTTTTTTGCCCCTTGGGGGGGAAGCAGTCGTCCTCGAGAGCCCAACTAAGGTCTTGTGTGACGAGCTAACTCCTAGCTGGACTTCGACTTGGGTCGAAAGCAATGATTTAACAATATATTAAAATACCTGCTTAACTTTGTCGGCCCATCTTTATTTGGCAGAGGCAAATAAGCATGTGCTTTAGTCAAGCATGTGATTAAAATAAAGCACGTGCTCTAACTGCTTTGCTGAGTCAGGGCCTGCCTTGGCTAGCCAGGTGTCTTAATTTATACCCAGAATTTCAGTGAATGAGCTCCCTTAGTTTTTTACAAAGTGAGTAAAAATTCTCTCATCCTCATTTCGAACACCTGCTTTACTACCGAAATGTGACTGTCACACAAAGCTGCGGAGATAACCTGCTCCTATGCGGCAATTTCAATGTCCTATCTTTGGGATATTTAGCAAAAGTATCGCAGTGCACGTATTTCTGTAAAGTGCCGTATGAAAAGTAAATCTTGCAAGCTTTCAAGATGTTTAATCATCTTTTCAGTAAAGGAGCTCGTTAATGCCAACATCTGCATATGTAATTGCTTGACTTTACCTATTTTTTTCTCATTCAGAATTAAGTGGAACAGCCAAATTGATATATTTTTGCATTTTGACCCCTGTTAATAGGTGCAAAATGTTTACTTTGCATATTTTGTCAATCCTGCTATTTCCCAGTCATCCTCCTTTTACATATCTAGCTTCTTTGTCCTATTTCTCTCTTTTTCTTGTTGCGCCGTTACCGCAGCTCAGCAAAAGCTACAGTCTTAGGCCTGGATTTTGCAATCGGAACCATCCAGGCAAAGCTGTAAACTTTCACGGAGTTCTGCTGAACTGCGGAGTCACAGACCAGCCGTCCATCGAAATGAGTTCGAGATACAACTCTAAGCCAAGGGCATTGCTTTTATGGGTATCAAGTTATTATTAATGATTGGCGAGACGAGCCCCTGATTTCCTAACGTTTAGAAGTAAACAACAAATTGGAGAATTGGGAAATTCACCTTTCATTTGTGAAATGTTTATTTTCAGTATTGAAGGATGAAAATCTAATCGCTCTCGTTGCGTGCTGTTGCTTAATGATTGCTATTACATGTACAGGCATAAGAAATGGTCCTTCAGAAGTAAGCGCGCATTTCAGGTATGCCCAGAAAATAAGAATCACGACGTTAGCAGGCCCAAGCTATTCAACTTCTCTCATGCCCTGCGGGACCCTGAGAGCTAGAATATGTTTAAAAGCATTCTATGGCGCTTTCGTTTCTGGTTTTACCTGTGTTTGCTAGGCTAAGGTAACGCGGTTAGCCGTGTGGGTATCGTGGTTTTTTGGATGATTGCAAAAGGCTCTGGACTTCCTGTTAAAAAATCAGGCAAATGTCCTACCGTAGCTGCGATTTAGTTTTTTTACGGCCATATTTAAATTTCACCGTCACTCTTCATGCGGTAGGAAGCTGCCAGGGAAATGCAGGTGGACGTGGACAGCGGGGCAGAGCCGATCTGGTGCAGGGTGAAAAACCAACACGTGGCAGATGTTGGTAGCATTGCAGAATGCACTTCTGGAAGTTGCTCAGGTGCTGCCATGATGAGAGCAGTATGAGAAGTTATATAGCATAGACTGGCTTCCCTACGAAGGGCTCTGCGGAGTAGTAAGCCTCCTGGCCCTGATCCAGCGAGGCACTTAAGCATATGCTTAATTTTAGGCACATGAGTGGTTTCAGTGAAGACCTAAGAGAATTATTTTTAATTCACAGATCATTTAATTCAATAGGCAGGTCTGCTGCAGCATATGAAAAGTAGATCTTCATATTAAAAATACTTGGGAAATTGTCAACGAGCAAACGTTGCGTGTGGCCAGCAACCATTTCTGAAAAGCAGAATGATGTAGTCATCACCTTTATTAAGGTAAAATATAAAGCAGATCAGGCAAAAGCATTTACAGTTATCTGAGAGCTATTTCTAAGTTGAAAATAAGGAAAAATAAAAGCTTGTAAGAACATTTTTTCATTTGAAGTAGAGAAAAATTTATTCTCTTGATGTAAATAAAAACCTTGTTTGCAGATTGAGGAATTTGTTTGTGTTGAATTTCAGCATCAATTTCAATATTTTATAGTACATTTATCTACAGCTGGAGCATGACAGATTTGTGTATATTTATATGTTTGTGTACATAATACATATGTATACACACATACACAAGGATGCCCAAAGATATACATATACACAGTTTGAAAACTCATCATTATTGCTGAAGTATAAAAACATGCCTGATGTAGAAACTTGTTTCAAGTCTGTTAGCTTAGCGACTGCGTTTAGCTGGCACAGTAGGATCCTCGCAGAAACAGGGAAGTTCTGTGCCGGAGCAGAGTTTGCTGAGGACTTGGCTGGAGCTGAACGGCTGACCTCCCTCCAAATCTCTCCCAAACCTTTCCCTGACATGTTCCCCAGCTTGTCCCCCTCTGTAGTCCTGCACAGAAGGTGTATTTCTGTTACTTCCCGTTCTGCAGGTAGAAATGGCAGTGTGATATCCTGGGTTTTCTAAACGACCCCAAAAGAAAGACAGGAGAACAGACGGGCAGCTTGCAGTAGTCCTCTTGCCCTGCTCGCTGTAGGAAGGTGCACAGGTATCGCCACGACGAGCGCAGGGTACGGTAGTATATACTGAACGTAGGGGAATTGTACTGAGTCTGACAAACAATTAACCACGGAGCAGATGGTGCCCCTGCAAAACACTCAATAATATATGTGTGCGTGCGCTGGAATCAGTGACGCTAAGTAGGACAACCTAAAAAGGTATGCCACTTATCCTGTGGACAAGCAGGACTTTACAGTTCTTTTAATAATCTCTTTATCCTGAGATTTCTCCTTTGACCCTGATTTCAAAAGCAGGAGGTCAGTCTGGCCGACTAACCGCAGATCTCTAATTGAAGTCCAGATAGGTCCCGCGTGAACCGCTGTATCCCACTCCGCACACTTGCACTGGGTCGCAGCCCAAAAGCTGCTCCTTTTGTAATTGATCATACCCGTGAAAATTAAATGAACATTTGGTGGTAGGCATGTTTGCAGAGAAGAAGGAAAATACTGTTATGTAAAGTGTAATAACATTTTGATACCAAGTGTGGAGGCATTCCTTGCACAAGGGAGGCGAGTGTGGAAGCGTATGCCCTGGTTCCTAAACACAGTCCGAAGCTCAAAGTTAATACTTTTCTTATGCAAAGATTTGTTTTTCTTTTCAAAAGCTAGGTTTAAATGTTAGGATTTTTTTTTTTTTGGTGGGAAAGGCATTAATTTAATTTTTTTAACCAGCTGCTATTTTAAGATTTCCCCAGTGTAACCTTAGAAAATGAAGAGTACATCTTTAAATCTTGTTTTGTTTGAATGAATGGGTAGATAATCCTGATCAGATGTTTCTTTAGAGAATAATGTTTAAAACGATTATGGAACTTAGCTGTCCTGTCTGTTTCCTAGGTACAGTATTTTCATTTCAATTGTGAAGTTATTAGGGGTCATCCAAGGTAACTGTTTATTAAAATAGGCCTCTTTTGTTTCAGATTTCCTGTTGAGATGCTTTAACATGTAAAAATCTCCCTGCTGATGTGTCATGTTAGCTTTCCTAACCTCTAGATAGAAACCACAAAGCAGCCTACATTGCTGTATGACTAGTTACCCACCTACATAAACAATAATTACCGCTAAGTGGGAAATTAGATGTCACATTTTAAGTCTAAATGAAAGTAAAGTATTTGAGAATACTGTCATTCAATGCTTAAAGTTAATCGCAGTTCTCTCCCTCTTGTTTGTTTTGTAGGACATTTGGGCTTCCAGGACAGTTTTGTCACATCAGGTGTTTTCAGTGTGACTGAGCTAGTAAGAGTCTCACAAAGTAAGTATCATTTTGTGGCCGGTTTATGTGGTTTCTGCAATCCTGGTTTTTCCTTTTTTGGTTCTTATAGTGCCCCTTCCCCAATTAAGAAACAGCATCTTGAAAATTGAGTCTCTTCTCCCTGCTTCTCCCCAGCGGACAGTGTTTATGTGCCACAGCTTTAATGTGGGGGGAAAAAAATGGCATCGTTTTTAAAAGGAAATTAAAAAAAAAAATTAATTCTGCAAACTTGCATGTGCAAGTTGATAAGCTTGTCCGGTACCCAGCTGAAAATGGGCAGACTCTGCATCAGAGTGCAGATAAATGCCTACAAAGATCAGTTTATCCAGTGGATCCCTTGCAGGATCCAAGAACTGTGTTTTAACCAGACCTCTAGAAGTGACATGATCTGTGCACATAAGCCTGGAAATTTTCTTACGCCGCTTTTGCCTGTGGGGTTCATCCCTGCCATGCGTACATGTGTTTGTACACCTGCAAATTAGTGAACTCGTTAATAATGCCAACAACTGTACCCACTTCAGCTCTGATAATCTCAGTTGTGCAGAGGCATACATCTTGACTTCACGAGGCGTGCGCTTTCCATTAACTGTATGGGATTCTGTCTTCTGGAAGGATTTGTTTTTTGACCTTTAAAGAATGCTAATGCCCCCAGCATGAATGACACACTGCAGCATGATCATTACAGGCTTGTCAATACTCACTAACAACATTGAATTAAGAGTACCTGTCACCACCCTGTTCCATTGATCAGAGGTGCATTGATTGTATTTTGCTGTGACATAATCCAGATAGTCCAAGGAGGGCGTATGGACGGTCTCTTGCAAAGAGACTGGTAAGACAGGGCCATAGGTACTAGTCCTTTGGGGATCTTCTCTGCAGTTAGTCTAGAGCTATGGAGTAACATCACACTGTCAGCAATTACCTCTGCTCCGAGCGAACCGCTCATCTGCATGCCCTTTTAAAACCTTAGGGCTTGTAACCAATCTCTTTCGCACAGCCAGTGATAAAAATGGTTCTCCTCCGAGATAGCAGGAATATTTGTTTATGTGTAGGCTCTGAATATGTAGTTTAAGTCTTTCTGGGGCTGGAATCTTAACTGGCACAGACCTAGCAGAGAATCTGTGGGTTTGAGTCAGAACACAGAGCTTCTGTAAGGATTTTCCTGTTTTATTTCCCCTTTCAGAAAGACTTGCACAAGCTAGCAAATTGGCTTTATGTTCAAAAATAGGATGCTAAAGGGAAAGCATGGCAAGTGGGAGATATACGAATGTCAGTTATATCTGCTGGAGAGAGAGACAGAGGGAGAAGAAGTTTAAGGCAGTAATTTCTCCTGAGTTTTGTTCCCTAACAACTGGTGGGAATTTTGTGAGCAGGACAAAGTTAAGAGGACTTAGAAGTCAAGAGGAGCTGCTGAGCGCTCGGCACATTTGCAAATCAGTTCACTTACTGAAGTGCTTAAATAGAGGCTTTGACACCTAACTCACCGTACTGCATACACCGACTTGCTGGTACCTGCAGCGCGGTGGACAAAACCGAGTTATCGCCAGTCTTTGAACCTCTCCGTGTTATGTCACTTTATTTCAGTGTGACAGCGTAAGGCTTTTGAAGCCCAAAGGATTCACCCTCCCCCTCTGCAAGGCATCCCACTTCACCACAATCTTATCTTCGCTGTAGGAGCCCTACACAGCAGAACTGCCTCTGGACTCTGTCAGCCGTGCTTCGTGTGTGCACAGGACAGAGCTGCTAGAAAAGTGCCCCCGCTCAGGACTTCACCCTTCCCAGCCAGCCCCAGTCTCAGCCTCCCCGAGAGTTTGGCATTCGCCTCAGGAGCGTCATGTTTCATGTCTATTAATCTTCCAGTGTATTTTATTGTAACTAAACTAAAACGTGGTGTATCAGAAATCCTGGCATTCGGTATGTTTTGCAAAGCTGTGGCCGAGACGTTCCCTCTGCTTGGCGCTGAAATGCTCCGCGTCCAAGGGTAGGGCACCTGCACGCGGGAAGAGCAGGACAGGCATGAACTTTATTGGAAATAAGAAAGGAGGTGGTGGTGGGCAAAATAAAAAGACTCAGCTTTTATCTGTTCCAGACGCAGGGGATTGCACTCTTTTTCATGAGCTCTTTAATAATCCTGGGAGGTCAAGACCTCAGTTTTATATCCTGTCTACAAGCCAGCACCTCCACCAAAAATAGTGTCCCCAAAGCATATCGGGATTTCACTTCAGAACTGACTCAGAGGGAAGAGTGCCAGCAACTGATTTAGCTACACTGCTTTTGATAGCACCCTGGATTTTCCTTGGAGATGCCCCAGACGTGTACTGACCAGCTGTAACCTTGTTTACTTTGCGAGGTCTGAGAAGCCCACAGCCTGACGTGCCGTGGCTACCCAGTAGGGTATGGTTAGTGGAGAGTCTAGCAACAGATTCCCAGCGAAGTCAGTGTGAATTCACGTGCTAATATTAAAAGAATCATTTAACGTAACAGAGCAACGAAGTAATTGCTGCATATTTGCCTAAATTGGCAGACAAGGTCTTTTTAAATAGTGTGCTTTTCCATAAAACCCTTGCTGGGCTGTCTACGTGTTCCCATGTCTTGACTGGAGACCAGTCCATGGGTTACTTTCGTTCTGGGGAGCTCAGCTTATGAATAGCCATCACCCAGACTCACCAGCAGCTTTTCACAGTCTGTAGCTTGTGCAACCAAAACATCCTCAATCCGTTCTCTTCTTTTTACTTTCTAAAAAGTCCTTGCTCCTCCAGAAGCCACCATGGCTAGGGAAGGACCAAGCCAGTCTATAGCGGGCCCTCACGTTTAGTCTCCGCTGTCCTCCTGAGCGCGCTCTCTGTTGGCTTTACCAAGACGTATTATCTTTGTGTCTGCCCCTTGTCATGCTTCTCTCTGCGCTTGCTTTCGATAATATGAAGATAGAAGTAAGTGATTTCCCACAGTTTTAGCTGGCCTGTGGTTCACTGCCGTTATCTAAAACTACTCTTATGAAATATTGTTGGTAGCAATCATGTGCAGGTTTATTTCATAAAGTTCCCAGAGGTCCACATGACAAGGAGTCTCAAGTAATAGGCAGTTGTCTCCATCATGCAAATTTGGGGAATGAATTAATCAAGCAAAAGGTCAGCTGTTCCCATTATCTATCTTACTGATCAGTGCTGATCATCACAGTTTCTGTGAGCTATTGAACAAGTCTAGGCTGTTTTGGTAACAGAAACTTGCTTTCTTCAGTCCCAGAGATGCAGATTTTCTTTCGAAGTGCTACCCAGCTACTTGAATCTTGCAGAGCCTAGTAAAATAGAGGAAGTCGATCATCTGAAAAACAAATAGTTCCCTCTCCCCCCCGTCTGATGTGGATGTTGCAGACCATGCTGTCACTTCTCCTACGTTATTAGCAGGCAAAGGGTGTGAGCTCCATTCTAAGTGTTGTCTGTCACCCCAGATACTGGGGAGACCCCTTCAGATAACAGAGGCTTCATTCTTCCATCGCTAGAGAGGTTTGGGCTGACAAGAAAAAGCTCAGCAGCAGAAGCGTCGGCGATGCACAAGTTTTGTGAACTGACAGCCAGCTGTTGGCGGAGCAGAAACTTCTCCCTCTCTACCCTTGTTAGGAAAATATTCCACTCGCTGTCTGCAGCTATCTGCAGGGCACTGGAGGATACCCTCTGGAAAAGGTGCCGGCAGAGGAGCGGCTTGTGGTGCCAAGCCACTGCCAAGTCTACGGTCCTGTTCCCTTGGCAGAGGCTTGGGGAGGCCATGGCAGGCTGGAGCAGGGAGAGGGGAACGGGGAACGCCGTTCCCCTCTTGGCTTTGGGTCGGCACCACGTGCTCTTGTCCAGAGAGCTGCTGGGAAGATCTCCTCCCTCGGAGGTCCTTCAAGCAGCCAGATAAAGTGCACTGCCCAGGATGTGAAGAAAGATTTAGGATTTATGAACATTCGCTAGAGCCAAATCAAACATATTTGTTTTGTGCTGTGTTATTTGTCAAAATGACATCATTCTTCATGCTGATAAACAAGAGAATTCTGACTGCACCCTGGACTGAAAATGCCACGCTTTGAGTTTTAAGATGTAGCTGTGTGCGGGAAGGAGCAGGCGGGGTGACTTCTAATCCTGCTAATGAGACGGTGAAACCGCAAGCACACAAGCGTCCATGCAGTTGCTTCCCGCTCCTGTATAAACACAGGAATGGTCCAGCTAATTATCCCTGAGACAGTTACACTAATTCCACAGGTAAGAAGTGCTTGTGCAGATGAGGCGGTTTGAAAAGCTCGGATCCTGCAGCACAGAGGCTTGGCTAGCGGCTGCTTTGGCCATGGGGCCAGGGCTGAAGCTGTCCTCGCCCTGAAGCAGGCAAACGAGTGCTAGAAATTAATCACCGCCGCTCCAGGCACGGAGCATGGGTGTGATGAAGGAAACCCAGCTTCCTCACGCCTTTCATCCGGTGGCCAGGTATAGACAAAACCGAACAGCAGGGCGAGTTCTGCCAGCCCCAGCACGTACTGGGTGCCTGTGGCAAGGCATGGGGTGCCCCGGCTCCTGGCGTGGGCCTGGGAAGGGATGCTCCTGCCTTCCTGCAGTCCTGGAGCCCTGCAGCAGAGCACGTGGGTGAAAGCCGGGGTGTAATAAACCAAGTCTCTCTAAACAGCAGCCTGTATGTTTTCTGCTATACTAAGCATTACAGTAGTGAAAGTAGTTAAAGTCAGCAGCACGAAAATTAACATTTAAAAAGATACTCTATATTCCTTAGCAAAGCACTGCTATCCAAAACATACTGTTTGGGCTTGGGTATGAGAGGAAGAAAAAAAGATTATAATAAAAAATAGACTGCAGGCATAGAGTGAACAGTTGCCGTGACCTTGCCTTTTGTATGCCATTACACAATTCAATGGCAGTCCACTCAAACCTTGCTCTCGATCAATATCCTATTAAAGCAGCACAAAAAGTCTCTATAAACTTAGTGGTTAGCTATGTTTATAAATGGAACTCAGCATAATTAGATGGTCAATAGCAGGCTGTACTTGTAATTTTAAAATGAACATCACACATTTCATATCTGTTGTATTCGGCAAAACCTCTTTGAATCTAAAGATACAGTGTGTAGGAAACAAAGGCCTTGCAAAAAAAAACCCCGACACCCAGCTCCCCTTTCCTCTCGGCAGCGGCTGCGCTGCTGTGTGTTTCCCTTTGTTTATGGAGTCACAACACAGGAAAAAGTTTATTAGTCAAATGTCATGTTTCTCCCATTTAACCTTAAACACATTATCACTTTGCTGCAGTGTTACACATGTAATGATCTTAGTCACATCCCAGCCCCTTTGTAAAAATAAATACATTAAAATGGAGGAAAAAAAGAGAAACTAAATATTAACATGACTAAAAGAGAGCGCCGTATTCCAAGGAAGACAAATGCCAGCCTGGCTGGTTTTATTTAGTGGGTTTCCTGTTCTGTAATTCAATAAATTTTTCAAAATAAATATTCCAATTGGGTTAAGTCAGAGGGCTTTTTGTTAATTTCTCTCTTATTTTTCTTGACATTTTGGGTGAAGATCTGAGCTCACAAGCTGGCAGCGGAGGGAGGAGGCTGGCAGTGGGGGCGATGCTGCCCCGTGTCCAGGGGAGCAGCTCAGGCAGAGGCGCCCACCTTCATCCTCTTCCTCCTCCTATTGGGCAAACTAGCTCCTCCTGCCCCTCAGGGCGAGTATAATGTGTCCCGGATTATTTTGTGGTGCCAGCAGCTGAAATGGGAGCTGAAGCCCGCATCAGTTTGCTGTTGAGAACGCCTGTGGGCCGGGTGTTAGGGCAGAGGGGTCCTTCCTCCTCGCCCCCCGCCAGGTCGGAGCCCTGCGTCAGATGACATCTTGATGCCGGCATGTAGGTGGAGACTATTGTTTTGACTCGCAACTGCAATTTCTGACATCTTTTCCTGTTTGGGAGTTGTTCCCGAGCTATCAGAAGGTCACTTTTGCTGCAGAGCGTTTCTTAGGGGGGGGAAATGGCGTGTTTTTAACGTCGTCGCCTGGAGTTCCTGCAGGCTGCAGCCTGTAACAGCCGGCTGTGCTGGAGGGCAGCTTCCCAACCACGATGCCGCTTCGTGTGGGGCCACAGCCTCTTCCCAGGGCAGAGGAACAGGAGTGTAGGGAAGTTGGGTGGTGGATTGTCAGATGCTGCAGCGAAGAGGTTTAATTTAGACAGAGTTTTGCCACAGTTTGCACCACTCTCATCCCTTTGCTTATGCTCCAGAGCTGCAGCCTTTATGGGATATCCTGCAAATAGATGCAAGTATTCCCTTCCCATCAGCTTTCTGGGCCCGTGTGAGGTGGACAGTCCCCAAAGGCAGGGACAGAAACCGCACATGGCTTCGACCAAATCCCAGCCGGGAAGAGGAAGCGACCTTCCGCCATGCGGATGAAAAACATTAACCTCTTCCCGACAGTCTCCGAGTGGGCTCGTTGCTGTGTTTTACGGTAGTAAATGGGGTAGCTGCGAGCAGAGGTAGAAATACCCTTTGGTGAAAGGCAGGCACACCGAATATGTGCCTGTCGAGCAGGCAGGAGAAGGGATTTCAGAGCAGCTTAGCCCTGTGCAGCGTTTGCCACAGCACCGGCGCTGGTTGTGGCAGGATCGTGGCTCCTGCGTAAGGGGTGCCAAGGGGGTTTGGGTGCTCGTTGCCGTAGGCTAGCCAGGCATTTCAGCCTCTGCTGCTTACATCTCTTGGTGGGCATTGGAGGTGGGTTTCATTCTTTAACCCTCGGGTTGTAAAGAGGCTCTTGAGCACGGCAAGGTGGTTCGACATGTAGCAAACAAAGCATCCTTCGGGTTTGCTGCCCAGGAGGAAATTTCTGTGTGATTTCTACTTTGTGCGGAGTTTACACAGCATTAGCAATACGTTCTTCCTACCCCACCCCTGCTCTGGAGATACATTTCATTTTCCTATAGGGCAAATTCAAGGGTTGGAACAGAAATGTCCGGGATTTGGGGAGAGAGCGATAAACAGAGCGGGGGTGAGAGAAAGAAGAGAAGCATTATCTACATACCAGTTTTTCTTCCATATCTGTTTGGAATAAAACTGTTTCATAAATCTTGCGATGCCTAAGAAATTCATCGTGCCTCAGAAAAAAAAAAAAACAAAAACAACAAAACAGTGCTTTAATTTAGTGCTTGCCTTTTTATATTCCTGTTTGGAAAAAAAAGTATGCTTAACCTGTAAGTTAGGCTTTGGTAGGTAGAGGGTGCAGAGGAATTGATCAGCAAAGGGTTTACAGAGCACAAATCTGTTTGGCAAGGAAGTTGCTGAAAACTGTGGAGTAGATGCTGCAGAGAGTACCTTTATGATTGATTTCCATTCAAGTCAGACTGACTGCAGTGTGGTCATTTTTCTAACCCATAACTGCTCACACTGCAGCAGTCTGCTATCTGCAGGGTGTCTGAATTATAGCAGACCATGTCCGTGTTACCTTTTACACAAATTACTTACACCGGTTTCTTTTTCCATGCAAATTCATCAGTTTTACAGCCTCTTGTAGGTGCTGTCAGGAAACTGTTGCAGAAAGCACAAATTGATAAAAGGAGTTAATTTTACTATGCTTAATTTTTCTTTCTTTCTGTTAACACGCCCTCTCATACACCCAGTGTGCAGGAAGCGTATGATAGTTAAGAGAAGATAACAAAGGATTTGAGTCTTCTTGTCATAAATTACTTCCCAACTTCATTCCTTTTAATGATCATTCCAGATTTTCTCAAGTTTTAATGGTGCTGTGTATTTTCCGTCCCATGTTTTTAAAAGTCCGTGGCTATCCAGGCTGTTCCCTTTCTGTCTCAATGACGTTCTTAAAAGATCCTTGCCAAACAACAACTAATTGTCTTGTGGGGATGATGAGGCAGCTGCAAAGCTACATTATTCCTCTGTCAAATTGTGAGCTCCTTAAGACTTGGGGTGAAATACTGGCCCCCTTACAGTCAATGGCAGCACTCCCAGAAGCCTGCGTTTCAGCCCAGACATGTTAGCTGGGTGATAGGAGCTATCCTGTCTTCATTTCCTCACTCCTGCCCCATCGGAGTGAAAGATTTTTTTCGTGTTTGAAAATGGGCCAGATTCTCAGACCAAAGATTAAACTTGGCTCAGCATCCTTGGGTGGCATTGAGACTGCTTCGCCTTTGTTGCTGTGGATCGGGGCTCTCAGACAATACATTCCAGGCCAAGCTTGTGCGTTTTATTGTGCAGTGCGTCCTTTTTCAGATGCCTCTGAAATGTGAGAGAAAATCATGATCTGTAATTGTCAGCTCCCCAGGTTGTATTGTCCTGTAAATAGCACTGGAACAGCAGCAGTGGGTATGGTACCATTTGCCGTACACTGCCATTTTTTTGTGTGAAATGCATTATCCGTTGACTTTAACGTTAAACTGCTCCATTCCTTTTCCATTCCCAGAAGAATACGGCACACGGAGTTCACAGCCTTGTGCCTGCAAACTTCAGAGCGTGTAGGAATTCATGTTTTAACGTCAAACCAAGGTTCTAGGACAGGGAAATCAGAGGTGTTCATATCCCTTACAGTAAAAAGTAGGTGCTGGGTAAGGCAGTGGGAGGTGAACAGGGGAAGCTCAACTGCTGGATAAAAGTTCTTGAGAATCTCCAGCTCTGATTTCGCTGGAGGAGAGGCCAGAGGAGAGCCCAGGTACTCGCAGGCAGAAAAGAACTGAGGCTTCTCATCTGCTTTTGTGCTCTCTCCAAGGCGCGTTTGTAGCCTCTGTGCTTCTGGATGTACATCACGTATGTACTAAAGGTCCCGAGGTGTGTATTTCCCAGCCCATACTGCTTATAGATTGTGCCAGGCACGCAACAGGGATGGTGCAGCCTATTTGTAACTGTGCCAATAAATGCAATGCTGTCCTAAAAGAAGCAGCAACAAGTTTCATGAAATGTTAGAAGGATGTTAACAGAAAGGCAGTGCTTAAAGAAAGCCTTCCCCTCATTGTTCAATTTTCTAGAAAAAAAGAATACCTGTGGAGGAATGTAAGAAAGAGTCTATGTCATGGAACATTGTATTCGTGGTAAAATTTACATCTTGATTGCAATGCCAGTTACCATTAGCATTTCCTAATTTCCACGTCCCACCTGTTCTCATTGTGAAACTAAACACACTCATGAGGAAAAAGAAAGTGATTTTGAAGTGCAATTCATGCCTTATTCACATGACTTACTAACTGCAATCTCTTTTGTTTCCCCAGCACCGATAGCTGCAGGAACAGGCCCTAATTTCTCCCTCTCAGATTTGGAAAGTTCTTCATACTACAGCATGAGCCCAGGAGCGATGAGGAGGTCTTTACCTAGCACATCCTCTACCAGGTAATTTAATCTCTGCTTAATACCAAGTCCCTTGGAAACCCAGGCCAGCATCATTACTCATCTGTTAAAGTAACCATTAAATTCTTTGACAAGCTGTTCGGGGGCCTCAAGATGTGGAGCTGTTTCAGATTCACGGGGCTGAATGTTGGACTGGGTTGCTGTTAAAGTTCTTTTTATACATACAAGCTTTGAAGAAAAGCTGCTGCATTGATTTGTATAACTTCTGGCTTGTATCTCGGTGTATCGGAAGTTCCACTGGAATTGTTGAATTTTCACCTGTGGCAGAAGAGAATTAAGATGGGCCACTTTGTCCTAGCAGGAAAGTCTTAAGATCGGCGTACATGCATTCTTTATTGTAACAAGTGTTATCTGTGAGACCAGCATTGTTTTAGGACCTCGGTCTATAATGCATTCTACTTCTGATACAGCATTTAGAAATTCGTGACTCAGCCTTTAAAAAACTGAATTGTTAATGCAGATGACTACCCAGTCTGATTTTGATTTGGGCTTAGATGCCAGCTATCAAACAAGGATATTTTTTATTTTTTACCTTTCACTTTAACCATCCATGAGATTAGATTTATAAACAAGCCTGGTCACTCTAGTAGTCTTGAACACTATTAAGGAACCAGATTGACTTTTTTTTCCCCCCACAGCCAAAGTAGATCACTTATTTCAAAGACATGACAAGAAAGTCTAACTTCAGTGCAGGGTTCTTTTGCGTTTTTATCTCAGTCTGCAGTGCCACCAGCTTTGCAGTAAGCAAGTACACATGTAAAAACTCTCTATAGTTTGAATATGGCTGTTGTTTTTGTTTTAAAAATCCCCAACTTTAAAGACAGCCTCTTAGCATTAACTTCTTACAGTTTGCAGTGATTGGAAGAACATTCTACATCTTGCACTTAGGGTGCACATTATGAAGCTCTGTGACTGCAATTCCCATTACACATCAATTAAAAACTTTGTGCTCTTTCATTTTTTGCGTGTAAACTATGTACCCTACAGTGCTCATCATTAGCACCGTTCTCAGGTAGAATTTAGTTGTGACTCCAGAAGCAAAAAAGTGAGGTTATTAATGTTACTTAAGAGCTCAGTTGTTGCTCTCCTATTCTTCTGCAAATAGCTACCACTGATAAGGAGCTAATTATAAACAGCATGGGTAGTTAATAACTTGGTAATATGTTTGTTTTCCTCTCATTAGACTGTTCCCAGTCAGAAAAAAAAAAGTATTCCTTAAATACACAGACTCAGCAGAATTATCAGGCAGTAATTATATTGTATGCACACAATTTCCCCTATTGACACATAACAATTCTCTAAATTAAGGAATGGCCAAACCTGCATTCCGCGCATACCGCAAGAATTATTCTTCCTGTTTCTCACCAACTGATTTTGCATACCCGCCAGCTCCTACCTGTGCAGAGCTTCGGGTGGGGAGCTGCGGAGAGGCTGCGAGTTTCAAACCAATAGAAATCGCAGTGGAATATTTCATGTCTGTTAAGTATGTTCCCCCCACACAGAGGAGCCTGTTCTTGAATGCCTTAAGTCTTAATAGAATACAGATTTAGTGAAAAAACTGAGCTGACCCAGCCTTGGAAAAGTACTTGGAAGAGAAATTCTCAGTAACGTCCCCACGCAGTCTGTACAACTCATTAGAGAAAATAGAGCCAAGCTAAGTGTCTTTGGCTTTGGGATCCTCTCCCTGCAAAACTACTGGAGTCGGAGTCAGGGGCCAGCAGAGACCACTGGAAGGGCTCTTCTGCCTCCTGAGCCTTTGGCGAGCAAGGTGTGCTGTATCACAGGGGAATCCTCTGGTCCTGACACTGGGAAGAGATACCTGCTGGGGGCTTTTTATGCTTGGTGGCACACAGTTGCAGAGTAAAGTGCATTTATACTTGTATGGTAGTACGAAGATTTGATCCCAGAATGGATTCTTCCATCTTTCACTTGTCTGCACTTCTTCTTATGAAGTCTGAGTTAATTTAATGGCTACAGTTAAAAGATTTAAGATATAAGTTTGAACTGATAAACAATTTGTCTTTCCGAATAAGCTGTGGAAAAATATGACAGTTAAAGTAAGTCTTGGGTGTCATTACCATATTCATTGAAATTGCAAAAATCACACAGTGCAAATTAAATTCTTGCCTTTTCTTTGACCCCTGTGTACTTTGAAAAATATCCTACTTCCTGATCTATAAAAGCCTAAATGCTATACTGTCTAATCGTTAAACTAATGTGTGTTTAGGGGTTCAGTCTGGGCTCTGTGAGAGGTTGTTTTGCATCTCACTGAAGCTTAGTCACTGTCAACGAAGCAAATCAGAAACAAAACGTGGATGCTGAGAGGTTGGGTGGGCAGGATGGCCGTGCAGAACTCACACCTTCCCCTTCCCCAGGCCCTAAATCTGTTTCGGTTCCCATAACCAAGTTAGTCTCAAGCAGGGCTAGCAAGATGTGTCCCAACGGAAGCGCCTTTATTCCTTCCCATGTATATAATATTTATGATGTGGTTTTCCTTTCTCAGCTCTACAAAACGTCTCAAGTCTGTGGAGGATGAGATGGACAGTCCTGGTGAGGAGCCATTTTATACAAGCCAAGGGCGCTCTCCGGGAAGTGGCAGCCAGTCAAGTGGATGGCATGAAGTGGAGCCAGGTAAGCCACGGCTTTCAGGAGCCCGAGAGCACGACCTCCAGTCGCTCTGTTTTGTTACCAGAATACACTGAATGCTGTGTAGAAAGGTGATCAATTCTAAACATCTTGTAACTTCTTCTGAGAAAAGGTCAGTCTAATGAAAATATTGTAGTTGTTTTATTGCTCCTGCAGCTGTGAATGTTTCTATAGTGTGTCACTTCTGTGTTTTGGCCAAATATCTGAAGTATTTAAATAATGCAGCAAAAGATAGGCAGTCTTGTTCTTGCAAAGCATCCAGATTCAATTCTGGGATAGCGGTCACAATCGCTTAGCAAAAAGCAGTACCTGCCTGGGCTGTGCCCTACAGTTCTGCTGTTTAAATAAATACCCCTAAATTTATGTAAGGTAGAAGGACTTTTCAAACCTTATGCAACACCTGAGGTCACTTGGTAATGACTTTTAGGAGACTTACAGAAGGAGTTGGTTTATTATTCTGTAATACCATGAAGTGTGATGGGAGGCTTCATATCAAAATAGGTAACACCAGGTGTTACACTTTATAATGTTTGGGAAGCAGCTCTTTTGCCTTTTCTCAGTTAATTTTTGTGTGTGATCTTTCTTGTTGATCATCTTTTGGGTTATGTTATGTTATGTTACATACTTAACTGTCCATTGATCACTTTTCTTGAGATCATCTGGGTGCTTAATACTATTGAAAATATTTTTCTGGGTCAGTGCTGCATGCATAGGTGAAGCTAATGCCTCAGTTTTGCTTACACCTAAATATTTGTTATTTATTGCCAATAAAAATTAGAGAAGTCTTATTTGTTAGACGAAGGCAAGCAGTGCTTTCATCTTCAGCCTCCCAGTGTTTGAGAAGGCCCTCTAAAGAGCCCAAAGGATCTTTCACAGTACATCTTTTTTTCTTTCTTATTTGCTTGGATTTGAAATGGTATGGTTTTGGTTTGTTTTGAAACAACACATGCTTGTCCAGGGCACTGTGTATAATGAACTATACAGCACAGAAAAGTAAATTTCAACCTGAACAGCATTAAAATCAGTTCTGCGGGCACTTGGCCAGCCACCTATATCCTTCATCATGTAGGAAACATACCCACAGCTTTCTCTGGAGACCCTGTCAAACAGCTGTCCTTTACAGCATGCCCAGAAAGTCACCAAATTTGGGCTATTCCAGACTGGGAGGGGACTGATTCCCGCGCCTGGGAGCCCTCGGAGGATCCCCTGCCAGCTGCCCTCTCTCCTCTAATGAGGAGGAGCCAGCTTGTGGGCCCTTATTGACTGCAGATGTGGCACTTTGGCAGGAGGAGAGGGTGGACCTGCAGGCAGACAAGTGCCAGGCTCCCCGTGACTGCCTTGCCGCCGCCGTCCCCAGGGCTCTGGTGTTTTCAGCGGGGTGTCCTGCTCAGTAGACACTAGGGGCTGTTTCCTCCATCAGCTCCAGGCTCCAGATGATGTAAGGCAGAGCTTCACCTTGCACTAAGCCAGTCTGCTCATGGAGCGGCAAAAACACGAACAAAAGCCCAGCGCCCATTGAAAGGGAGAGATCGCAACCTGCTCTGCAGACACAGATGGCTAAAAGCTCACTGGGTCACTGCTTCTACATCATTGTCAGACTGGGGGCTAACTCCCCCCAAAGTTTGGGGTACTCTTTGTTAGTGACAAATGTTCGCCATTTGTGCAACAGCCAGAGAATGGCTTTTAATTTTGCTGTCGCTTCTGGTGGTTTTCCCCACATGGGGTCATTACCTCTGTCTCATCCAAGTCCTTACTAGATGGTGGCACTGAGCTGCTGAGCTGGACCGGAGAAGTACCTAAAGCCTTACACCTCCAAAGCACCTCCGCCACTCTCGGCACCACTGGGTGCCCATGAAGAAGCACAACTGCCGGTGTCAAACTCCCTGAGGTGCTCAGAAAGGCAAGAACAAGTCAGAAAAGAGAAGGTTCTTCCTTCCTCGTGACCTTCCTCCCTTAGTACAGAAAAATTCTGCCTGTGAAATGGCAAAAAATCACCTTGCAACATCAGGGACTCAAGCCAGGTACCAACTAGATATAGCTCAGATTCACCAAGCTATCTATCACTGTCACAAGAAAAAGAGCTTTATCCTGCCTGCGTGGGATGCACTTTCAAACCATCCCTGTGCTATATCCACGCAGCCCCACCCCAATACTTCTGCCGTGGCTTTCCAGCAGCCTGTCCTCTGAATTCATTGCCTCAGCCTCTCTGTTAAACAGGGTCACTGCTGGCAGAGAGATTACACAAAGAGCCACAGCTCATCAGTGGCGAAGGACAAAACAGTACTGAAGCGTCCTTCTGTGCCGGGGCGACAGTGGTATGTCACTGGAACAAGGTGCTCCCCCCGAGGGACGCGTCCTGCTGGGGTCTGTGCACAGTGCCCTGCCTTACCTCGGAAATCACACGTGGGTCTGGTATTAACGCCTGGCCCTTTGTATTTGACGTGGGTGCTTTGTCTCCAGAAGTGTAAAATGTTTTATGAGTCTTCAATGGGGCATCTGCCTAGAAAATATATTGGTCACCTGAAAGCTGTACAAATGATGTTAACGTGCTGTATAACCCGGTGGCTGGCCGCAGAGTTCCTCTCTGAGACGGGAGCTTTGGAGCCTGGACCTGTTTCACAGCCATCCTTTCTGATGTCTCTCCTATCCAGAAAAAAGGCCTTGCCATTTATTTAATCCACAGTCAAAATGATGGCACAATTTTAGCATACAATAATCTCTGAGCTTCAGTGTTTTGGTTTTTTCCCTCAGTGAAATTCGCAGTAGAAGTTTAAAGACTGAAGCCATCTTTTTGTTTGACTTGGCATTTCTTCCCTGTGGTTCATTTTATGCTGTGTGGGATAATGCAGGTATCGACGGTGCAGAATGATGCTGGTTGGGAAGGCGGGCTGAAGTTTTATCCTGTGCTGGCAGAGTAGCGTAAGCCAGGTTTCCAAGCTCCATAATTAAACCCTGTCCTTTGGGTTACTGGCCAAACAACGGGAGGAGGAAATCAGACCAAGGAGAGGAAGCTTAGACTTGTCTGTGGGATGGCTGTTCTGGCTGGGAAGGAAAGTTCAGAGAGGAGCCAGCAGCCAGCCTCCCAGCCCAGTAGGATCCACACCAAAGATAATAATACATCCTTTGGCTTTATTGCCTTTGAGTAGATTGCTTCCTCGCAGGAGATGTAGATTTATGCAGAGATAGCTTCTTGGCCTATGTGCCTTGACAGGTTTATGGGAGCGAGAGGATGAATATTCTCTGTGTGTTGCATTTGCTTAATTCTGAGGTGTGCACATGAGAAAAAGCGGGGACTCTTAGCGCAGGAGCAGGTGGGAAGCACCCGTGTGCTTATGCACGTGTAGAGACAGGGAAGCGCTCGTGGCACAGAGGCTGTGAGAGGGCTGTAGCCAAAGGTCTTGCCTGGGACAGTGCAGGGAAATTAGGTCTGCGTGAGGGGGAGACTGGAGAAATGTCGCGCTTGAAAGAGAGCACAACGTAGAAGAGAAAGGGAAAATTAGAAGACAATTTTAGAACATTCAGAAGGGAAAAAGTGTATAGGGGAAAGAAAAAAAAAAAAAGAACAAATGCCAGGAAAACAAAGATTTGACTTCCTAGAAAGGAAATATGAAATGGAATATGTGAACTCCTCTAAGAGAAAGAGAGCACTCCAGGCAGAGGGTTATTTACCGCCAGCCGTGACTAGTCGCTCTACATCTGTCTCCATTTTTTTCTCTTGAACAAATTCCCTTTTTGGATACTTTCTTCCTGCTTTGCTTCCCTGTGATTGCCCCTGTAAGTGGTCTTTGGAGGGCAGGCTGTATACTCAGAACATATGTGCAAACTGGCAGGAGAACAGAAGAGGACAAAACCACTCTGTGTGCTATTTAGATTAGGCAGAGGATGCTTCCCCTGTGCCTACTCTTGGGGTCTCCGCTGCGTGCAGAATCCAGGCTGCACCTATTGTCCATCCACAGTCCTTCCTCTGCGCTTTTCCAGGGGCGCAGAGCACCCCGACGTCTGTCTCACGTGGAGACTTTGCTGGGTGTAGATCCTACATGCTTCACCGACCAGCAACGGGACCTTTCCATCCGTGGCATTTCAGACCCCTAGTAATGAGCGGAAGGACCCAGCCTTGTGTTTTTTACATCTAGATACTTCTTGCAAGCAAGGATATAGCACTCTCCTTATACGTCAGACGTGACAGCCAAAGCAAAAACCAACATTAATTCCACGTTCCTTGTACTGTACTCCTTGAGTCTCACATCCATTTACCTGCACTCGAAAGCTCCCGGGGAGCTCTCAGGCCTAAAAAGGCTGGAGTCTGCCAGAAAAGATGAATTTCCTTTCACAACAGGAAGGCTTAGGAAGTAAAACAAAGCAGACATGTAGTAAATTACTTCTGCTTTTCAAATACCTTTTGCGGTATCCTCCTTACCATTACTTTATCTCAGCACTTTCAGTACATAACTCTTGTTAACTGAGAAGAAGGGCAAGAGAGGATAAAGATGATGTTAGTAAGAAAATAAGGCAACATCACACTGGCTTTGAACTCCTACAAAGCTGGCCCGTGTTCAGTTCTGTGGCAGCCCTGCTTGCAACGGGAGTAAGCCATAATTACAGGTATAAGGTTTTTAATTCCATAATAAGGGAAGATTGAGTTAATGTATATCAGTATTCCACTTACGCCTTTTTTTTAATGCGTTCTCTTGATTCAGTCCAGAAGTAATGTTCACATTGTGCTCTGTCAGTCATTTTGTAGTGTAGCATATGGATAGTATTTGCCAATTCTATTTCCATTGTATTTCTACAGCGTGGCATGGAAAAAATGTTTAAGATACAAATTCAGAGTATCCTAATAGTTTCTCTACTAAGGTCTTCCTGATGCTTTTATTTCCACAAGTTAGTTTAGTCCCTAGAGGACAGTAACCCAGGTACGTGTTTGTACTCCTTGCGCTTCTGGAGGTATCTGAAGGGACAGTTAGCTCTGCTTCAGTTGTGGTCTTGACCAACTTACAGCACTGCACCCGTTTGCAAAATGGATGGACCTCTGTGGTCCTTCTTCCACTGAAAGACTGATGGGGCGTTTCATGCCGTGGTCATCCACCTTCCCTTGCCCCAGCTCCACCCCGGCTGTTCTCCTGCCGGTCACCCTGTGCTAGGCTTTTGTGTGACTTTGCCTTGAAAACCCCAGGAACCAAATGAGACTTCCAGGGCAGAAACCTTAAGGAATTAGTAATAACACTTGCACTGCATGACTGAAAGACATATTTACTCTTCTAGGGGCTTATGAAGTTGATAATATTATATGAACCTGCAGTAAGCTAGAGAGCTCCCTGTTAGACTGCTGGACACGTCTTTGGTAGTAAAGACGCTATTAAAGTCAGCCTCCTGATTGCTCACTATACCACTCGGGCTAGCGCTGCTCCTTCTCATGCCACCATCTATGGGACTGTCTGAAAATAATTTCTGAGCAATTTCTTTGCAGCTGAGGAGCTGAGATGCTATTTTGGAGTGTTTCCCTTGCACTGACGGTGATCCCTAACTTAATGGGACTGTGTCTCTCCCCATCGCGGATTATGGAACAGCCAGCCACATGCAGGCAACTGGTTCAAACTCATTTCAGTCAGCCTTTTATTGAATCTGGCATGGGCTTTCTTCTTAGCAGATTCTCAGCACGCAAGAAAACTTCTTTTCTATATTTACTAAGAAACTTTTATTTATGTCTTACACATCAGAAGGACTCATTCAGGCATAGATCAGATGACCACAAGAGTTTGTTTTCAGAGTCTGTTTGGAATTATATCTTGGAAATGCCAGAGAAAGTGGTATAAAGGAGATCCTAGATTGTGTTTTTTATGCCTTAAAAACACAGTTGTTGCCTGGCACTGCCTAGAAGATAAATTATGTATAGTATGTCCCAGCATCAGTGATGCGGCGTGCATCGGATTTGTCCTCAGGCAAAAGGTCTATGGGCTCATCAAAAGACTTGACGCCACACACTAACCCAGAGCTCAGAGAAGTTTCCAATGATTGTGCTACATTACTGCCAATGGTTCAGGGGACTGGCTGTAGAAAATATGAGAACCATGTATTATACAAAATAAGGAATAGAAAAATAATCCCTTTTTACTGGGAAAACACTCAACTTCAGACCTGGAGTATTCAATGTCAAATAATTCTCTGGCACTACTCTTCAGTGCCTTGCTGTAGTGGGCAGGCACTAAACACAGGAATTTCATGATCTTTATTAATTTCCTTAAGCTGAACTGTTTGGATACTCATAGACCTATTTAAGAAAGACAAAACCAAGGAAACGTCCCTTTTCCTTAGCTCAGAGGAGGTCTACATCCAAGATCCCTGCCAATTATATTTACTCAGGATTTCCCAGATGTGACATTGTCTTGCCCTCCAATTCTCAGTGTGGAAAGAAAAGTCAGACAGCACACTCACAGAGCCGTTAAGATTGTACCTGCCTTGTGCAGCACCTTCATTACATACCTCGACACATCTATCAGCAGGCACCACTGCCATTTTTTCCTCCATTGAACTTAATATCTTAAGACAGTGGGAACATTTCGCCACCAGACAAGCCTCCAGCCCACGGCATAGTTTGGTTCTTCGAACGGGAGGTCAGAAATAGATCGTATTTCTCTCTGGTGGCCAGAACATTTTGGTTTTCAGCAGAGAGAATTTCATCGGGCTAATTTGTGCTGTTAAGCTGAAGAGATGCCCTGAGCGGTACGGCACACAGAACCAGTTGCCTCCCAGGTTCATGCAAACTTCCTCTGTTCGCTTTTCTCTCAAGAACATTTTCTGAGCTTGGTTCAACTGTATACTGTGAGTAGGACTCCTGCTCCCATTCACCCCATTTCCCCGTTCCCATTCAGACCCGTGCTTCTTCTCATCTCTGAGGCTTTATACACAGTTTCCTACATTTCTCCCCACTCTTAGAGTCTTCCAAAGTCCTTGTTCTGCCACAGCTGAGAAGCGGAGTGTGCTTGGGCCTGTGCTACTTTTCAAGCTTCCATTAACTGGTGCATGGACTTAAACATGGGCATGCTGCCGCCTGAAAAGTTGGTTTCAAGTGAAGAGGTAGATCCCCAAAGCCAAACATACGATGGGAACATACTTCAAGGAACTCCAGCTACTGTAGAATACAGAGCTTTTCTTAAATGTCTTTTTACTTTCATAGAGTCCATGTGTTCCCGTATCCCTGCTCTCTGCATTACGGTATCCCATCAAAACACAAGCTGCCCAGTGGTTTTCAGGAACATAAGATTTTTCTTTTCTTCTAAGAGCAATAACACTTATCAACTTCTACTGAAATACCATATCAGCTCCTTGTCACTGGCAGTCTACAGTTCCTGCCGCTAAAAGTTTAATGCATTTACAGGAGCACTTAGGCATCAAGACTTTGATATCACAATCTGTTAGTCACAGGTGCTACATGATAGGTTTGTGTTAGCACATTATAGATCTTTTATCAGATACTGCACAAAATGTGTGTGTTTCTCTGCCAGGCAATCGGAATCAGACTGCTGCATAGTTGATGAGTTACTCACCAATATAAGTTGTTGTTTATTTTAAACAGAACTTTTCCAGAACTGCACCTTAATGGATAACTTAAACTCTAATTGGCCAAGGCCAGCAAAGATCAAGAACTTAATGGGAGCCAGGAAAAATGCAGCAGGTCAATAGTGGTGCTTTGAGCACTGTCAGTCTTTTTGCAATAGCATTCACCAAGTCAAATGATTAACACTACTCATTTGCTGTAACAGACGTAGTCATTTTGACAGCAAATTACCACTGGATCAATAGCTCAGCTTTTCTTTGGCAATTCACGTAGTAGCTTGAGACCTGTGACAACATGCCATGCTGCTGGCATTCCTGTCTCAAAATCATGGAAGGAAGTTAAGAGGCGGAGAAAGAACTACTGATTGAAAAGTCAGTTCAGATTGAATAATCCTAGATGTTTTCACACCTCTCAAAGGCTCCTGTTTTTCCAGAAACTGGACAACACAACAAACTTGGCCCTGAGAGTCAGCCTAAACTGTATTTTCCATTTTTAATAAAACTAATAATCCCATGCAAGTGTTAGAGCACATGCCTCAGCTTTGCTGTAATCCCCTGGGGAAAACATCCCTTTGGTATGGTCGGGGAGAAGTCAGCCAGTCAATGTTGTGGCTCTGCTTCTTGCATCTAATTCCAGATGTCAGGAAATGCATCATTTAAAAATGGGTATGGAGCTGTAGGAGTTCTGAGTTAGAAAAATGCAGAAAGTATTTCACTTCAGATATCAAATTAAGGCTGTGTTTTCAACTGGCCTGGTGCTAGCATCATCCATCTGTACTATTTTTTACTGACTTTGATGACCGAGTTAGGAGCAGATCTTCTGTGTGCTGTGACAGCCTTAAGATCACCTGAGCTACTTCTGGCTCCGCACATATCATCTGAATCATTTTTCAGATTGATAGGAAAGATTTAGTGCATGGAAAACTATTCCCTGACAAAGGTTGGAGCAATGCTTCCTGATGACAGTGGGATTTCTGGGATGACAGGGCTGTATTGGTAGTCCATGGCTCTAATGTTCTTCAGATGTCCTTGCTGGCTGAGCCGTATTCTGCCGCCCGTTCTGTTTAACATAGACACAGAAAGCAAAGACCGTGATATGGTTCGTGCTTCACTTTTATCACCGAGTGAAAATGGTAATCTTCCTCGGTATTGGGACCAAAGCAGGCACTTCCTACACCTTTTCAGAGGTGAGCTCCGAAGGACAGAAGCACATTCACTTTGAATGTGTCTGTGCATTTCTTGCTGATTTGGAGCCTGTCAAACATGAATCTTTGTGAGCTCTAGAGGGGTCTCCTCTGATGCAGTTACCCTTGAAGATCATCTGACAGTGCGGCATGGGACTCTTTAATTGCAAAATGGGATTAAATGCATTGAAAGCCTTGTACCTGTTTTCCAAAAGTTGCACTGGTTTTCTTGTTTGCTTCTGTGACCAATTCAGGATGTTGACTTGGATCTATAAACTCTTGTATAGATTAGATCTTGGTTAGGAAATGGACTGCATTCCTTTCATGTGCTGTCTTAGCAGTCGAGATCAGCAGACATGCTTTTTCCTAATGTGTTTGGGAAGCAGAAGCAATATTTTATCTCCTGTGGTATGCTGCTGGTACAGAAATGTTCAGGCTTATTAATTCTTCAGGACACAGGAAAAGTCTTCATCACCTGTGTAGGCAGTCATGGGAAAGGACCCACTGCAAAGACTGCATTTAACTTTTTTTTTTTTTTTTAAGGCAGCTGGAAGATATTAATCGCCTTCAGAGCCAATATACAGTACATATTGAGAGCCAGTAAATGGTGCATATTATTGCAAATTCCTGCGCACTTCTGCATTTTATAAAACAGATAACTAAAATACTCACCTAGCCAGATCAGTTCCCCAAGGGACACGCACATTTCCAAGCAGAGGACAAACCAAAAACACAGAACAGAACACGAATTAGCCAAAAAGAATGGCTTAAGTGGTTGAAACAAAAGGTTTTAGGATCACTGAGTAAGGACCATGACCTCCTTTTGCATCAGTCAAGGCAACTGTGAAACTCTGTGAAAGAAGCTCACCGCAAAACAGATGCTGGGCTATCTTAGGTAAATAAATTACCAAAAAAATAATAATAAAAAACTCCCCTACACATTTTACAAAGCACAGCTGTGTAAATATTGCATGAGACAGGGGAGAGGGGGAGAGATGTAGCATACACCCTTTTTTATGCAGAAGTTCTGCTCTCGGCACTGTTTATTAACATTCCCAGAACAACCATCACTCCGCCGCGTAGCACACAGTGCGGCTACTGTACTCTGTGCTCGCGTTTTGATCTTCGCTTCAGAGGAGAAAACAGGCTTTATTTTAAAGGAAACATTTTCACCCAAAATGTGCGATGCGAGGTGTTAGGGGACAGAGAGAAGATGGTACAGGAGCGGGAACAGGAAGCAAACGGCATTACATCTCTTTTTCTGGTTTCCTTTCCCGCACCATGTCTGCCGCGCTGACTCTAGATGTTCCCCTGGTTCTGCACAAAGTGCGGAGCGATCCTGAGATCTTAATTTCACGGAGCTGGATGCCTACTGCAATTTTCCTGTTTCTCAGCTGCCAGGTACAGCACATTCCAGCCTACGAAAGCTGTGGATCTGCCCACAGAGAGCAAAAAATGGCTTTTTCAGCTAGACTGAAGGCTCACCTAGCCCAGTACGCTGTCTCTGACAAGTGCTGCTAGTGGACGCTTAAGGAAAGAATACAACAGCAGGACAGACATCCAGTGATGCTTTTCAGAGTACAGCCTCATGGATTTTGGCAGAAAACAGCTTGGTTTCATGAGCCAGAGTCTCTGTTTGCATCTTTGTGTCTGACAGCCTTCAGTGGACTTTTCTTTCGGAGTTGTGCTCGGATGTTTTTAACCCATTCTTTATTTTGGCCTCCACAACATCCCATGGCAGCAAGTTCCAGTTTTACTGGGTGCTGTTTAAGGAAGAAACACTTCTTTTGTCTGTTGCTCTGTTGCCCGATCATTTTCCTTGATGCTCCAGAATGGGTTTGGGTTTGTTTTTTTTTTTCCTGTGTTAAGTAGTGAATAAATCATTCCCTGGTTGCTTTCTTTCAAGTTAAGTGCTGCCCCCAACGCTTTGACCGCGCCAGTCAGTGAGCATGGGGAAAGCAGAGAAATCTGTCTGGCAGCCTGTTAGCTCAGGTAACAATTTGGCTGAGTGGCTGCAGAGCCATCCTATACCTCCAGGAATGTATATGTGCTGGGATAGCAGCTCTGTGGTTCACCCAAAGTGGGTAGTCTGTAACCTTGACCCATAACCCCAGAGCTTACGGCAGGAATGCGGTGCTACCGCATACAGCACACCCCCATACCGTAGTAAGGACACTAAATAAGGGATGCTGTTTACTTATTCTCAATTTTCTTCCATTTTCCAGCTCCGCAACAAGTACGGCAGTGTCTTCATCTAGTGTGTATACTGGCTACAGTTTCATTCTGATTTCACTGTTGTCTTGCTCGAGGGAGAGCAGGTAATCCATAGCCTCCTCCACCTCTGCTTCCCGCACCACTCTTCACCGCCCGCAGCCCCAGTGAGATCACCCTTTCGGCTGTTCTCTTACATCGATGGTTGCTGCTATTTTTAGTGTGATATACACCAAAAAAGCGTAACATAAGAGATCCTATCGCTAAAATTAGCTGGAAAATTATAGGCTGTTTTACTGTTTTGTGCATAGTCTTCATTTGCCTCGCTGGGATATGCGTGCAGATCTTCGAACCCCCAGAAACCAGCAGAGTGAGGTGGCGCCTGCAGTCCTCGTGTCCAGGAGCAGCACTCTTGAAAAGAACGGGACTATTTTATCTCAGCAAGGGCTGGAGACAAAGCCTTAGGTTCCACCTATAGGAGGGAAATACATTTTATTTTAAAAGTTAGGATTTACAGTCAATGAGGTTTGAAAAATATAAATGTATGGACTTTCTTTGCAGTTAGTGCAACGTCCCCTTTTATTACAGCAGCCCACGTTTCTCTCCAGGAGTATTATCTGTGTGATGCAGTAACACTAATGCACTGCCTTGCTCCGAACAGGAGAAAGCACTTTGGCTGTAGTCCAGATTTAACCCCGTCGTAGGGCTTCCCTTTACTCTGAACTGAAATAACGGCAAATGAAAGTAAAGCATCATCCCGACTCTTCCTCTGAGCTTGGCCAATCCTAGCTGTGAGGTGCATCTTGGAAGCAAAGGGTAGCGGCCATTCCCACTTGTTTCATGACTCTTCCGTCTCACTCTGCTTTTTCAGTCCTTAAAACCTACATCTCTTTTCCATTCCTTGAGTGAAAACTGCTTGGCCACACCTAATCTGATGCGCAGGGAGCTGCTTCTGACTGTCAAAGCATAGGCTCGACATCCGACCTCAAAATGATTCCTGAAAAGAGTCCTGTCATCCAGCCGGAATTGCAAATTCTGGCCATTTGGAGATTTTAAAAATTAAAAGATCCCCCAAACAGCTGTATTTCTTATGCAAATCCTTTGCCTAAATGGGAACTTGTAAGTTATTAAATAAATTGTTTGCCCTCTGTTAAAAACCGATCATCTAGAAACCCAATAATTTGGGGACCACAGGTTTTAAGAGGGCAAAGCAGTCTTGCAAACAACATTTCTCCCGTGTCCTGTGGGCTATTGTGCCCTTGTTATTGTAAAGTGCTATTTCTCTACTTTTGCAGGATTTTTCTCTTTACTGTTATGTGGAAAACCCTGAACAAAACCTGGCAGTTAATGCAGAGTAAACAGTGGCAGTGACTGAATAGAAACCTGATGTCAAATATACAACCACCCTGGGAAAGTGAAAATCCATTGCTTTCTCGTCTCTTCCAGTTGTTGCCTTCTTAAGTGTATTATTCATAAAATTAGTGATTTAAAAATGCATAGAAACATTATTTTTTATATTCATAGCGTCACTTTAAAAAAAAAAAAGAAATGGTTAAAAATCGATTTGCTGGCCTCTTGGGGAAATGCTGTAATGTTTTTGGCTGTCTCCTACTTTCTGCTGCCAGCTAAAAGTACCATCTGGCTTGTTTAGGGCCCTTTTCCATATCAGGTGCTTCCAAAATTCTCCCCAACCAGAGGATTGTTTCATTGGGTTGCTTTGCCTGCTGAGGCATGTGTCCTGGGCTGGGAATCCTACTGCTTCTGTTCCCTGCCATCTTGCTGACGGTGGTGTGTGTATGTTTGGGCACGGATCTTGCTGCCTCTCTCCCGAGGACATTTGCATCATTGTCAGCTGCACATATTAAATTGATATGCAGGGCTCAGAAACACGTATCCCGTCTTTTGTCCCTTTGTTTGTGCAATTGTTGTGGTTTTAATTCTTCTTTGACACCTGGAATATCACAAAGCTGCTGATAATCTGTTGGCTACTAAGGGAAATGACATTGATAGAAGGATAATGCGTGTCAGACTTATATCTAGATAATTGCAGACACACCCCGAACCCTCGCAGCTCAGGGAATGAATATCCTAAATCCATTGTTAATTTGGAGAGTCATATGTGGCGGTTGGCTGTGGAGTCATCCTCTCGCCGCAAGAGTCACTTGCACGGGATTTTAAAAGACAGTTTTGGTTAATTCTGCATTGCTGTGTCGAGTTGTGCCTCATACGAGACACTTTTGGTACGTTCTTGCTGCCATTTCGTGGCAGCGTGAGGAGCTGTAAGAAAATGGGGATGATGTCCTAACTCCTCGCTGGAGGAAGCTTCCCGTGGGCCTCCTCCGGCACAGGCATGAGACACCGGGAACACCAGAACTGATGCGCTATACGTGGTACCAGTTGACAGTGACACCTCCTCCTCAGGATTCTTTGTTTTTCCAATTTGCTGTTTTACTCAGAAATAGAAATCTACCCCTCAAAGGCTTTATGAGTAGATTTGAAGCATTGTAGTTGCTAAGTATAGACTTTTGATGTGATCCTATGGAAGGATGGAGCGTGTTTTGAAATAGATACTGCCGTAAGCTGTCTTGTCCTATTTCTAAAATGATCTGTGCCATACACTGCTGACTTTTCCTGTCCATCCATTAAAAAGTGAATTATGAAGACTGCTGAGACAAACAGATAGTAGTTTAACCTTGTTAGTAAATATCAGGTAGCTGATATCTACTGCTAGAATGTTACATCACAGCCTTTCTCTTCAATATAGGTTTATGAAATTAGCTTGTTACTATATAAACTGCCTTCGCTGTGGACATTCTTCCAGAGGTTTATTGTTCTTTGTATGTTGGCACAGTAGCCGGACTCTGAAGAGTCGGTTCACGATGCAGTGAATTTTAAAGACTTGGGAGATGGCCATATCTATTTTTTAGCAAAGGAATGAAAGCTTCTTTCTTTTTTTTTTTTGTTTTTTTTCCTAAGGTATTAAAAGTTTCAAAAGATGTGCTGAAATGAAAAGGAAATAATAACTAAAGACTGGATAGGAAGTAGTGCCTCAGAGCACTGACATTGCTTGCTTGCTTGCTTGTTTCCCCCCAAATCTTAATATTTTAAGTACAATTTAATATTTTAAAGCAAATAAACCTGTTTGGTGAACTAGCAAGATACTTGAAGTATATCACACATTATTCATTTATTTTTGTGTGAGTGCAATAAAAATTTCACAAGCTGTAATCTTGTTCTTTTAATAGAGAGAAAACTATGCAGAATATGTTGCTTAGAGTATTAGATAAGCTACAGTGTGTTAATCAAATATTTTCGTGATATGAGGGCAGTTGAGAAAACAGTACAATTTTTGCTAATGGCACTGGTAAGTAAACGGATCTATCATTACATTGTCATGAAAAGTGACATTGAGCAGAAACACCCTGCCAATCCCTAGAAGATAAGTATTTAATGTAATTAGACAGACACTGTCTCCTTTGTTGAACGTAGCATTAATCACCCAGAGAAGTCCAACTTTATATGAAATGGCTTTTTCTGATATGTCTTTGTATTAGAAAGCTTCTTACATGGTTTTGTCACGATGATATATTTGAAGAAATGACTGCTATAGCTATACGGTTTTCTTCATGGCATATCTTGCTGTTCTGTGTTCCATAATATTATTTCTTTTTATTTAGCGATGTTACATTATATAGCCGTGACTTATTTCTAAGTCTAGAAACCTACACCCATTTGGAGCTGAACCTCTTTGAAACAGTTAATGCATTCAACTTACAAAATACAAAAGAAACACAAATAGCTTCCATTATGTTCTTCAGTTCTTCCGATGTGGTGTTAGCACAGGTTCGTTGTTATGGCATAAGCAAAGCGTTTCTTGCCTCAAATGCTAGCTCATAATATCACACAAAAAAGAACTTCTTTCTATGAAAACCTCATTGTTAAATTGATGAAAAATGTTGCCCCCTTCCAGACTTCATTGGCACTACATTTTTTTTTATTATTATTTTTTTCCTCCTCTGTTGCTCGTAATTTGTACTGTGAACTGCTGTCTGGTTATGAACTGGTATCAGCTTGAATCAGGGCACAGCTGTGTCTTCCCACCTTCTCAGTGGTGTGGAGGGCTTTGAAGGGAAAGAATAGGCTTTAGTCAAAGATGACAGCGGACTTCACCCAGTAACAGGTGGAGGTCAAGTCGGTTTATTTGTTGGGATGAACAGAGTGCAGAGATGAAAAATCTTTGCCATAATAAGGTTTAGGAAGAAAATGCTGACTAGTCTAAGCTTTGATTCCAGCTGACAGATCCTTTTCTAGTGTTCATTACTTGATTTCACAGTTCAGGCAATTTTAAGAGGCTTAAAATTATATTTCTGCTCTCCTCTATAAAACTTTTCGATCACTTTCTAATTTTTGCTTTAAGTAAAGTTACAGGGACTCCCTAATATATCACTCCTGCCTTTAGACTCTTACAAAGTCAATACGCCATCAAAAATGAAAGGATAAGCTTTTTTTTTTTTCCAAACCCCTACTATTACTGATTCTTTTTACAAGTGGCGTCAAAATTTCACGTGTAGGCACCGATTCGATTAGAAAATTAAAACTTCAGAGAAACTCCCCTGAAAAGTGGACCGTAAATTAAGCATGACGTTCAAGAAGTCACCGTTCCTATCTGGGCAGACGGGATTTTTGTGTCACTGGTAGCAGCATTAATGAAGCCACGCCACCCCGGTGTGCTAAGTTTCAATCGCCAAGCGCCGGTGAGCCATGCTCCATCCTGAAAGGGAGTCACAGCAAGACCCCAGACAATCAGAGCAGAACGTCCTGACATTGTGTGGCGGTGCTGGGACTGCGATGACCTGTCGGCATCGTTGCATATCAATGCAGCATCACAAAGGGATTTCAGAGGGCTGAGCTGTGCTAGTCTCTCCTAGGTTAGCCTCCTGCCCTGGCAGGGGAAGGTAGGCGTTTCTCCTTTCCCACCCTTTTTCTTCCACCGCCTGCTTCCTACCTGCTGCAGTGGGCAGAATAGGAGTATCTTTAGCCATTTGCTAAAAATCTTCCCCCTCAGACTCTCTATTACTTCTGCATTCATTCTTTGCAGGAAGAGGAAACTCACTGGTCAAACCCTTGGACACCAGAATAGTTGCATGCAGTTTCCCAGGGAGCCAGATAGCTCTAAAGCTTCCCAGTGAGTGACAGTTTCTCTCTNTGTAAATCTGTGCATTTGGATTCGAGTATCTTCAATACCATGATATCAACTTTGTCCTAGAAGTCCTTGAATCGCAAATCATTGGAGGCTGGGAGAGTGTTTTGGGGAATTATCACTGTATGCTTTCCCTGGTCTTTTACTCTTTTCCAGGCATCCATTAGTTACCACTGTCAGAGAGGATACTGGGCTAGGTGGATCCCTGTAATCTGATTTGGCATGGCTATTTTTCTGTGTTCCTAAGCTCATGAGATCAAGTTACGTAGGATTATTTCATAATGCCAGAGCAGCACTTTCTGAGGTTCGACAAAGCTGTCTAGCAAAGTGTCTATTAAAAGAAAAAAATCCTGTCCCATACTGTAGCTTTCTTGGTCCAGTGAAGCAGCATCCTCACGCATACAAATCTTGTAAAGTTACTTCTGATAGCTCCCGTCGTTTTTGTAAGCTAAAGTGCCATTTTCCTTTTTTTACAGCTTAATTGAACCTAAACGCACCCATTTTCTGCAATGTGGTATTTTGGTAATTTTACTATTTGCTCGTAAGTTTTCCCGTAAGCAAACTGAAAGCTTCCCCTTTATCACTTCACTGGGCCAAGATTTCACACAGTATCCTGCTTGCTACAAAATATGATAGTGCTCTCTCTCACCTTGTTTCTTTTTTTCTTCTTTTACTTTCTTTTATAAAATCAGGATATCTAAGAAACCCCGAACACCGCGGAGCACTACATGGTGGGTGTGCTTATTCAAACGATGCCAATGCTCTTGTTCTCGGTGCGCAGACATTTTGTGGTGGTTGGGGGGGATGTACCAGGTGTCCCTCTCGTGGGGGTTCTCCGTTGGCTAGTAAGGAGAGAGCTCGTGCCGAGTGACAGCACTGGAGGGAGCACTTATTTGTTACCTCTGCCCTTCCCGTGCCTGTCTTCATGAATCTTGCCGGGACTTTTGCCCTGCGAGCCCTCTGCCTCTCTGTCGGATGTGGTTTGAATTGCTGGGTAGATGAGAGAGGTGTTGGGCAGATCACCCAAGCAAACCTGCAGGCGCCACGGTCCTACACGGCTCCGCTGGAAATGAAGCCAAAGCCCAACTGCTGTGCTCTGCCTTCTCTGCAATGGGAACATTTTTATTTTTTTTTTCCCAGGGGGGTTTCTTTGTTCCTCCCGCCATGCTAAAGCCATTGGGAATGCAGAAAAATGAGGCTGATTTCACCTATCTGATATCACCTGCCTGAGAGCCGACCCGTTGGAAAGCGGGTTAAGTCTCTGCTGGCCGGGAGCTGCCGGCGGCAGGTCCACGGTGCCATTCCGGCAGGCGCTCACCAGCGTGCAACTGGCAGTGGGCGCCTTCCAGTAAAAGAGCACAGCAGCTGTAGGTCAGCTACGAAGGATTTTTTGTGTTGCGGAGAAATGAGATGACTGTTCAGTCCCGTGACTGTCAAACCTAGGCAGTCATATGGTAAAAATACCAAGAACCACTGGATAGCAATACATAACAGTTCCATGAGTACACTCTTGACCTGTCAAATTACAAATCCATTTCAGTTTGGTACGATGCACATGAATTCAGTTTGCAACTCTTTCTTTCTTTGGAATAATTTATAAACTCTTCACCTCAAATTGTGCAGAAATCAGGTGACTTTACAGTACATGGTAAATTACCTGAGCTATTTTCAATCCTGACTGCCGCTCTTTTATTAATTAAAATGTAAGTTTGATGGCAGTGTATGCTGATTAAGTCTTCAAAACCAATATTAGCACCAAACTTAGCCTTGTCATCGGCAGTTACACGCAGTAACTGAGGTCACAGGTCGAAAAAAATTGCATATTTACCCATCTNTTTCTCCTTTCCCACCCTTTTTCTTCCACCGCCTGCTTCCTACCTGCTGCAGTGGGCAGAATAGGAGTATCTTTAGCCATTTGCTAAAAATCTTCCCCCTCAGACTCTCTATTACTTCTGCATTCATTCTTTGCAGGAAGAGGAAACTCACTGGTCAAACCCTTGGACACCAGAATAGTTGCATGCAGTTTCCCAGGGAGCCAGATAGCTCTAAAGCTTCCCAGTGAGTGACAGTTTCTCTCTTCTATTCTTCTGAAACATGTGTTTTACACATATACTGAAAAATGTTAATATCAATTTACAGCCAGATTCTTGCTTTTTTTAAAAAAAAAAAAAATATATAAAATCTCCCAAAGTATATACACTTAGAGCACCTCAGCACACATGTCACTTTTTTATGTAGGAAAAAGTGTTGGATGCTCTTATACACATAACATCATTGGGCTTGAAAGCTGTTAGCTCATTCAGAGTTAGTGGCAAGAACACTGGACTTGCCAGCACCAAACTGTGAAACCTTTTTTGTGTNCCAGTGAAGCAGCATCCTCACGCATACAAATCTTGTAAAGTTACTTCTGATAGCTCCCGTCGTTTTTGTAAGCTAAAGTGCCATTTTCCTTTTTTTACAGCTTAATTGAACCTAAACGCACCCATTTTCTGCAATGTGGTATTTTGGTAATTTTACTATTTGCTCGTAAGTTTTCCCGTAAGCAAACTGAAAGCTTCCCCTTTATCACTTCACTGGGCCAAGATTTCACACAGTATCCTGCTTGCTACAAAATATGATAGTGCTCTCTCTCACCTTGTTTCTTTTTTTCTTCTTTTACTTTCTTTTATAAAATCAGGATATCTAAGAAACCCCGAACACCGCGGAGCACTACATGGTGGGTGTGCTTATTCAAACGATGCCAATGCTCTTGTTCTCGGTGCGCAGACATTTTGTGGTGGTTGGGGGGGATGTACCAGGTGTCCCTCTCGTGGGGGTTCTCCGTTGGCTAGTAAGGAGAGAGCTCGTGCCGAGTGACAGCACTGGAGGGAGCACTTATTTGTTACCTCTGCCCTTCCCGTGCCTGTCTTCATGAATCTTGCCGGGACTTTTGCCCTGCGAGCCCTCTGCCTCTCTGTCGGATGTGGTTTGAATTGCTGGGTAGATGAGAGAGGTGTTGGGCAGATCACCCAAGCAAACCTGCAGGCGCCACGGTCCTACACGGCTCCGCTGGAAATGAAGCCAAAGCCCAACTGCTGTGCTCTGCCTTCTCTGCAATGGGAACATTTTTATTTTTTTTTTCCCAGGGGGGTTTCTTTGTTCCTCCCGCCATGCTAAAGCCATTGGGAATGCAGAAAAATGAGGCTGATTTCACCTATCTGATATCACCTGCCTGAGAGCCGACCCGTTGGAAAGCGGGTTAAGTCTCTGCTGGCCGGGAGCTGCCGGCGGCAGGTCCACGGTGCCATTCCGGCAGGCGCTCACCAGCGTGCAACTGGCAGTGGGCGCCTTCCAGTAAAAGAGCACAGCAGCTGTAGGTCAGCTACGAAGGATTTTTTTGTGTTGCGGAGAAATGAGATGACTGTTCAGTCCCGTGACTGTCAAACCTAGGCAGTCATATGGTAAAAATACCAAGAACCACTGGATAGCAATACATAACAGTTCCATGAGTACACTCTTGACCTGTCAAATTACAAATCCATTTCAGTTTGGTACGATGCACATGAATTCAGTTTGCAACTCTTTCTTTCTTTGGAATAATTTATAAACTCTTCACCTCAAATTGTGCAGAAATCAGGTGACTTTACAGTACATGGTAAATTACCTGAGCTATTTTGAATCCTGACTGCCGCTCTTTTATTAATTAAAATGTAAGTTTGATGGCAGTGTATGCTGATTAAGTCTTCAAAACCAATATTAGCACCAAACTTAGCCTTGTCATCGGCAGTTACACGCAGTAACTGAGGTCACAGGTTGAAAAAAATTGCATATTTACCCATCTCCATCTCATGCCTTTGGTGTTTAGCAGCCATCATTAGCCTGAATAGCCAGTGATCTTTTGATGACACGCAAATAATGAGCAAACTATTTTTGAGAAAACAAAATAAATTTAAAAATCAGAAAATTTGACGCCATCCTTTTCAGTTACTAAAATTCCCTTTAGTATCACTTGCAATTTAGCATCCATATGCATCTCGGGAAGATATAGTTGAAACATAAATCTATTCTGGGTCTTTTACTTGCAAAAATATCATACCTCAGCTATAATCATATGCAAAGACTTTTTAGAGGGCTTTGTAANGCCAGATTCTTGCTTTTTTTAAAAAAAAAAAATATATATAAAATCTCCCAAAGTATATACACTTAGAGCACCTCAGCACACATGTCACTTTTTTATGTAGGAAAAAGTGTTGGATGCTCTTATACACATAACATCATTGGGCTTGAAAGCTGTTAGCTCATTCAGAGTTAGTGGCAAGAACACTGGACTTGCCAGCACCAAACTGTGAAACCTTTTTTGTGTGACGAGTAGCAATCTCATGGGGGTA
>VXBO01004196.1:192789-239277 GCA_013400135.1 Rhinoptilus africanus
AAAAAAGGGGGGGTGGGGGGGAGGAGGGGGGGTGGTGTAAATCTGTGCATTTGGATTCGAGTATCTTCAATACCATGATATCAACTTTGTCCTAGAAGTCCTTGAATCTCAAATCATTGGAGGCTGGGAGAGTGTTTTGGGGAATTATCACTGTATGCTTTCCCTGGTCTTTTACTCTTTTCCAGGCATCCATTAGTTACCACTGTCAGAGAGGATACTGGGCTAGGTGGATCCCTGTAATCTGATTTGGCATGGCTATTTTTCTGTGTTCCTAAGCTCATGAGATCAAGTTACGTAGGATTATTTCATAATGCCAGAGCAGCACTTTCTGAGGTTCGACAAAGCTGTCTAGCAAAGTGTCTATTAAAAGAAAAAAATCCTGTCCCATACTGTAGCTTTCTTGGTCCAGTGAAGCAGCATCCTCACGCATACAAATCTTGTAAAGTTACTTCTGATAGCTCCCGTCGTTTTTGTAAGCTAAAGTGCCATTTTCCTTTTTTTACAGCTTAATTGAACCTAAACGCACCCATTTTCTGCAATGTGGTATTTTGGTAATTTTACTATTTGCTCGTAAGTTTTCCCGTAAGCAAACTGAAAGCTTCCCCTTTATCACTTCACTGGGCCAAGATTTCACACAGTATCCTGCTTGCTACAAAATATGATAGTGCTCTCTCTCACCTTGTTTCTTTTTTTCTTCTTTTACTTTCTTTTATAAAATCAGGATATCTAAGAAACCCCGAACACCGCGGAGCACTACATGGTGGGTGTGCTTATTCAAACGATGCCAATGCTCTTGTTCTCGGTGCGCAGACATTTTGTGGTGGTTGGGGGGGATGTACCAGGTGTCCCTCTCGTGGGGGTTCTCCGTTGGCTAGTAAGGAGAGAGCTCGTGCCGAGTGACAGCACTGGAGGGAGCACTTATTTGTTACCTCTGCCCTTCCCGTGCCTGTCTTCATGAATCTTGCCGGGACTTTTGCCCTGCGAGCCCTCTGCCTCTCTGTCGGATGTGGTTTGAATTGCTGGGTAGATGAGAGAGGTGTTGGGCAGATCACCCAAGCAAACCTGCAGGCGCCACGGTCCTACACGGCTCCGCTGGAAATGAAGCCAAAGCCCAACTGCTGTGCTCTGCCTTCTCTGCAATGGGAACATTTTTATTTTTTTTTTCCCAGGGGGGTTTCTTTGTTCCTCCCGCCATGCTAAAGCCATTGGGAATGCAGAAAAATGAGGCTGATTTCACCTATCTGATATCACCTGCCTGAGAGCCGACCCGTTGGAAAGCGGGTTAAGTCTCTGCTGGCCGGGAGCTGCCGGCGGCAGGTCCGCGGTGCCATTCCAGCGGGCGCTCACCAGCGTGCAACTGGCAGTGGGCGCCTTCCAGTAAAAGAGCACAGCAGCTGTAGGTCAGCTACGAAGGATTTTTTTGTGTTGCGGAGAAATGAGATGACTGTTCAGTCCCGTGACTGTCAAACCTAGGCAGTCATATGGTAAAAATACCAAGAACCACTGGATAGCAATACATAACAGTTCCATGAGTACACTCTTGACCTGTCAAATTACAAATCCATTTCAGTTTGGTACGATGCACATGAATTCAGTTTGCAACTCTTTCTTTCTTTGGAATAATTTATAAACTCTTCACCTCAAATTGTGCAGAAATCAGGTGACTTTGCAGTACATGGTAAATTACCTGAGCTATTTTCAATCCTGACTGCCGCTCTTTTATTAATTAAAATGTAAGTTTGATGGCAGTGTATGCTGATTAAGTCTTCAAAACCAATATTAGCACCAAACTTAGCCTTGTCATCGGCAGTTACACGCAGTAACTGAGGTCACAGGTTGAAAAAAATTGCATATTTACCCATCTCCATCTCATGCCTTTGGTGTTTAGCAGCCATCATTAGCCTGAATAGCCAGTGATCTTTTGATGACACGCAAATAATGAGCAAACTATTTTTGAGAAAACAAAATAAATTTAAAAATCAGAAAATTTGACGCCATCCTTTTCAGTTACTAAAATTCCCTTTAGTATCACTTGCAATTTAGCATCCATATGCATCTCGGGAAGATATAGTTGAAACATAAATCTATTCTGGGTCTTTTACTTGCAAAAATATCATACCTCAGCTATAATCATATGCAAAGACTTTTTAGAGGGCTTTGTAAATGCCATCCAAATTTATGATGGCATTTTTTGCCTTGCAGCTATAGATGTTCTATCCCCAAAGCACCCACATAAAGGTATATTCTCCTATGGATGGCTGCAGTTTGTCCCTGCTGCTAGATCTAATCTGCCAAGTATGCTGAAAAACTCTCAAATAACATCTGAAATGAAACAAATGTAGTCATGAATTTTAAATGATGAGATGTTTTAAGACGTCATTAGAAAATTTTTTTTATTCTTATAAAAATATATATTTATACAATGCAAAATTACACCAAAACTAACATTGAATTAAAGGGGGAAAAATGAACTGTTATCTTGCTGGTTATTATGCTTCTGGTAAAGTTTTTAAATACAGAACTCATGAAATTATATTTTGAAGAAACTGGTAATACGTTGAGTACTAGTTTATTAGTTATTGAAAGAACCCCTTGGGTGACAACGCAGGAATAAAGGCTAAGTTGAGACGTCTACAACGATCCAGCTGGTGTTGTAAACATAGATACCAACAGATACGGTCAGACACTCTAGGGGAACGTTGCACCAAATAATTTAAGGCAGATTTAATGGGGTAGGGTGTTGAAATAATGGTGGGCATTGTAGCGCTCAGTTTTAAAATTCCGTAGGCAAGATTTTCCATCAGTATAAGCTGATATTTCTCCTTTGTAAATGGAGCAGTGCTCCTTTACCAGGGAGAAATTTCAACCTTCTTTTTCCTAAGTGACATCAGAATTTTGATTCTAACTTGAATTATCATTTTTGGCTAAAAATTGCTGAGGAGTCCAAAAGCATTTAAAACCTGAAGCCATTGAATCCATTTAATGCGCCTTTGGCACCTCTCTCTCTGAGTCCTTTTTGAACATTCTGGTCCTCATTTTAATCAATCTCTTTTTATTAAGTTCTTTGGCTCATTTACTTGTACGTGCATTTGCTTTATTTTATTTGGAACATTTCTTTTGTAGTGTCTTGAAAAAGAGTTGTGACATTTCTTTTGGATAGCTTCTTAAGTATCTGGCAGTCACCTCTGATACGATGTTGATGGGTACGGATAGATTAGCTCTGTTTTCCTGATGATCTGTCAGATGTCGAGTTCTGAGGAAACTGGTTGTGTGTGTTGGTGATGCATATGCAGCAGTTTGATAAGTGAATAAAGGGGGAGCTTTCATTCTTCTTCTGTAAAACCATTGTTTATTAAGCTGGATTTGGTCTTGTGAAGCGAGGTGCTCACTGGCAGGTAGTTCATCAGTGATCACGGTAACTCAGAACCCGACCAGGGGAGCAAGTATCTATTCAGATAGTAGCAATTAAAGAGCACTTCATTAGGATGAGTGAATTTCCATCTGCGTTGTGTTTTGTGTATACCGGAGCAGCTAATACAGCAAACTGATGGATGGCAGTTAGTGTGATCGTATCTCAGCTGATGACAAATAAAGTTTGCTCAGCATTAAGTAGAACAGACTTATTATGACTGACAGTAGGATAGCCATCAAAATTTCAAGAAGCCTGAAATTAAGAATTCCCCAGGAAAAAAAAAAAAAAAAACCCAAACAGCTGATCAGCATTTCTGTTGATACCGATTGCAGTGAAATTGCTGGAAAAATTTGCACAGAAGTATGAAAATTCCTTGAAAAATTCTTCCCATACATCAGTTTTTTCTTCAGCAGCCACCTTGGTTTTTGTATTTGTTCTGCATGTTGTCGAGTTCATTGTCCACCTGGTAATACCCGAGCTGCCGTGATTCCTTTTCATAACGCCCCTTGAGAATGACAATCCAAACCCTATTTCATTCATAACTTTTGTTACGAACTCTCCATCAAGAATCTAGTGGCAGAGAGCTACTGGGAATATTGGGGTCGTTATCCGAAAGTCGTCTTTGGAGGTGAAATTTTAGCTGGTCTACCAACGTGGCGAACTTGAGAGGGAGTTATTGTTTGGGATGTGTGCAGTCAGAATTAAGTTAGTAATTAATCAAGTGAAATTGGATGGATACACAGATATAGCTATAGATTTGGAGAGAAGGGGAATTGTTCTCCTCTTACACAGCTGTGACTCCATTCACTCCATCAAAGTTCATCCTAATTTCACTACCTCCGTTAGGAAGGTGCAGAGGTACATGGGAAATAGGTCTATAGATATTTATTTGTTCTGGGAAGGATTTGTGCATTCAGTTTTCACGCATCATTTTCTGGTCCATTTAAATATGTATCAGCCTCATACATGAAAATTTGAAGATCTTTAGCTGTACTCAAGGAGGACTCTTATGTGGTGCGTTTCTAGTACTGGCAAACATGAGGAGGTAGAGGAATTAAAACCATCACAATGCTCCAGTGCCCCTTAGAAGATGAGGAGCATGAAGTATTCCTGTGCATTCACTGATTAAACTTGGGCTGGAGGTTTGCGAAGTGCGGAGTTTTGGACAGTCTTACTGCGGGACTTCAACATCCGTGCAATGGCTCCAGTAACCAGAGTCTCTCAAGGACAAGGATCCCATTTACGCTTGCATTATGCATTGAGCAGAAGGGTGTGATGCATGATGTGGAATGAACAAAATAACTTGTGTGTTTAGGGAAATGCCAAATTAATGAAAATTCAGAAAGCTCTAATGTTGAAAAGGCACACAAATTCCTTGATAGAAATATAATGCTGCTAACAGTTTCAAGATTATTGTTGTCTGAATTTTCTGCTTATTGTGTACTGCAATTAAAATTCTTTTCAACTGAAAAACCAGTGTCAAATTAATATTTCCTTTTGGAAAAAAATACGAAAGTACACATCTTGTTCCATTTAGCACCATCATGGTCTTTGATCTGGTTCCCTCTGTCCACTGAAAAAAACCGATTCGTGTTAATGGGAGCAGGCTAAGACCATATATGTTTGGCGTACATATACTTACAGAATCACATGAACGCAAGTACAGTAAGTTAAAGTAACACACCCACTCAGGCTTCCATCTGTGTTTTATGCCACAAATCCCTTTATTTTCTTTTTTATTTAGCAATTAACTTTTCCATTTATTCTGGAGTTAAAAGCTGCCATAAGATGAAAATAGACTAAGTCTGATTTTCTTCTCCTGCGCTCTAAATAACATTCAGAGGAGACTCAGACCTGCATTATGAAATCTGTGTTTCCTAAAAGTGCCAGGTGTGGCTGTGATTTGGACACAGAATAGCGTCCTATGCACAGAATCGTAAGAAACACTTTTAAACCCCACCTGGGTTACCCAGCCGTTGTGTTCTGGCTGTTCTTGTTTATTCCTTGCTCGGAGCAGATGGATAGAAAGAGGCAGGGAATGGGGAGGATCCTTGGCTCCATTCCCTATTCACCGGCCAGCGCAGCTGAGACGGGTTGGGGGATATTGTAATTTGTTGCTGCCCTGCACCAGAGAGGAGACAGAGGAGAGTCGGGACGCAGAGGTGTCCTTATGAGTTGGCACTGCCCCTTCCTTGGGGCTATGGAAAGTGCTGAAATCTGCTTTTCAGTGCAGTGGTCCCCAGTATTCGTTAGCTTTTGGGAACAATGCGGAGGAAAGCGGCGCAAGGCAGCAGCATCCTCCCTGGGCTCTGCTCTGGGTAGCTTCAGTTTTAACTTTTTAATTTCCTGCATCCCTGAGCAACGCAGGAGGGGAGGCTGCGGACTGGGGACCACGAAACGTGTTAAAACTCATTAGGTACGAAACAGAAGACCTTTAAAACTAGCCAAGAGTCTCAGGCATGGGTGCCAAACATTAAACACCTAATTCCATATTTAGTCATTTATCTTAGTTCCCACCTCACAGTTGTTAGTCTACATCATGCCATCTCATCGGTGGCCTGATTTGCATAGGCACCGGGCACCTACAATGCTAACTCAAGTGCTGAGACTGCTTACCTAAAAGTGAGACTTGAAGTACCAGATTTAAATTTTTGTGGGTGATTAAACCCGAGTTCCCTCGCTCTCGCTTCTGAAAGGAGCTTCGATAGAATGACCAGCATTGTAACATATGGCTTAGCAAGGGGGGAAAAAAAAGAAAATGAGTATTAGAAATGGATGGACTAAAGAATACGCAGGATATATCAGGCACATTAACCAAACATATGGTGCTAAATGAGATATTTTTTTAAAATTGCAAAAAAATTGACATTCCTGGCAGTCTCAAGGATAATGTGACATGGCTGTGATAAATTTAGAAGAATGGGACATATTTTGGCTTGTTCTTGGAAACCTTTTTCTTGCATGCCGACTGTATTTCTTCTTTTATTAACCCATTCAAAGAATGTTTGAATTTTGCTGCTAGAGCACCATGCTAGCGCAACATAAAATGTGAATGATGCTAATTGCTTTGCACTGCCTAACTTTCTGTCATACCCTCCCCTCTTAAAGGACAAAACATGCTTTGGAAATGAGCTGGCAGGCTCATCTTACTCTTTCTCTTGGTCAATATTAAGTGATGTAATTAAGCTCCTGTTTGCATATTCTTCTGAACTAGGATGCAGCCATTTTTTTCTTGAGATCTGATGGATATGATCACTCAAAATAAAATGTGTCATTACAAACCTCAAACAAAATAAAAACATGGTAGAGTTGGACCGTTCCAAACCAATACATTTCACAATAACTGAAATAAATAAAAAACACCCAAGTAGTGATAATAGTGGCAATCAGAGGGACGATAACAAACAAATACAACAAAAGTAGGACCCAATTATCAGTGCTTCAGTTCCTCTTTCTACTCAATGTTCCAACATCGCGTTACAGTAAAATCTCTATTTTCACAAGAAGACAGCTGCCTCGACCATATAAAATCCATCCCCACGTGAACACGACGCTGCTCAGCGTTGCCACAGTGCAAGGCCATTCCTCAGCTTTGTCGTAGCTCCTCAAGCTCCAGTGTTTGGACTCAAATCACATGGACTCGCTACAGCTTTAAACCACATTCCACTGTTCTCTCTAGCCCTACCATGGTGGAGATGAGTCAAGCAGGTTTTTAAGCACAGGGCTAAAAGAACAGCTTCTTCACTTTCTCAGAAGCTTTATTATCTTCCCCATAAGCCTGAAGAGGGTATGCAGCTAGAGGATATGGGGAAAAGCAGAGAGTTTGTGAGCCAGCTGAACCATACGGTGGGTAGACTTAGAGCCCTTGCTCCTTCCATGACCTCGGTTGCTTGCCCGGGACTCCCGTCCCCTCCTGGATCTCTGCTCACGGGCGTCGGAGCCATCAGCAGCCTGAGGGACCTTCTGCCTGCAGGCAAGAGTGCTGCATGACCTTGCAGTTAGAGCAGCTCACAAGCAGGCGTGTTTTACTGTGACAATCCCTGTGCATAAAGTCTCTTGTTCTATCCCTGATATTCTGCACTTAAGAGGGATGGAGCCTCCTACGTTAATACCCTCCTGGGGGTGGGAAACGGAGCCCCTTCCACAGCCCAGCCCAGAAGGGATGGAGCCACGCGCAGCCACGGCCTTGCTGCCGGCAGCGTAGTTCCTCTACCCCTCCCCAAGCACAAATATTGCCGCGGACCCTTGATGTCGTGTTTAGGGCTGGGGCTGACACCCATTTGGTATTTACACCCCCAGTTCCTCTGTCATAAGGAAATATGGGTCAACAGCACCTTTACTTCTTTTGAGTATCCTTGTCCTTAATACGGACACTCAAACACAGAGCAATAACTAAGTTACATCCCAACATCCCATTTGAGCAGAAATTCAGCAAGATACATTGGAATATTGCACTGAAATACCTTAGTTCGGTCTCCTCTGCTCTCTTGCCCCAAAACTGAACCAGCTTTTTTTAATTTTGCCCCCACTCCAAAGACCTTAAGACCAGTATGAAAAAAAACCCCGACCTCGTTTTTTTTCTTGCACAATAATAGTCTGTCAGTTCTAAACTTTTATTTTTGAAAGATGAAGTATGTAACCTTTCTTGCCATGACACGACACCACGACAGCAAACCCTTGTCGCAAACAGTTTCAAGGCAGAAAGCTGCAAGTACAACACTGGAACTCTAACCACTCCCTTACTTTATTTAACTTTCTGAAATATAAACTGGAAAACCTCACTGAAACCATTAAGACCCCAGCAGTGCAGCATATAAAGTAAAAGAAGGCTCCTGCATATTGCAATCAACATCCCAGGGACTATAAAACTAGTGTTATTAAATATAAAGTTAATAATATTGCCCAGAGATAATATTGTCCAGGCCTCTCTCTTTACTTTTTAACAATTAAATTCTATAAAATACAGAGCTGGAAATAAGGTTGAATGACTTTGCTAGTGGAAGTTCAGCTTCCACATTGTCTGATATTTCGCTTTTGCACCTGAAACCTCAACTGTTCTGCACCTTTGTTTTGCTGCATCCCTACGGATACGCAAAATGTCTCATGTACTGTATATACTGGAAATTATGTGTTTTCAGAGTATGTGCAGATGATCAGAATACCCATATGCCTCTACAGTTATAAAAATATAGAGAATAAAAGGGACACACATACGTATTCTTCATCTATATGCTGTAATATTCTTTTATCCAAGCATAAGTCATATGCAGAAAAGGCTCGGATTTCAAGAGCCTATTGCAATATATTCATTCCACTAATTTCTTTGGTGCCACAGGCTTGATATGATATCAACAGGAGTTATTCTTGCAGAGTATAACAAACCGGTCATATTAGCATTACACCATTTCTGCCTGTCCACGGGAGAGGTTTCACCCAATGGCAGCTTAACTCTGATTTTCATTGGAAGCCTTTGATATAGTTCAAGGGCATAATAACAACTCTGAAATAATTCCAGCGTGGCTTCTAATATCAAGACACAAATACCATTCACCCTTTAAAAAAAATTTTGAAAGCAAAAGGGAACCACATAAATATATTACTTTCAAATACCTTTGAAGTCAAGAGAGTAAGGAGAGGCAGAGTTTGAACTCAGAAAACTTCATTCTCTAGTTGTGCCTTGAGTCGTGCAGCACATTTAAAAGATCCATTTGCAATAATCTACTATACCAGTGAGTGAAAGACAGAACTCATAAAAAGCCTGTAAAAATCCAAATGCTCCAGCTATTACAGATTTCTAAAAATAAAGCAGAGTAGGTTTCAGTACCAATAATAAGCTGCATCTTATCCATATTTCAGATTTAAAAGAAAAATATGGCTGCCTTTTAGTACTCGTTTCTCGGAGCAAACCATGGCTGCTTCTGCCTCAAAAAAAGACCACAAATAAAAGTGAGCTTTCAGCTTGCTGTTATATTCCATTTCATTTGTCCTTTAAGTTTTTCTAGCTGCTTCTGCACCCACTTTCACAATGCATAGGCTGTCGTTCCATGACCTAGCATTATTAAATTGCACTTATCAATCATTCTTGCCAGGAATGCCATCGCCAACTACATTAAAGAAGTCAGAGAAGTCTGGTTTCAGCAGTCCCTCGCCTTCGCAGACCTCCTCCCTTGGAACGGCTTTCACACAGCACCATCGACCTGTCATTACAGGACCCAGAGGTGAGGACTAACCCAAGAGCCCCCCAGGCAGCTTAAACGTTAGTCACGGCACCCAGTGGCCATCCCAGCGCCTTTCCACGGAAAGTCATCGCCACCTGTGACCCAGCCAGTGCGAGGCTGTGCTTCGGAAGAGTGATAACACAGAGGTTTTAGTTGTCAAGAACCGCGTTCGGTTTCGCTAGGCTGGGCTGCTTGGTAAATCTCCTGGTGACCGCTCAACAGTGCCGAAGGTGGAAACGCTGGTTTCTGGGGGCTTGGGGTTTTATTGGAAGAGGGTGGGGAAAGGGACAGAATGTGTTACAGAGAGTGTCTTCTGCTTGTGTCCATTCATAACGCAGGTTCGGTCTAACCGCTCGAGATAGGGACCCATCGCTCCCCTCTGAACCACCCCTGTCTTCCAGCACCGCGGCTTTGTTTCTGCCAGTCATTTAGTGCTCGTGTTGTCGGTATCAGTGTGCTGAAGAACTGTTTTGTTAGGGGACTTCTTTGAAGTTGGTTCCTGCAATGCTCTGGCTGGTGTTCTTCACAGTACTCTTACTGACTTTCCAAGTCAAAGAGATGTCCTCTGGGTCTAGATGTGCTTATACATTTTTGTTCGAAGGCTGCATTTGCATTTAGCCTAGAAAACTAAATGCAATACTCAGTTCACGTTTGAAAAGGAACTCACTTGGGCATAGTAATATACACAAATGAACGAATCTTCTTACAAACCTCTTTGGAAGACATAAAAATAGGAATGAATGGTTGTGACATGTTCCTTTCTGCTATGAAATTGTGTCTCGTTTAGAGAAGATTATTAAGGAATTGGTCAAATGGTGAAGCATAAAAAGACATATTAGCAATTCATACTGGAAGTTATTTTGAAACGTCTGTTTGGCTTTAGTGTGGTTTTACTGAGGGCAGCGTAAACCAGGAGGAGCCTCTTTGTCTGCGCGGGCCAGGTGATGCGGTGTGAAGTCGTGGAGTTGCACTAAGTTGAAGCGAGGTCAGAATTGCACTTCATGGGGTTTTGTGCTTTGTTAAATCTCCTTATTGTATTTTTGATTTGTTGTGGTTAATCCCATAAAAATTATTTATTACCCTTAGACGCACACCTAGGTCCTCGGAAGATCTTAGGCATCTAAATTCTATACAGATTTCCCTTGAAATTTGGATATGAGCTATCTGGTAAATATATCTCCTTTTAAAAGCCTTGATAATTGGCGATATAAGTATGAAGAATACGAATGTTCCATTAAGATTATATTCAGTGCACATCAGCTGACACTGAATTCCTATCTTATAGAAGTTCAGCCTTTTAGATTTGAGTTGTTGATTGATTAGTTAATAGGCCTTTCTTTATTTAGCTATGTTTTACCTCACGCTTGCTTTTTAAGATCATTGAATGCCTTTGTCTGCCCCTGTTTAGACCCTCTGTATTTTGCATTTTTGTGTGGTTGAGAGAGGAAATGTATCACTGGTGAGGTCTTGTTTAAATCTCATCTACAGTCTGTTTTTACAAGACTTTTTCTATGCACCAGGGGATATCCATCGTCTGTGTGAGAGGAACATTCAAAGACGGCCAGAATTTGAAACAGCAAATACAATGATTACAGTTCCCAAATTTTGTTTGTTTGGAAGGAGATGTCCTTACTAACTCCATAAAGAAGTAACACAACTTCTGATCGTCATGATTCCTAACACGTTAACTAAAACTTCTGCAACATCATTTGGCAGCATCTTCTATTTTATGCTTGTTCACAAACAAAGTCTTACAGACTTTCAGAAAAAAAAAAAAAAATCCCTCTGAATCCATCCATGGATTCTTGAAGTGTCATCATCCTGGAAAAATCTTGTTCCAGACTTGGTTCTTTGTTCTTTTTGGACATTCCTCGGCAGTATTCTTCTTCCACAGCACACTGGCTGTGTTTATTTCTCTTCCACAACAATCGTTCTGTTAGTAAAGGGTAATATTCTGAGATGGATTATTCTCTGCAAATCCAGCTTTGTTTTTTATCCCATTGCCTCCAGTGTACTTTAGGACAGTAAGCAGAAGAGAGAAGCTTTTCAGGTATCGAAAGTTGCAACATCAAGAGTATAATGCAATCATATAAGAGGATATAATCTTTGAGCAATTCATAGCTACCATTAGTTACTGGAAGTTGTACCTTTCTGCAGAAATGATTGGTATAATATAGCACGTACACGTTGGATATCTCTTTGGATACCTCTGCGTTATGTAAATGGTCAGGGGCCGGTCATACTGAGTGGTCTTCAGAAAAGTAAGAGAGGGATTTAATTTTCAGTCAGCAGAGATATTTCAGAGAAAGGAAAGTCGTAAGTAAGTAGGTCGCCATCAGAGTAAGCTCCTCAGCCAACTGAACGATTACAAGAGGGTTCAATCTCCTTGGATGTTCATATGTGCAAGTTTATCACTTGGATGTGTGTATGAGATGCATTTGTAAAGCACGATCAAAATAGACAGCAGAGAAGAAGCTGCAGACTATTCATGGCAGGTGTTGTCATTGACAACCAGCGATTTATAACTTCTCGGGAATATTCACGAATCTATCGCACGCTTCCAAACATTCCTTAGAACACAGTGCACATCTTATGCTGGGGTATCCCAGGATACTGAGCGCCCTTCCCAGTGATCCTCTCATCGAGTCGTTTTGGAAACAAAACTTGCTTGGAGGAGGAGTAGATCCTTAAGAGGATTTCTCCATTCAGTCAGAGGTGCTCCATTCAATCAACCAGTTGGGAAACCTCTGTTCTCGTGAAATTGCCTGGACTGTACTGCGCTGTGGAAGGCTGTGCACTAGTTTGCTGTCTGCATTGGTGCTGCTGCCAGTACCCAACCCGGCTGGGCAGTAGCCAGCAGAGAGGATCTGAGCTGGCTGACCAAAGGACCAGATGTGCAGTGAGTGCTGGCGCATGGATGCCAATGCTTCAGTGACTCCTCAGTAGTTCCAACAGATGGTGGTAAGATCCAAGTTTCTTTGGTGATAAGCTAGCAAAGTGATTCATGGAGCCTCGCTTGATGATGGCAGTTTTTTGGGCATGACTCTATGAATGCACCATATGTCTTCTCTGGACCAGTGTGGTTAGGATTCAGTGTCTGGCAGATGGTAAATTGATCACCTATAGGGTGGCTTTAGCATCGCTATCAGTTTTAGAATTTATTTCAAAGCATTGAAAATTTAAGCAGTTAGATCCCTATCTCCTACGCAGCATACTTTTGTTACCTGCAAGTTAGATTATTTGGTGGTCAGCGTAGCTCACCACAGTACTCCGGTATTGCAAAGCCATCGTGTATTGCTGGCATCTTACAAAGTTTCCCAGACATTAGCCCGCTTGAACTCTTTACCAGACAGTGAAGGATCTAAATACTATGGGTGACAGCAGTATTTACATAAGTGGTTTTAGGTTTCCATGTATTGCTACTTACACGCTAGTGACTTTATATCTGGAGCTGGCTGAAACGTTAAATTGACCACGATCTTGTAAACCGCGGATATACGGCAGCCTGTGCTGTAGAGCATTCAAGCATTTCCACAGAATATGACAGCATAGATCCTGCAAGCCGAAAAGCAAGGAAGAAAAGGCAAGGGAAGAAAAAAGATAAGAATGAGATGGTACGTTAGGAAGATAAATGAAGGAAAAACGCAATTACAAGGAACAAGAAATACAGCACGAAGGGAAGAACCCAAAGAAATGGGTGTCTGAGCAGAAAAAGAAGGGATAAAAGTCAGCTAGTGGAGTGGTTCCCATTATATTCATTTCCTCCATAATAAGCATTGCCATTGAGATTTTTATCAGAACAAGACCTACCGGGGAAACTCTGCAGGATAGGACTCTCTGTTCATGCCAAACTGGCAAAAAAGTTATGTCAATATCTGGGAAGACATTGTGCCCTTCTCTATCAAAATGCTCCGCAGGGTCACCCAAGTGTCAGTGCCTGTTAGCTGTCCTGTCAGCCAGCTCCAAGCGAATCAAAGCGATAATTCCCGCTACCTCGCTCCAGAGCTACTCGATGTGAAAGGACATTTTGTAATATCCTGTTCCACACAACTATCCGTGGCTGCTCCTCGATGCCGTCAGCTGGCGGACTAATGTAACCTTCTACTTTCCTTTGAATTTTGACAAAAACAAAGCGGTGCAAGTTCATTCCGATACAGACACCTCAGATCAGGGGTTGGTAACGTAAGGCAGCCGAAAGAGGAGAGGGCCACGCCACAAGGGTAAGAAAGTCGAGTGGAAACCATTAATAGCGTAACGCTGGCCAACAGATGAGCATCGCTTCTGCAGCAGCACGAAGGGATGCTCCGGTTGACAGTGTCGGGAGAGCGGAGTGTGTAGGTGAAGCCTTTGATTTTTCTCCTCTCACTTTCAAATAATACGATGCCGAAAGAAAAAACAGTTTCCTAACAGATGGCCCCAAGGTCGGGGTTTAGTAATTACCAGATACCTCAACCCAAACTGCCATCCACTCCCATATCCCAGGCAGGGGAGGGCAGAGAGGAAGGCTTGCAAACGGTTAAAGCTTCAGCTAAACAAAAGTCAGGAACCGTGTAATTAAAACTCTACCTTTGTTGTATTGTAAAGAGTTAGCCTGTGACATAGGAAATATTTAAAGGAGCGGGCTGTTCAGCTAATTTGTGTGTGAGTGAACTGCTTAGACAGTCCTATCCTAAATTAACTGTAAGGCCACCCACTGAGATTGCCTCATAAAGGGCCATGATTGCTCAGCTTCGTTTTGTATAACCGTTCAATAATTACTAGATAAATGCATAACTAAAAGCTCTATTACACTAATAATTTGTAGTGAGATAGATGTGTGGGACACCATGCTGGGTTAATTTGTCATCCCTGCAGCAAACTTCTAAAGAGGGCTCTTTTGCAGAGGAATTGTGTTAATATGTTGCTCCAGTGAGGACACGTTAGAGCAACAAGATGACTTGGTCGCTTAATCTCCTAAAGAGGCAAAATGCCTGGAGGGGAAGTGCCAGAAAGAAGAATGGGGGGTGATTAACACAGTGGACCCAGATTTAAACTCATCCTGACAAAAGGAGCTGATCTAACGGAGCAAAAGAATGAAAAAAAGGGGGAGTGTTAAAAATACTAATAGGATTTCGTGCATCCCTAAAAAATAATATAAAAATCAAGTGCTACAGGACCAAAGTATTTTACCCATGCTTTTACTGATTCTGCGTTCAGTTTCTTTGCTCTCTTTGATGTATCCGTGAAGTTAAACTATGTGCTTTAAACAGTGCAGTGAACTATAATATTTTTATCTCTGCTTTATGCTAAATTCTTCTAGCTTCAGACACACACAAAAAGCACATTATTGCTTTAAATATGGAACCCATGTTTAAGCATCGGAGCTCTGGATTTTCCACCTCCTCTATTGACAGAACCATAAATCATGTTAAAGTTAAGTGAATTACTGTAGCGTGGAACTATAGCTTTAACAATGTTTATGTAGTATCAGCTTACCATCTACAGAATGAAAGGGGGAAAAAACACTGATATTAGAAAGGGGAATGTGGAGTCCTATTAACTTAACAGCAATATATCACTCCAAAGTCACAGATTCCATTACCGTGCCCTTTTTAGTATCAAAGCAGAATTATATCATCACACACATAAAGGTTGTGGGTTTTAAGAGAATTTACATTTCTATTGTAAACTTATCAACTGCATTTCATTATAAGAAAGACATGATATATTCTCCTCATAGCAGTTTTTATCTTCTATGTGGGAATACATCATGTGTATTAAAAACAATAATAATATGCAAAAGTTGCCAGCATTTGACGCGAAGTAAGAATTGGACAAATTTTTTTGTTTTTTGACCTCTAGCTATGGTCTTGGAAGGAAGGAGTGCTTTCTAGAGGTACGATTTTTGTTTCTATACCTTGAAATCAGTTCCGTAGTATTCTGATCTCCCAAAGGCAGAAGAATTTTGACATGTTTTAAAACAATCTGCTCAAAATAGCTAACTTAACTGGCCCCCTGCCTATGCCAGAATCTGGAACCCGCGCTCAGTTCAGCTCTACAGGCTTTCAAAAGCAGGCTGTAATACTCACAATCCAGAGTACACCAATAAACCCTGTGCCCAAACACAGCTTTAAGTATATTTTCTTTTTGCTAGGAACTCCGTGGGCCCTGGCACAATGTCCTTCTGCCTCCCACTTGCTACTGGAAAATCTCTTCCAGTACGAGTATTTCTGAACAAAGGGTCCAGGTGCCTTATACCGCTCTTCAGAGCAGCAGAAAGGGGCTGAGCGCCGGTCCCAGCCTGGAGATACTGTGGGTCTGTTTTTTCAGCAGTGCTTAGCCGACCACCTGCGCTTGACTTCGGGAGCTAAGAGGTAGATTCGGCAGTTCAGCCCTTCTTTTGATGTCCGTGGGCAGGAACAGATCCTCCATCCAGCATATTTAGGGTATTTGTGTATCTCTCGCACTGGTCGGCTGTTTATATTAAATTTTGAATGTTTCACCTACGTTTGCCTACGTAACGTGGAAGTAAGCGTCAGTGATACCTAAATTTTAGCCATGCTAAGAGGGTATGGCCTATTTTTGTTCTCCCACCCCATGATGTCCCAGCCTGGTCACTGCAAATGGGAACACAAGGCAGGATCGGTTTGAATCTGGCTCATCCATGGGCCTGACAGACATGTTACTAAACAGCCCCTTTGCACCGCCGTGGGATTTAACAAACTTAAGCTTTCCACTGATCAGGATTCCCTTCGGAGGGCCGGTCCTAGGACTGGTCAGTCCTACCCTCAGCAGCTCAGTGTTTAACTAGAGGCCAGGTCCTTGCTAACCTGAATCAGAGACTGCTCTACATTTATCCCCCTAAAATCAATTCCTAATGGGCAGTAAGAAAAATGAGGACTCTCAGAAACCTTTGAAAGAGTTACGGGGACGCAGCTCCCATTGAAATTCTAAAGGAGCTAATGAATTCTCTCAGGACCTCTGCAAATCCCAGCCCAAGTTTCTTAATTATTTTTTTCTTGTTTGGGTAACTGCTTTCATCACAAAAATCTATGGGCTTAAAGCTATTGTTTTAGGCTTCCATTCTTTACCTCTTGTATTGTATTATACACAGAAGTGTAAGTTCCTTTCAACAAATTTGGATTATCGCCAGATCTCCTTATTAAAAAGTCACTCTTCATATTTCCGATAAACACAGCTGTTTCATGGCGTTTGAAAGCATTTCACATCAGCCAGCATGGTGGCTTAGCCAATTAGTACTCTAATATGGTCAATTTTCAGAATAAGTACCTTTGGGGTATAAAGGGTGGGATACATCTTGCATAATTTGAACTGGCACTTGCATCACTGAAATGCTAGGAGAAAGCTTACAGCATGCAGGGAGTTAAAGCAACTTAGGAGCCTGAAGTGGAAATATCTAGCAGAACAAACTGTTCCATAACATTTCCAGGGAAATGACTTTTAAAAAAATACTTTCTTAATTGTAATGAAGCCAATTATAATGGCCTCAAAAACAAGCTGATAAAAATGATCCTGTTTCATTATGATTATAATGTTACTATTTCTAGGAAGATGATTGATCAAAGTTTAATGAGCTATTAGTAAACTTTATTATCACTTTATAGAGGAGGTCTCTGAGCCTTGTGCCCTAGTGAAGCCAATCCGCTGTTGGCCTGGTCTGATGGACCAGCCCTTGGGTCTGTGAAGGAACAGTGGTTTTAATTCCCCAGACCACGACTTCTTTGAACAGGAGAGGAGTGCAGGGTGATAGTAAGTTTTTCCTGAGTGGGAGAAGAGCAACGCTAAATGACCCTTTCAAAGACTTCAAACAACTTTATGAAGAAAGAAATTTCATCCAGTCATCTGGACTTGAAGGGGTTGGCAAGGCTTTTTGGAAGAGGAGACGGGAAGGTGGATGGATCAATGTATCTCCCCCATATGTTGGTCTGTGCTGGTGGAGAAATCCGTCTGAGCACTGCAGGTGCGATTAGGAGGTCCCTTTACCACATCAGTGAGTGTTCCCTGGGAGAAAGAATCCCATGCATCTTTATTAGGACCGCTCCTTTGTTCCAGGAGAAGGGCTTGAGAAGGGTGCTAAATATCTGAAGAAAACTATAACCTGTTTCAAATTAACCGATCCTTTATTATCTGATCATTCAGTTGAATAGAATTCACAGTTTGGGCTCCTCTTCCTTTGCTTTAGACATGTGAAGTGCTAACCTAATCAATGAACGCAACTTATTTTATTAGTTAGTTAGTTTGTTATTGGCTACCACAAATCAAGAAGGGAAAAGATAAGACTGGCCTGCATAATCAGATGTTTGAATTCAGTGTTCTGAAAAAACCTCTTCTTTCGGGGCTGCACAGCACCACGAACTCATAAAACGCTAAAAAATCCAGTATAGCACGCAACAGCTGTACTGCATAATTACTTGGCCCAATAGCAGTAGTTTTAAAATACTGGTATATCTCTTGCAGGCCACCATACATTATCATCTCATTTTCAATAAAAAGTCTGGGATGTTTCAGATGAGCTTCAATGGAATTAGAATCATGTGTGCTTTGAAATATTTATGCTTGCCTTGAGATGGAAGNTAACGCCAGATAGTCCAACTCCTCCATACCTACAGCAGGTGGAAATGAAGTTCTGGTCTGGAATACGCATATTTTCATAGGTTGTAGAACTTATATTTTATGTCATTTAGTGAGGTCAGTAATAAAATATAAATGCCACAGGCTGAAAGACGCCAAGAGAAATATGGTTTGGCAGCATGGAGCTGCTTAGGGATACATAAATAATAAGTCAATAAGTAAATAAATAATAGACAAAGACCTGTTTTATCTTCCATCTGAAGATCTCAAAGAATTTACAATCACTGATTGAGACTTGTAATATCCCATCAGAAGCACGTAAGTAGTAATAGCCCCTTCTTATACACAGGAAAACTTGCATCACTCTAGCCATGCTTTTCAGAAACAATGACTTTTTAATTTTTGCTAAGCATTTCTGAAAATCATGACTGAAGGGGCTTCTCCATGGTCACTTGCCCCTTTTAGAGGCAAACGGGGAAAATAGCAACCTGCTCTACTACCTCACGTCCTTTAACTGATGAAAAATGTTTGTGAGGATCCATATATTTGGAAACACGGTTGTGTTCTGCACTCAGAACTTATTAGAAAGGCCATTTTTTGTCGGTGACCACAACACAGCTATCAGAGTCATGGTCCATATCTGGGCCAGCAGTTTTTAGACTTTAGCATTTAATTCCCTCTCTCGTATAAGGGAGGCACACTTGTAAAGTCGATCAGTTTGATAGTAGTAGATTCTTCCTCTGATCAAACAGCCCTTTCTTTTGCTATTTGAGAAATTAGGTGTTTCCTGGTCAGAGACTGCAAAACCAGTCCTTTTGGAGCTCCTTATTCCATTTGTTACTTCTTAGGCTCAATCCACCTACTCTGAGAAAATCAACCCTACATGTCAGTATATGGCAGACTGAGGATTGATGCCTATTCGGTCTTGTTTCCTTCCCTGAGTCTTTCCCGTGATGAGCAGAAAGCCCTTCAAGATTGTGCTGAGGAGTTGGCCAAGACTCTGAAGAGGAACCACTCTCTTTCTTGCAGCCCTTACCCTTCCTGAATTATTGTTGATCATTCTCATTCATTTTTCTTCTCTCTCTCTTTGGGAAGATCACCAACAAGTGCTTTGCACTTTTTTTTCTACTTTGACATGCCGAGGAGGTCAAGACAACAGAGAAAGACCTAATACTTACATGCCTATGAGGATTTCTAATAACTCTAACACACCTTCCATACAGCAAACCAAATTATTAAATGAAGAGCCATACCTTGGAAAAGCTAAATGCAGTGTGGTCTTAGGCCTTGTTTTGAATTTCCATCTGTTGCCTGGGTACAATTTTTTATTCCTTCTTGTTTGATTGAAATAGCATTTCTATATCCTTTCCATTCTGTTGAAGAAAGGGAATGAATTTGTTCCCAGATGTGTACACAGGACAGTGCAGTTGCATGACAATTTCAAATAGTATTAACAGAGCTGGTGCTAAAATGAATTCTTTTCAATAAATGTTTAAAAAATCCCAGTCTTTTTTTTTACTTAATTAGGTGTTTGCCACATAAATTTTCATTTCTCACTTTTATCTTCATTTTCATCTTCCATTTGGCATACAAGGAAAGGGGAAACTGTAAAAGGAGATACGAAGGAAATCAAAAAAAGGACACATTGTATGCTGATGAAAATTTTGTTGTAGTCATCAAAATGCTTACCACCAACTTTAACTGAACGCATATTCGTGGCAAAATATTTTGACAAGCTCTAAAGTAACTGTTGCTTCCTGGAGAAGATGATGATACATTCATACCTCTAAAGTGGCTATGACCTAAGTGTCATGAAAGCAGTTACACCTCAGGGGTTGGTGTGAGATCAGAGGCTGACACTTTGGGTGCAATTCACCTAACTGAAGGTGTGTGCATAGACTGGAGGTGTCTACCTTAGAGCTAGTACCGGTGGGCTCCCTTCACATCCACCGGTGAGCCAGTCAGTGTGGTCAGGGAAGTCCGGTCTATTTTGGGGTGAGGCAAACGGCTCCTTAGACACCATTAGTTCTTTTTAGTTCTCCATTGATTCTAAGATAACTAGCTCCACGGTAGACACCCACATTTAGTAAGGTGAATCCCACATTATCTCTGCCTTTAATAGCACACTTCAAAGTTCCAGCCTCTCCCAGGAGTCTGGGGACAGGGAAATAGCCTTCATTTCTTCCTTTGAAGATTTACGTTCTTTATCTGAAGAGTTTTCAAATATACTATAATTTAAGATGCAAACTCAGAACAAAACTATTTGTCTTAAAAGTGAATAAGAAATAATTAACTAGGTTTTTTTAAAAATAACAAGAGATAAGCCCAGATGTGCAGACAGGTTGAACAGGCTGGGCACACAGGTGTTTGCCTTGGCCATGGAATAACTGTCAACATTTCCATAACAAGGAGTGTGGGATATGCTGCTTCTTGTCTCCTTTTCCCAAGTGCAGCGTTGCAGAGCTAGCACGGCTGTGGGAAGACGCTGTTTTCCAGTTCAGCCCCCACGCCACAATATCTAGCTGTTATAAGACAGATAGCCCACGCTATCAGAAGAGATTTCACTGGATAAACATCTGCTTTCATCAAAGACAGCTGAAGGCTGCATGCTACCTTTTGGTTCCTCACCTCCGTGCTTTCTTGTAGTGGTGTTTTCCCATTGCATGAGATGGAGTTTAGTACCGCACACTTAGTATGTGATTCTGTTATGAATATTTTAAAAGGTATTGAGGGGACCCGACTGGGAGGACTCGTGGGGTTAAAAGGGTTACAGGGGGGCTTTTCATGGCAAGGGCGGGAGCTTCATGTTCATCCCATATCAGCACCCCAGGCATGAGTGCAGCTCTTTTTGATGGTGGTGTCAAAGTAATCATTCCTGTCCAGTCGTGGAGAAAGAAGTACATAGAAGTGCTGCCCAGCCAACCCTTAATGAATGTTTATAGCATAATGCAGTAGGTTTCCTTGCTGCTGTCTCTGAGTACACTTTAGCCACATCTTCAGGCTCCGAGTTTGCTAATGGTTTAATAATGCTTAAGAAAAAAAATTATGAATAAAGTGTCATATTATTAAACTGGCGACGAACAAGACTAAGAAGCAGATTTTAACTTTTATTTGACTGAGGGGTTTTCATAACATTCGTCATGAAATGAGTGTTTGCTCGTTTGTATTTGATTTTAGTTAACTTTCCTGCACCTCTCCAGTTTTTTGAAAAGTGCCAAAGGCTTTTTTTCCCCTCTTGTATATTTAACTTACTTCAAAGCCAACACATGAGTTTCTGTAGGATATTACCTCCCTTGCATAGCCTTTATCTGAGCGGTTATGTGTGGTGTACAAGTGCAATATACGCACATGGACCCTTTGGAAGATTACTAGGATAGCATGCCAAGGGAGCAACAGGGATGTAATGATGGCTGTTTGGTGAGAAATAAACTATGATTTACGGATGAGCTTCTGCTCAACCAGATTAATTGGGCATTCTAAAGGAAAAGTGAATTCTCATTTTAGATGGGAAAAGGAGAATTGGTAGCACTATGAATGGCGGCAGTTGCTACCTCGCGGTGACAGCTAACAGTGGAAAACGCTGCTGGCTCACAAGCGTCCAACCCAATATATCTTGAAGGCCGAGGAACTGGGCAAAGGTGTCACATAACGTAAGGAGAGCATAAGGTTCTTCAGCTGCACTTGTAGTTCTGCCGAAATCAGCTGAAGGTCAAATCTGTCATTGCCAATGGGCTTGTGTACATTACACCTTTACACCTTCACTGGAGTACGTTTTCCAGCTGGCTTGTTGGCCCATAAATTCACCAAATTAAACGTCATCCCTGAATGCAAGCTGGGGGCTTGCTGAAGATTTGATCCCAACGTTATTCAGGGGAAATGTAAATGTAATTTTCAAAACGATCTTGCCACTTTGTGCACGCTCATTAGATGAAAATACGTTACTTAAAATAAATGTTCCTAAACTGAGGTGGAAAAAAACCCCCAACAACAGCAAATGTTAGACCATCTTTAAATTATCAACCATTTATAGTACAATATAAAATGGATTCGTATGTGCAAATCCAAGTTATATGAAATGTCAATTAAATCAACCCTAATCTCCCAAATACATTTTTTTATTGCCTGATTGATTTGGAATGCTCTTAAGGTGTTGAATAGTTTTCACTTTCACAAAGGACTGCTGATTCCTTTATACGTGTCTACTCAAAACACGGAAAATCCTTTAAAATGTCTGGCTCCCTTTGCTTTTAGGATCTAGATGAAGTGAGTGTAGGACACAATGTGGTCTAATATATTAATTGTGAAGATCAGATGTATAAATAATACTGTACATTTAAAAAAAAAAAACTAAAAGCAAAAGTACGGTAGATTTAAACTGTTTTATTTTCCAAAGGCAAAACTCTCTATAACTTCTTTGTTTTCTTTCCTATAGCAAGTCCACATGCAACACCATCGACTCTTCATTTTCCAACATCACCCATTATTCAACAGCCTGGGCCATACTTCTCACACCCAGCAATCCGCTATCATCCTCAGGAGACTCTGAAAGAGTTTGTCCAACTTGTCTGCCCCGACGCTGGTCAGCAGGCTGGACAGGTGGGGTTCCTAAATGTAAGGAAGCCGTTTTTATTTCTTCAGAAGTGTTTGTCCTATGTAAAATTAACCATGGGATTATGGGATTATTTTAACAGCATGTCGCATACAGGAACACACCTTGAATAGTTGTTGGAAGGGAAAAAAAAAGACCATATGCTGCTACTGCAAAAATATTTGAAAAAACAACAGAAAACCTCCCCAAAAAACCACTCGACCACATTGTGGTGAAATTAACTTAAACTGTCAGAGAAGCTGGTGATACAGTGACCTTTTGGGTCCCTCCACAAATGACTTTGGTGCATGCGTTGTAACCCTAGTGGAACTCAGGTTAACAAAATATGAAGGCAGAATAATTTTTATTAATTATTTTTGAAGTTCAGGGGAGAGGGGGGGGAAGGAGCAGGAAAAGGGAGGGTGAGAAACAGATGTTTCAGATCAGCTAAGTTCATTAAAAAAAAAAAAAATACTGCCTTATAGCACTTTAGATCAAGTTGACCAGTACTTGAACTCAAGATGTTAAAAGTACAGTTTATTATGGTTTGTTATTTCTGTAAGCAGTTATCTTTTCCCCTTATCTCTATGAAAAATTAAGCAGAGTTCCAAAGCTTCAACTAACCATTTTCATTTTTTTAAATCAAATAAAGTGAATCATCTTGCTATTATTGAAATAGCATTCCGGTCAAATACAGAATTTATAAATTTTATGTAAATCAAATCTAAAATAATACTCTGAATATTTCATGAAATGTAATGCATGTAACTTTTTCCAGCCAATGAAGTAATAACTGGCAAAATTACTGTTTCTCTCCTGACATACATGCGATTGAAAGTGTTAATGAGAATTAGTTTAATTATTAGCATCTAATTTATTACACTTATTTAATAAGCTATATTGTTCTCCGTGCTTTCCTTTCCCTAGCAGAAAAAGTGACTCTACTTATTCCAGCCAGTACTGGCTTTGAATAATGTCTGCAATATGTTAGCAGATACATTTATGTCTAGACAACAAATCAATATAGTGCCTTTCTTTTTCCTTGAGTATTCATTTGCTTAATTTATCCCAAACCATTCAGCATTATGAACTGTTAGCACACTCACAATGAACATACAGCAGGGGTCTTCTTGGCAGGAAAGGGACCTAATTGTGAGACAAGATAGTGTTTGAGAGATGTCACTAATATATTAGTTTATTAAAGGTACTGGTGTTGGAAAAATAAATATCCCTGAAGGATTGCTTCTTACTGCAAACAGTAGTAACTGCAGTCTTTGAAGTCAGTGGGAGTGCTGTTAAGTTAAATGCAGATGAATTTGAGTCTTACTTATGCCCTGAACCATTTTTGCTCTAGCACAAGCGTGATTTGCACCTACACGGCTTTAAGGCCTTTTTGTCAGTGCCAAAACAAGTGAAATGAAAATAAGGTCCCAAGTGTTTGCCAGTATCAGTATTTTGTCCCCAGTAGTTCAGGTTAATGGAAACCCTAACAGGAATTAAAATATTATTTTCCTTAGCAGTACTTAGAATATGGATCTGTGTTTAAAGCTGAGCTTTTATCATCAATGGAAAAGCCAATGCGCAGTGCCAGAAGAACTGCAGTGAGATCAATTTGTAGAGTGCTGTCGAAAGTGATCTCATCATTTTTGTCACTAAAATGGAACACCTGATTCACAGGCTGTCCTACTTTCTCTTTATAATGGTATTTGGCATCTATCTGCATGGTTTTCAAGTGTCCAGGCTATATTACATTTAAAATGTAAACCTAACAAGCTGGGGGAAGGGGCGGCTTTTATTTTTTTTTTAAGCCTGCTTCTTGTTTTTGTGATACTTGAAACCACTTTTAGTTATGGACAGGTTTTTCTGGTGATTAATTGACAGACCACACTCGTATAGCTGAGCCCATTCTCCCTGTGACTGACCGCATCCCAGCCTAAAGGGAGGGTGGGGTTTTTTTCCCCAATGTTCTAAGTTCGGTTATTTCTCCATATGATCCTAATGGCAACTAAACAGTGAGCTATGTTACTGCTAACTCAAAAGGGGTGTGGGAGAGCAGTTACTTTAATATATACTTATTCATTTTCCTGTAATAAGATATCAGCACGACATTTAAGATCACCAAAGATGCTTGTTTTCTCTCTTAATGAGCAGTATCTTTAAGAAATTTACACTCAAGTCCTAGGCACTGATATCCTAAGGGTATAATAGAGGCACAAAACTGGGAGATTTAAAGGGTCAAAAACACTGCTTCAACTCTCTTTGAGCATCAGTTAGTGGCTGCAGGAAATGTAGAGAGTAGTAGAATTTAATCCAGGACAGTTCAGACCAACTGCTGGTAGGAAGAATGTTTAAAAGGGAGAATTTCCGTAGTTTCACAAGGTTCACAGGATTTGAGACAAAGTTCCTTGAAGTCAACGGAGAATTTGACCCAGCACTTTCTTTGCCACCTCTCAAGTAATTGTAAATGTATTGCTCATAGCCTTCAACTAGATTGTTATTACTGGAGGTTCCCAATAGCTGATTTTTAGTATAATTTTTGTCTGTTTGCTTGTTTTTTGGCAGCCCAATGGTAGCAGCCAAGGCAAGGTGCACAATCCATTCCTTCCTACCCCAATGTTGCCACCACCACCTCCGCCACCAATGGCTAGGCCTGTGCCTCTGCCAGTGCCAGACACAAAACCTCCAACTACATCAACAGAAGGAGGGGCCACCTCTCCCACTTCTCCAAGTAAGTATAGACGCAGCGGGAAGCAAGGGCTAACAGCAGCACTCAACGTGCTGCGGTCGCCGGGTATCGGCTACTCAGAGATGAGGACCGGACTAGCTCTCGGGAAGTAGGAGAGCTCTCCGCTCTCTCTACGATGGACAAAATTCTGGGCTGGTTTTATATTGATGGGAAAAGAGTTAGCTTAAGGTTACAGTTTTGTTTCTGACTTTGTTGGCATTTCACATAACCGCCTATGAGAGAAATCAAGGCCGATAACTCAGCTGTGACACAGAACCTGGGACTTTTTGGCATCTTGTTTACTGTCATGAGGAGGCAGTTTGGTATCTCGAGTCAGGCTTCAGAGGGTAGATACTACAGGGAAGTCAGACAGATAGCCTCGTCGAAAACATCGCTGTTTATACATACTGGGATAAACTAACAACTCTGTTGAGTTCACTTCATTTATAGTTCTTTTGGGAGTAGGTCTTCCTAGATTAACCCAGACGTCTTTCCCTAATGACTTGGTTCCCGAGCCCCGCATTTTGGGCAAGAAGCTATGGTATTTCTTCGGCCCAGGGAGAAAGCTTTAATCCTCTCTCCACCACCCACACGGCTCCCATATATATTTTGCGTAGCCACAAGTCAAATATACAAATTCCTGGATACACACTTGGGGATAACACTTTGGACTCACTCTGCTGGGAAACAAATGTGATTCAGCTGGGTTTGATGCTTTAAAAAAGTCAGGATGTTCAGGGAGTTAATTGTGAAATGATTTAATGAAGCTATGCTCAAACTGACATTTAAAAACAAAAGGGAAGCTTTCAGTGCTTTAATGGCAACTGTAGGGGACTTGTTCCACGGTGAAGGGAGTCCAAATAACATCCACAAACAAAAATCAATCTAATCGAAAGAGCAAATCCCTTTGTGTGCTTTTCAAGCTTATTATTTAAATGCTATATGCAACCACTGCTTGATGTGCAAAGAGGTATTCGCTATTCATCCCATGTGAAGCCTACATTTTTAGAGCTTTATATACTCTTCAGGAGATTTGCACAGGTTCCAGGGGGCATTTTAAAAATCTGGTAGTTCTCGGAGTTTTGCGTTGCCTTCTGCTACGCGATAGCGCACAACTGCAAACTCAGCAAGATACCCTGGCTCGCTTAGAAATTAAAACGGGTTTTAGTGTGAGACAGTCTGGTAAGATTGTGAACATGATCTTCTAGAACCAGGACTTCTAGAATTGATCAGCAGATTTTTGTTGAGCTAAGAAGTTGATTCATTGCCTCCCCTCCACTCCTCTTTTCTGACTTTAGACCAACACTTGTGCTATCAGGAAGTTTTGACGCTCTCTGATGGGAGATACCGTCTTTTAAGTCCTATCAATAAGATTCAGTGGCGGAATCTAAAAGGTTAATGTTTAGTCATAGTTATCACTGAATACAGTCAGCAATGCCTTACTATTTCCTCGTCTTCAGAACCGGGAAAAATGAAACTAGGTCAGTGTGTATTTGTCATTACGGTTGTGACTCAGTTTACTGGCAGCGTGTGGTGTCTAAAAGAAAAAAAAATCCCAACATCATTTTAGCAGTAATCTTAATACTTATTTTTTTGTGATACTGTGGTCATGTAAACAAGCCAAATGCGTGTCTGGCCTGATTCTCAGCTGGCGTAAAATCTGACGTTTGTCCGCTGAAGTTCGCAGAAAACCACCCATCGGTATCGGCTCGGGCTGGTCACTGTGGCTCAATGTTCAGCAAACAGCTGCCACGTTAATTGGGAATCGGGGTTTTTCTCAAGAGCAGGCAGTTAGTGGTATTTAAACAAAAGATTAGGAAAATAATTACTGTTTGTTAATTAGCTACACTGATGTCTAAACATATAGTTCTGTCCATACGCAGGCATGCATCTTCCTCTTGGTAGGAGTTTTGAATAATAGTGGCTTGAGTTGTAAAGAGGCATATAATTTAATTTAGGGACAAATTTTACAGAAAAGTAGATTAAAGGGAATATTTTCTAAGAAAAAAATATTACATATATACCAAAGCCAGTGGAAATAGCTGGCCACACAAAGTGTAAAAGGAACCAAAGTTCCTAGCCTCGCAGCGAGAGTTTGCTAGAAGGGCCCGCTGGACTCCATTTAGTGTGTCAATCAGAACCAACCCTCCATTTTCATCGGTGTTTATTTTTTCCGTAACTAAATATTGGCCTTCAAATAGCAAGCGCAGATTCACCAGAGTTTCATAAAAGCCGCACAAAAAGGTGTTTTCCATGGTTACGAACTGCTTGAGTGCACCGGTCCTGGGAGTGTCGCTGGGTTATGGCTGAGTGCCCTGCAGAGCTTTAGGATATTGGAAAGTCACTTATGCAACAAAGGCAGGAATGATGTTAGATTTTGGCCAGACTCTCTCCTTAGCTGTGTGGAGGAGAATGAAGCCCCCCCCCCCCCCCCCCCCAAGGAAACGGAGTGAAAGGGGTTGGCATTTGCTCCGTTCTCCTTCCCTTTTTTGGTCTAGCAGAAAGCCCTCTGCAGAAACAAAATACAGTTATGGCCCTACCAAAAATTGGAATATGGCCCTCCTGAGGGGTGCAGGAGCCAGGAGCAGCTGTTCAATACAGCATGGCCTCCTGGGAATGAGAGCTAAAAATCACAACAAGGTGGTTAATGATTCTCAGAGCAATACTGAAACTCTCCAGCTGTGACATTAACCAAAACATGAACATTAGTGCTGTCCAAGGAAGGAAGAGCCCCTGGAGATGCACACTTGGGATTTGCTGCTACTGGGTGGCCAGGAATGCCCAGGGAGTTGAAAATTTCAACTGTGAATCCTTCCCTCTGGAAAGCCATCATTTTCCTCAGTGAGACGACACAATGGAGATGGGATTCATGAGGTTTGGGAGGGTTCACTTTTCCTGCATAGAAAGCCTTTCCAATAGAACTCAACCTTGATATCAGACGCAGCCCCAAAATTACCTTATCTCACATCTCTTCTCCGTTTTGTTTGGTTGGTAACCCATAACAAACATAACACGATATTTTCTTGAACTTGACAGTTTCTGGGTTTAATATCTCCTTGCCCAAAGAAAACACCACCTCCGCTACATGCCAGTTGGACTTTATCACTATCATAACTGAGTGTTAGAATTCCAGTGCAGAGTCTCAGATACCACCATACTGTACACCATGATTTTTAAAGAGCTTTTTTAAACTAAATGTTATTTTCTAAGGTTCACAACTCTACATGGGGAGAAACTTAGCTATTTTCCCTTGTTGGGCAAGATCGTTATCGGTTAATGTCCCCTTTCACAAAGGAGTTTTCGTGTTAAATAGTGTTTGTGCCAGGATGAGAAGAATGATCTTGTGGCTCTAGTACTGGGTTCATAATCAGATTGGATTTCTCTCCCTTTCTCCACTATGCATTGACTGAGCACCCTCTGGGCAAGCTTTAGCTTTCTGTTCGCTCCTTTCCCCATCCATAAAAAAAAAAGAGGGTGATGACTGTATCATTTAATTTGTTAGAATTTGCAGTTCCCTCTCAGATACTCAGCTGCAGAATGCACTGCGGTAGGAATTGCTGTATTGCACCGTGTTCCTCCGGTTAATTCTCTCACTACAACTCCACAATGGCTAAACTAACTCCGAGTCCTTTGCGAAGCAGTACAGCTCTTCATATCAAGCACGTGTACTTGTCTTGGTCTGCAAAAGAGAGACCTAGTGGTAGACTAGATTATTGCTCACCCAATCATCTTTACCCACCAAAAGTTTATCCTTTTAATCCAGAACTGTCTGATAAATGACACACTCCTATACTTAATATTAATTATTTCAGGAAAGTATATTTTAAATTAACATTCTCGTACTGCGGGCAACTTTAAAATACGTGACATTCCCAAAACTGTTTGTTTGTCTTGTCTTTCATACAATTTCTTGCCATTTTGGCTAAATATCAAAGCTGTCTGTGTGAGCAAATGTTCTTTCTCTGCCAGCTCCTGTTTTGCTTGTTCCTGAAGTGAAGCATCATAGCAAATTTGTGGCATCACATCCATTTCCTTGGCTACGGGCTATGATGTTGCAAACAATCCTTAGTGAATTCCAGTAGCAGAAAGACTAGGCTGGGCAGGAAGATGTTCCTGTTCAAGCCCAACGGGCCAGCTCTCAGCTAGTGTAAACTAGTGTAGATCTATGCAATTCCCATGGAACGGAGCTGATAAAGATCAGAGGATCTGCCTAAGAGACCTGGCTTCTGTTCCTTTCCATGCTTTGGCTTTTCCCTTTCCTAAAAAGGAGTTTGAAGACCCCACCACCCCATAGCCTGTGTATACTATAACATAATATGACCCAGCTTTAAGCAGTTGGAGCAGTTTGCCCCATCCTAATCTCAGGACAGAGTATAGGGATAAGAAGTGGTCAAACCTCCAGGATCCCACCTCCATGTCCGACAAGGGTATTTGTATGAAGACAGTAAGATGCAGGTAGAAGCTGTGTTGGTGATGGTCCAAGCAACACTCAGTACTGCTCCCTTTTCTGAACCAGATTTCACCGTAACAGCAGTCACTGGTAATGCGTGTTCCATGTCAACTTGGTATTCTGAGCCAACGTGGCCCCTAGCAATCCGCAAACGTCTCGGGACGTTTTACAGTGAAGTGGGATGAGCATCTTGGGAGAGTCTGGTGTAAAGCCTGCTCTGCATAGGAGTAGTTTTGGTAGTCTTCGCTTCTTGGCTCTAGGCATGTAGTTATGTGCCTTTAAGGAAATACCGAGCTGCCATCCGTGTATTTTCAGAAAGCAAGTCAAACATAGTTTGAAGCATTATGGAAGAAAGGTATACATAGCAATTCAGCCAGCAAGGTTTGAGGGGACTTTTGTGCATATTATACAGTTTTCAAAAGTTTTAGAATTTTTGTTTGAACAGAGAAGCCATTTAAGACAGCGTTCTGATGGTTTCCCTTTGATTTTCTACCAAATATCACAGCAAAAGTATCTGCCAACAGGGAATTGTAAACAAGATCTTGAGTTCCTTCCCCTCTGAGTGGAACTTACCTGCTCCAAGGGATTAAATGGCCTCGCCACTCATTCTGCTTCCTTAAAAGTAGACCAGAAGAACCAAACAACAGATGTTTGGGTTTTGAGCTTTAAGTTAATTTTCCCCACTGCAGAAGGAATTTTTAGTCTTGCATAACATAGATTTAGTAGTTAGTTTAAAAAAAAAAATCCTCACCATAAAAGAGTATGGAAGAATCTTAATACATGGCACTAGCAACAGAGATATACCCTTGGCAAATTTGTGGCTTCTTTGAATTATTAAGCAAATTAACATGGTAAAAAGGCAAGGAGAACGTCTCACCAAATCTGCTTAGTTCATTTCTTCCTTGATTTGCAAATATGCATAACAACCAGTGTACCTGTTCATACTCTAACACGCAAGCTGCGCTGCAATTTGCGAAATCATCTCGGAAAGTTGAATTAGCGCACGTAAAAATTCCTTTGAATCTTTGCGAAGGGAAGCTGCTCCTTGCATGAGTTTTGCAAGTACTTCTAAGTAAAGCTTTTTGGAGAGAAAAGCTCACCTCAGTGGAAACAAAGGGGAAGAATTCATTCTTGTAAGTCAGGAGTGCCTTATCTCCCCTCAGATCCGTAAGAAATGAAGATATGCAGTTCCTGGGGTGATTTCAGGGGAATGCTCGTTGAGAAAGTGAAGCTGTCCAATATAACTGTAAGAATTAGGAGGCGTCATGAGATGTTTGTGAGAGTTGGGCAGTGAGGGGAGGGAAGGATGCGGTTCCGCATGCTCGTAGGGCAGATGGGGCATTCCTCAATGAGGAATCCCTTGCGGACCATTAAATATGGGGAATCCCTGAGCTGAAAATAATCAGAGGGTGGGAAAGAATATGGTAAAATTAAATATGTGACCTGTTGTAGCTCTTGCCTGTGCATCTGCTTATGACTCTGTAACAGAGAAAGGACAGTGGCTAAAGTGGAGCGTTGGTCTGATTCAGTACAATCCTAACCCAAAGGCTCCTCCAATATAATGCTTCTTCACGGAGCATTTTGCCTTCAGAAAGGCAACAGGCTTTCATCGACACAGACACCTCAGTGTCTTCTCTGACTCTTAACTTGCATTATTTTTCTGTAACATTGAGGCCCAAACATTATATTTAGCCTGACTGGAATTTGGCAAGTAACTTTCCTTTTAACATTGTTTTTTTGTCTCTGCATTGGATAGTTAGATTGTCTGGGGATTTTATTCAGCAGAATGCATTCCCATAAATATATTTAAAATAGGCAGAATCACTGTTTGTATTAAGGTATCTATTTAGGTTATTTGAATTTAGATCTGAACATGCAAAAAACTGACCAAGGGAGAAGATTGCGTGAAGGATTTTCAAATGAGAGGAAGACTGAAAATGCACTGAAAGCTTTTGGATGTGGAAGTACGTGGCATTGTGGACAGTTGCAGTGGAGAATATAATGCAACAATAAAATCATTAAAGTACTTCAAGTTTGGAAGTAATCTGGGTTCTTGGCTTGCATTGCATTTAATAGCTTTACATTTATGGGAGCCATTCCAGTTTTTAAAGGCAGCTTCAGCCTTCAGACTGATTGCACTTACCACCCCAGTGAAACTGCAACCCATTAATTTTTTACCGAAAGGATCTTCCTAGTTTGTCAAACACATCAAGTGAACATTTTAGAGAGTGCAGACCACAGCAGTATGAAAACCAAAACTTTCTATCGGGAGAGAGTGCTGGATTAGCATGAAATGGGGGTCTGATTCTGTTAATAAGCACTTTAGTAAATTCACTGCTATATAAAACCCCATTAAGACCAGAGATACCCCATACTGGAGTGAAAACAGTCAGGATGTACACAAGTCCCTTGTGCTATCCCGGCGTGGAAGGGTCTCCAGCGGTTCTCCCATGGGATGGAGACCAGCGCAGGTGACCCCAGCACCTTCTCCCCGAGCACACCTCGTGGCCGTCCTGCCCAGCAAGGAGCCCTCTCCCACCAGCCCAGTCCCCTCTGTGTTTATATCCCCATCATTAAGACCAAACCTTTCTGGTGTCTAAAACCAAACTCTCGCTCTCTAAAACGTTTGCACATTTCTATGTTAAACATCTGCTTAGGTGGCTCTGAGACAGTGTGTTTTGGTGTTGTTCGTGTGCAATCTAGTGCCGCTTCCTCAACGCATGTGTCCCTTCCCTTCACAGCCTACTCGACACCCAGCACCTCCCCCGCAAACCGATTCGTCAGTGTTGGACCACGGGATCCAAGCTTTGTAAATATCCCTCAACAGACTCAGGTGGGCCGCTTTCGACTTCTCTGTATGCCTGCAGCCTCTTCTTCTCCAGTGTCCTCTAACGTGTCCCCGCGGAGCCAGCTGCATTGCTGCTGTCACTTCACCCACATGGTCTCAGTAACTACAGTGAAATGTCACTTGCAGTTTGTTTGTCTGTTGTGTTTTTTTGGGCTTATGTAGTAATAACGCTGCTTTCGTAACTGGAAAGACCTCTCTTGCTTTCTAAGATACTGGCTTCTAGTGCAGTTTTTCCCTCGAGGGCTGGGTTTTCAAAGATTTTTGCTCCAAGCTGTCCCCAAGGCAGTGCAGTTAATAGCACATGCGAAAAAGGAGCTCAGAGAGACCCACCAGGTCACAGGGTACCTTAGTTCCCCACCAGATACAACGGGAGATGGCTCCAATGACTTCCGTGGAAAAAAAAAAATAGCCTCAAATTCCTGGTTGGCCATTTGCATGGTGGGCTTTGAGCGAGCAGGAGATTTTGTAATTGCGAGCACATCTGTTTCCTTACACAAGGAGAAAAAAGTCCAGTGGAGGCAGGCCTATAAAGCTGGGTTAACTGAATTCATAGTCCTGCTATGGTCAAATCAGAAGCTCAAGTAAACATTTGTGTTTCTTTAGGAGAAGGATGAGGTTTAAATGTGCTTTTTCCAAGCTGTATCAAATTCCCAGGGTCGATTAAGAAAATAGTTGTTGGCAGTTTTGTTAGCAGCTAATTTGAGCCAGATGTTGAAAAAATTAAGGCTGTGCTTAATATCACGTTATCATGGGGGAGAAGGTATAAAAAAGTGAGCAGAAGTAGTGCTTCAGGACAGCTATAGTTTGTAGTTTTAAGTGACTGCTTGACTACCCTGCAATTCTTTTGAAGGTCAACGGCAAGAAGTATTTGTGATTTTGTTTTGAGCTGGTTGCGATGACTAAGAAGTAATAATTCAAATAACTAGCAAATTGGGGAGGACTCCTCTTAGCTCTTGCAAGTTCTTTCCAATCGTTTATATGCATCTGAATAATTAGTGTACGGATTAATGGCTGTCACATGCCCCAGTCCAGTATATGCATGAAGACAGGCTCCTTGTTGCGATAGCTTCAGCACCTACGCTGTCAACAAAACACAAGTCGCTCATTACCCAAGATTTTTCGGTTTACAGGGCTGCAGCCAGATGCCTGTGAACACAAGGTGTTTTCTTGCTATCTGTTCTTTGTGTACAATTTGTTAGGGGCTTTAGTTTATAGCTCTGTCGACAGCACAGGTTAAACTACATCGAATCTCAAACCTTCTCCGCATTAAATAGGGTCACAGAAAGTACACCAGCAGTGCCGAGGGGGGGTTTAACCCATCAGGTTCTGGGGTTTTTTTCACGCCTTAACCAAATGCAGCCTGCGCCCCACTTTTCAGGCCTCTTCCTTTACTCGGTTCACGTACGTGACAAGTTTTCATGCGCCTTCACATGTAAATCCTACTTCTCCAGTCGTTTTGGAAACCACTGGAACACACAGAAATACACTGAAACTGGGAAACAGGAATGTTAAGGTATACTGTTAAAGTCCTTAAGCATTTGGTCTTTCCCCTTCATAGCTCAGGAAACTTGAAACCCTTTGGAGAATGCTACTTACCTTTTCCAGAAGACTTGAAAAACTACTAGTTGGTAAATTGATTATGTAGTGAGACACAACAGTATTAAGTCTCCACAATATTTTAAACTTATTTGCATCCTGCAGCCTAGGTCTCCCAGATAAGTTTGTTGACTGTAAACTTTTATCCTCCTTATTTATGACTTAAATCATTTTAAAGTGCTCTAGCCTTACTTTAAGTGCTTCTCTGTAATGCAGTATAGTGAATAACAATGCTGCACAGTGAAAAACAATACTCGAGCAGGGCTTTCAATTAAAGTCAAGCATGCTGCAGTGGGTAAGGAGACTGACTTCCAGTCTCTGACTCCAGTCTCTGACTCCAGCTGCATCTCCAAGCTTCTATACATCATTACAGCACCACAACCCACTTGATACTAAATATATAATTTATCAGCAAAACTCACTACTTATTCATGAAACAACTCTGAAGTCGACTGTGTTTTAAATCAGACAAGTGAGGTAAAAATACTAACTGCGATGATCTGGGATTTACTTAGCGTCCCTCTAAACAAAGACGTGCTCTTGTACTCTTTTTGCAGGGCATTAGAGTATAGGACGATCGCTTAGGATATTTTCAAAATGAAAATATAAAAACACAGAGGACTCTGTTATTGAAAGCAGCTGAGGTGGCTGCTTTCCATCAGGATTTTTATAGTACATTCGCAGTCAGCCTAAGATACGGGTCCTGAGGACCAGTAACTGCCAGGCCACACAGCTCCCTTAGACAAGAGGAAGCAGCAAACACTCAGAGCTTCTGAAAGTCAAGCTTAAATAGAAGGGTTAAGCAACTCTTTACTGCTGGATCAACAAAATAAAAATGAAGACTGTATCTGAACGTCTGCTTTTTTAGAATTACGGTCCAGCTACAAGCTCAAAGAAAACATTATGGTCAACATTTTGGTGGCTCTGATTTTCTCTTCCAATTGGTGGGTCATTTGAGTTACCCATCATCGTTATAAGTCTTAAAATGCTGCAAAAGTGAGTCTGTGCACAGGGATGCGACAGCGCCGTTCAGCAGGAGTCACATTTCCCATACATGGGCATTCGCAGGCTTTCACAGAACATTGGAATAAAATCGCAGACAAATGTACAACAGCATGGCTGGGTTTGAGCAAGGATCGTTCTGTCCTGGGCTGTTTTTAAACAACCAAAACCAGTACATGCCTTTCTTAATGGGCATTACAAAAATTTGCAGTAGACATTTCCATTAGCAGCACATTCTAATTTATGTCAGATTGCTTCAAATATAAGCCCTTAAAGGAATTTTATAGAATTTATGTAGTATTTTATTTAGAAAAAGGCTGTCTTCCTGTCTCAGCAAGGGTTGTAGCAGGACGACAACTCCATTGCAGAAGAGACCAGGAAATAAAGTGATTTAAGTCAGTAGTTCTGATTCAGTAACAAAAGTCCCAAAAAGGCTGTTGGCTTTGTCTGGTTTTAGTGGCTTCCAAACTTTTCAGTTGGTTTGTTTTTTCAGACACTGCCTCTGCTTACCCCATCCATCACGCTGCCATTCCAGCGGCTCGCTGCATAATTGTCCTATCTGGGGGGTTATTTGAATCTAAATTTCTGTTTGAGCTATTAGAAGCAGCACTTGACTTGGCATCCTCTGTATATGTTGACAAAAAGGCACAGGTGTTGTAACCTTTGCTTGATAAATCATTTACTTTTGCTACTTGACTCGCAAGCAATATGGGGGCATCAGCTTTTTAAGTGCCTTTTCCATATGCAAATCAGAAATACAGTATGCCTGGGGTACACAGTCTTTAGTTTCAAAAGCAAGCTGGTCTAGGTACCTCATGACTAAGTAATAGATGCATCTCTCGTATTGCCAAGGACTTGTAATAAGGAGAGTGGTAGAGGAATGGGAAAGTACCATCACATTAATTAGGACTAGCCTATCAGTAGCAACACCGCTAATAAAGAATAAAGGGTTCTGAGGCTTGGGTTGGGGTTTTTTTTCCTAACCAAGCGCCGAAAGTAATTGTGAAACACAGGATATGCGCTCAGAGCTCAGAGCTAACACTAAACCAGCAACCTGCTCTTCGTGACTGGAGTTTGCATTGTCACTCGCCGCTCTAAACGGTGTTTGCTGATCTCCAATGCCCTACAGAATTCCTTTAGGGATCCTAAGTATTCAGTGCGTGCAGCTCCACTCCACACTAAACATTGTTTACTAGGCTGAGTCCTGTTTGCCACCTACTTACCCTACTTCTTCCTGGAAATTGTACTTTGGATGCTAAAAAAAGCTCCTGAGCAACACATGCCTGCTCCATCTAATCCCTCCTACCTGCCACTAGCCCGAGTGCCTTACGCAGTAGGGTGACGAGGATGCACAGAACAGAAGCTGCCCCCCACCGCAGGCACCCGGGCAGAGGATCAACTGCTTTGCCACCTGTGAGAATAAAAATGGTTTTATTCTCTGCTTAGGAGAGAAAGGAACACGTTGCCCAGAGAAGCTGTGGCTGCCCCATCCCTGGAGGGGTTCAAGGCCAGGTTGGACGGGGCTTGGAGCAGCCTGGGCTGGTGGGAGGTGTCCCTGCCCAGGGCAGGGGGGGGAACTGGATGGTCTTTAAGGTCCCTTCCAACCCAAACCATTCTGTGATTCTGTGATTTTATCAAAGTGTATCATGCACCCTCTTGCCCAGCTGTTTCAGGAAAAATCCCTCTCTAATCTAAATATCAGATCCGTCCCAGGTAGTTTCTAAAACTCAGTTAAGCGCAGAACCAAATATTTATTCCCTTACCTTTTTCTAGGCAAAGATAAAACTATTTTCTAGAAGAACCGAAGTAGAAGCTCTTCCTGCTTCTGCCTTTGCCCACTCCCAAAGCGACAGTCAGAGGGCGGACAGTAAGCCAAGGTCTTGTCTCCTCACACTTTCCCTGGTGGGGCCCTAGAGCCGCCCAGCTACAGCCGGGCTCTAGACAGAGCTCATCCCTTATAGCGCAAAACAATTGACACAAAAAGCCGGTAACGTACCTAGCACACCACAGTAAAGTGGAAGAAAAACCAAAAAAAGTCAAACAAGCTTATCAAGGCAGCAGAACAAGCAGTGTGAACATCAGGAAGCGCAGAAGCACTTACCCGTGCTACCAGCTTTATAAAGACCATGTACAAAAATGTACCCCGTGAAACACATCTACAAAAGAGTAAGTTGGGGGGAGGGATATTACTGGAGTTTAGCAAAATGTTTATAGTAGAAGGAAATCGCTAACTTTAGATCTGCTCCTGTTCTCTGCCTTCCTGAATTAGACAGTGATATCTTTGTGGCTTCTTCTTTTAGGCTTTTATTTATCTCTAAAAAAACCACCTTGTGCCTCAGGTGCATATCCTAACCTAATTGTACAATGACTTTCTTTTCAGGAGACAAGGGAGAGACTATTTTACTTCCCCACAATCCTTGTAGAAAGCAAACTGCAACCTGCCGTTTTTCACTGGCAGCACTTTAAAACAAAGGGCACGAGGGGAAAAAAATGAGCTTTCGGCTGTGTCCTGTAGGTTAGCAGATGTGAGCTCTGTCAGACAAGGGAAGGAGGCAAATTCCGGAGTAGATGGTCCTTCTGTGATAACAGCCAGTGGCTGCTGCCTGGACGCGGAATTCGGAGGGTGTAGTGCAGGTGATGCCCCTCGCTGCGGCCGGAGGCGGCGGGCAGGGGGGAGGCAGGGAAGCAGCCTCGCAGGTAGCAGGACCCGAAAGCGTAGAGGATTCATAGATCAAAGTCAGCACCTCGAATAGGAAACTAATGCGGCTCCTCCAGAGCTACCGCTCCCGCCGCTGAAACTGCGTAGCTGCTCTGTGCCCAGGTTCCATTGCCACCCTATGGAAGAAAGAAACCAGTGCACACATTTTTAATTCTGACAAATAAAACACGTGCCTTCAGCTTCGCGGGGATTTCCCATTTTTGCTTCTCGCCGAGCGCCCGGCCGCAGCTCCCTGCCCTTTGCAGCGTTGGGAAGGGACGCCGAGCCGCGTTGATGTGCTTTATTAATGACTACCACAAGCCGCCTGTCCTTTTCGGCCCCCTTCTCTCTTTCTCCCATTTCCCAGCTCCCGGGAATTGCTCCGGTCAGCCAGGCAGCACCTGCTGGCCCTCGGGGAGGGAGGCGAAGGTCAGGATCTCCTGGTATCGCTGCCCACCGCTAACAGCTGAGCCCCCGCCGCGCTGCGCCGGGCTGTCCGGGTTCTGACCAAGCGTAAGGGCTGCGTGCGGCTCGTACGTCGCAGGGGACGTGCAGAGAACATGAGAGGCTGCAGGAACCAGATCAGGCCCTTTTATTTTGGGGGCTCCGAGCAGAACTATTTATAAGCCAGGTCAACGCGACTTGTTGCTTAGGTGACCGCTCCTCCCCAGGGTAAGAATACTTATCCTCAAGGCTGAACGCACCGCTTGTGTTTGAGCATGAATGAAGATGAAGAAGACTAATTTGGAAGCGTTTGTTCCAATCAGTTCAGCCCCCTGAGCAGTACCTATTCCATAAAGTAACCTCCCTAGGCCAGCACGCGCGGCTTCGGAAGAAACTTAACTGCAAAGCACTTTTAAGCAAAGACTTAACTTCTCTTGGCCCATGGCAACAAATGTAGTGGCAGGTTCAGAACATCAGTTAAATGCAGGAATAACATCTCTTCTGGGTAAAGAACAGAAATCTGCAGGGACTAGGTATAAAAACACAATTTGGGGCGTGGGACTGCTACTTTCTAGAGCTGCTGAAGTGAGAGGGATCACTCTCCTCCCGTACCCAGCAGGGATCTGTGGACTTTCCCATATCGACAGTGGGAAGCGAGGGCTGCTCTCCTCCGACACCCGGAGCAGAGTCACACAGTGCCCAAAGTGCCATCTGAATTTCAGATTGCCTATGTGGGCCCTATACCCTCATAGATCGCTTTCTTACTAGACGTATACAAGAAATGGGGCGCACAAAGCAGACCTCAGAAGCAGAACCGTTACAATGAACAGCTGAGCGTGTGAGAAGAGAGAGTTGTATATGTCACCACTTAATTTATAGTAATTGCCTGGGCTGGAGGGTGCTGAAGAAGGATGGGCGCTTGCGGGCTCGAGCCCTGTTGTGACCACTGAAAGTTTTGATGGCAGAGCAAAAAGTGTTTTGCTGCAGAACCCGTGGCACCAAGCCATAAGTGACATGGATGTTGGTGCTGTCTTTCATCTTCCACCCAGGAAGGAGCTATACTGACCCAGTCTTGAGGGTGGCCTGGAGACGGCTCTAAAAATGTAGTGTAAGTCTAGAAAGAGCGTGCTTAGGAAATGCAGTGTCAATCTCTATCAAGCATCAGCAGGTCTCCCACCCTGGGAAGCTGAAAGGAAGTTTCAGATCCTGCTTTTGCTTTGTGGTTGGCCGTATCAAACTCGCTCTTCTCTTTTGTTGGCTGAATCCTTCACTGAGCTGAAATTGAGATGGTGCCACCATGACAGGAGCAAAGAGCCCTCATGCGGTCGTGGTGCTCTTGATGTGCCCCAGTAGCATAATAGCTCCGTAGCCACATGTCCCCGGTGCAGCACGAGTGTGAACAGTTGCTAATGACAGTCCAGAGTGTGCTCCGCAGAGAGGCGATACAAAGGTGACCAGAAATGAGGGTCACTCCCCAGCTCCCATGCCCTTCAGTTCAGCTCCACGCTCAAAGCCTGTTTAATTGAGCTTTGTCGCAGAGGGGCGGTATGAAATTTCACTCTCAGATCAGTTCTTAAAAAGCAACAGAGAACAGTGTGCCTCAAGAAGAAAGCACATATCGCACTATAAAGGTAAAGATTCGTAGAAAACTTCCCAGTACCATCATGTGGCCTTATCTTCAAAGTGGGCCGGAGGCAAATCAGTCCAGAAGAGCCTGGGGTAGTCCTCAGCAGGGGGGATCCTTTTTCCTGAGCCTTTTCTTCCTCCTCCTCGCAGGCTCCGGTGAGCAGTTCAGACTTTTTTTTTTTTTGGAAATGCACTAAGCATCCTATTTCCAAGAGATACAGCATACAGTTATTTACAATGGACATAGACGAATTTCCCAAACTAAGCAATTAAACTTATTGCATTTTTCCCCCTCCTTACAATAAACAGGAAGCCTGTGCGTAAGGCACCCTTTCTGTGGGTTTTATGGCCATTACTTATGCTCCACAGTAGGGGAGAAGAGAGAGAAGAAGTAAGTGTGGGCCTGGTGGGAAGAGTTGGCAAATGCAGAAATATGATGAATGAGCTGGAGAGATTTAATTTCTTACTAAATTCTCTACAAGCTGTGTAACCTTTCTTTAGCTAAACAATTACTCTAAAAGGCAATGATTTTCTGCGTTTTCATTGAAAAGTGTTCATAATAACAATGGCCTATGTTCTCCTTCTTGAAGAACTTCTGCCAAAAAACAGTTTTCTTTTTTCCATTCAGCAGGAAACTTTCTTTTATTTTTATTTTTTCAATCTCATATTCCCCGCTAACACAGATTTACAAGGCCTACCACTTACTGCATGGGGCTGGGAAGAAGCTTCCCCTCAGGCTAAATCATTTTGGTCCATGTCCTTTATAGAGATTCTTGCATCTTCCTCCCAAGAGGAGTGCAGCCACTGTCAGAGACATAATACCAGACCCGGGTGACCATTTAAGCTGACAGAAAGTGACAGTCCCTCCGTTCACAGGTACAGAGGACATGGAAGGGGACTCCCACATTTGTGTTTTCAATGGATGAGCAGCAGTTCTTGCTGCTGTTGTGGTGGGCGCAAGCGAGAGGGGAGCAGGTCCTGACTTTGGTGTGAAGGGGAAGAGAAACCTTTAAATTCATCAGCCACCCTGCTCACCACAAAAAAGACATTGAGGTGCTGGAGCGTGTCCAGGGAAGGGCAACAAAGCTGGTTGAGGGGTCAGGAGAATAAGTCCCATGAGGAGCAGCCGAGGGAGCTGGGGTTGTTCAGCCTGGAGAACTGAGGGGAGACCTCCTCGCTCTCTACAACTGCCTGAAAGGAGCGGGTAGAGAGATGTGGGTCGGTCTCTTCTCCCAAGGAGCAGGCGATAGGACAAGAGGAAACGGCCTCAAGTTGTGCCAGGGGAGGTTTAGACTGGATATTAGGAAAAAACTTTTACACTGAAAGGGTTATTAAGTTTTGGAACAGGCTGACCAGGGAAGTGCTGGAGTCTCCATCCCTGGAGGTATTTAAAAGATGGGTAGATATGATGCTTAGAGATACGGTTTAGTGATGGTTTTTGTCGGAGTTAGGTTGATGGTTGGACTCCATGATCTGAAAGGTCCCTTCCAACCCAGACGATTCTGTGATTCTATTCTATGATTAAATTTAGAGGGGGCGTAGATCCTCACTGAGCCACAGGGTCCTGCGACCAACTGGAGCATTGCAAGGACTTGGGATATTGTAAGGACTTTGGAGATGCAGCATGGGCAGAGCACTTCCCTCCTGCGTCGGTTCAGGAGACACACATGCATACGTACACATGCACACAAATCAAACGAACGAGCAGAAGGCAAGATTATAGTTATGTGCCTGGTAGTGCTTTTACTTGACTTGGCCCATTTCCTGGCCACCCCGCGCCCACCCCCAGCCTCCACTGCAGATAATGCTGTATTGGATTAGTCTGCCTCACTGCTGCATCAGGTCCCAGATCGATTTATTGACTCTGTCAGAGTGGCTAGTACAGTAATTGTTACAAGAGCAGAATAGAAAGCAAGAATGTGTCCACATAAAATATAAAAATGACGTTTTGTTCGTTCTTTCCTCTTTTGCCCTATAGATCTTTATGTGTTTACACAGTGGAGAGCACTTTACTTAAGTTAATCAGCTCCTTCTACATTATTAATTGCGACAGTTAGGGTGCTACATGGCGGCAAACGTATTATTGAAAACATTGATCTCACACTCACGGTGTGGACCTGAGTAGGGTCTGTATTCCTTCCCTTCTTTTGCAACCCCTTTAGGGTACTATCAAATCACATTTCCCTGACTGACAATACGCCATCAATACCATTGATTTCAGAGAGGGACAAAGAGATGCACGTGAGAAAGAAAGGAGAGCACAGAGGTTCGGCATATCTTGTAGGCTTGGAAGTTGGTAATCACAGTAATTACATGCCTGGCCTGATTTCTCTATTTTGTAAAGTGTAATAATTTAAGAGCTGAAGTTTCCTAAGCGTTGAAGATTTGCAGAGACGGCATGATGAGACCTTTTAAAATGCGTGTAGAATGTGTACCCTTAACAAAAAGACATAATGACTTTTTACAAGGGTTTTGGAAGTGCCTTTGAAAGACATTTCATGAAAGTTCAGCTTTCGCAGCTGATACCTATATGAGCTCCATAAATTATACGCAGCCTGACAAACTCCAGTAGGTGTCACATGTGACCTGGATGGAAAAGGTCAGCAGCTGAATTTATGACTTTTGCATTTACTGGAACATTAAGATTTTTGCCAACTGCCATATATACTTTTTAACAATTCTGCAATCAAAGGATTAGGACCACGATCTACAATGAAGGTCAACAAACTAAAGGCCACAATCCCTACATCCTTCCCAATGGCTCGGCATTAAGCTCTCTCTGTTCTAAGAATCACCTTTGCTTAATGGCCTTAACACGGAGGTCAAGGAATAAATAAGCTCCAGAGGTGAACACCTTGCAAAATGCACAATCTTACTCTGAAATTAATACTAGATTCCAGAAGAATGGACCAAAAGATGAGAAGTCATTTCTTAACGGAGACAGACTCTCCAGTTTGCAGCAGATTTCATGTTCCCGGGACATTGAGCATCACTTCCCCTAGTGCTGGACTATCCTAGACAAATGTAAATAGCGTACAGGAAAAGGATTTCAAAAGAAATACAGCAAAATTACTGCAATTTTGCTAAAACCTGTTCCTATTTTAAATTTAACAAAGATGCCCATTCTTATTAAGGATGACTAACAGCATGCCAAGTTGTAGCTTTCAAATTTCACCTGGTTTTAGTTCAGAAGAACAAAAGGTATTGTCTTGTTTTAGGCAATCGTTTTTACAGTATATTCTACTTTAACAGAGGTAGAACTGGAAAAGTATCATCCAAAGCTAGGATACTTTTAAAAAGAAAAAATCTAATATTAATAAATCAAGAAGCTAAACGTGCACATATCTTGTAGGCTTGACTATGTAGACTTTAGTTACCTTGGTTATTAATATTCAATTTTGAAAACAGTCCTGACACTATAATCATAATATTTTCAGGCGTATTCACTTGCATGACCCAACTCTTCCATCTTCTATACAAATACCAGCTACTACACATGAAGAGATGCAGCTAAATACATTTCAAAAGCCAATGAAATGTAATTTTAATTATGAGCTATGAGTAACAAAAAACGCTACCAATAAAATGCAGCCACCTTTGAGGGTGAACACAATAATTTCCACATTGCTTGGAGCAGCTTTATACAACTTTAAGTATCCTTTTGTGCTTCTGCTATATCTACATCTTTTTAAATATGACAACAGAAAAAGTACCTTTTCTTAAAAAGGGGATAAGGTTAGGTATTAGATTTGGATGTGAGCACATCCTTTTGGATGTGAGCACATCTTTGCATATGCTAAACAATGAGATTTGAGATTTTTTCAGGAACATTTTTACACATAATGTTCTTGTTTGGCGCCTCTCTTTCTTTTTTTTTCTTTCTTTTTTTTTTTTTTGAAGGACTTTCTTGTAGTCTTTTAGGTTAAAGCTCGTGTCTGTGAATCTATGGTGTTGGACCCGACTGCACATTGGTTGAAGTCGTTGAGAGTAGGAGATGGAAGAGTTGTTATTGGCAGGCGTTTGGTTTGGAAATACAATAATATTTTTGTTTAATTATGCTTCTATTTTGATTATAGGTAGGCACAGAAGAACAAATCTAGTCTTTGTCAAATAAGATAAAGGTCAAAATTCATATTTTCTTTATGGGGAGGGCTTGCAGTGCAGTCATCATGTATCTCTGAAGTTTTTATTTTGTGGCTACAGGTATTATCTCTCGGTGACTCCAGTGCAATCTTCCTTGATGTAGAAATGGCTTTAGTGTTGGGGTTTTCCCAATGTACTGGTCTTGTAGGCTAAATCTGAAATTATAGGCCAGGTTATGTTCCGTCTGGTTCAATCCCAGCATGGGAGGCTCCACAGGCTCTTTATAAACTTGTCGTCTCCCCAACAGTAGAAACAAGGGCAGAGTTTGTCCCACTAACGGTAACTGCTTTATCACTCCTGTTGATGTTACATGAGTCAAAACAGAGTTCAGATTCTTCTCCTGGAGGCTTTTCAGGAATATGAGGAGTAAAAGTAGTAACATTTGGAAAAAAGGAGGGGGGGGAAAAAAAAAAAAAGGATGGGGGAGAGCTGTAACTCTCTGTACAATGGAGCAGCTTACTGAGTACAAAGAGCCACTTCTATACAGACTATTTTCCGAGAAAAGCCTCACATTCAGTGACTCATAAAAGCAAAGAGGCACCTTTTGATTTTAAGTTCAAGGTTTACATTCGTAATTTTGTCTGTTTTCTCTGTTAGTATTAATTAAATTGAGATAGTTTAATTAGTATTACTAAATTTGATCATTAGTAGTAACTCATTCTGCCTGCCATACTGCACAAATATGATGAAGCAGAAATAACTGAATTGTTTAATTTCGTCTCATTTAATGACTTTACACTCCACCAGGACTTTCGTTGGCATCTCACAATATGTGTGAAAATCACTCCAAGCTAGGCCAAGACCCAACTCCCTTTAGCCAACCATGTCTAATACGTCCCTCCTCATCCAAAGGCACATCATGTGCTCTGAAGGCTTTTCCCGTTTTTCCACTGGAGAGCTGGGGTGGCCTTTCCACGCCCCGGTCACCCAGTTCCTGTATCATCCCGACCCCGATGGCCCTGACGGAGCTGGATGGGACTCATCGGCTACCACGTCCCTGGCTGGGGGCTCCCTGTGGTGTAACGGGAGAAGTCCCATCATCGATCCCCATGGCTGCACACCCTGGGGGCCAAGCACAGGCAAGGTGTATGGGCCTTCTGCGTTTCCTAGAGCAGGTTGTTCAGGTCAGCAAGGTACAAAGCATCAGGACAAATGCAGACATCAAAAGTTCTGGCATTCAGGAGAGGTTTTTTGTTCAGTTCAGTGCCCTCTTGGCTTTCCTTTTTTTAAGGACTGGGGAGGGAGGTTCACTGCTGTAGTGATTCCTCATTATTCCTCCAGCTCACAGCTCAACGTCTACTCCAATTTTAAGGTCAATGTGGCAAAACCACCGGCGTTGCTTCCATGCCCCTATTTCTATCCATGTTAATTTAAAGACCGGTTTTGATCTCCTCGCCCAGCACACCTAGGACTTGCCAAAACCCTGATTCCTGAACCCCTTTCTGCACTCTCCAAACCCCGACCTTTCTCTGCCCAATTCTGAAGTCATGCTGTTGTCTCGGGTCCCCCTGGGCCAGGAGTCCCCAGCTCCCATGCTGTCCCTCGGTCCCGCAGCCGGTGTGTCCCACCAGCCCTCCCCTGTGCATCCCAGCTCTCCCCCAACCTGTCCCCCCTCCTGTATTTTGCCCCACTTTTCTCGGGCTGTGGATGCTGCCTTGGCTTTCCCTGCGGAGCCGCGGGGCTGCTCATTTCTCTGCTTCACCCGCAGACATCGAGCACGGGCAGAGACCGGGCGCTGGAGGCTTTGGGGGGGATTTCGGAGGGAGCGCTTGCTTTCCCCCCCCAGTTCAAGTGACTCTCTCCCCTCGCTTTCCTCTTGTGCCTTTGTACACTGAAGGACTGGCAAGAAAAGTGGCTGAAAACTACCTTTTGTCCCCCAAACTTGGCAGAGCAAAGAGCCAGAGCCTCTGCAGCAACTTGCCGTCGGAGCAGCCGGGACCCCTCGGGCCCCTCACGTAGCTCCAGTCGCTCGGTGGGACGCGGGGAAGGAGCGTCCCGGGGGCAAACCCCCGAGCGTGTGTGTGTCTGTGTGCGCTCAGGCTGTCTCGCTGCAAACCCAGCTTGGGAGGCCCAGACTGGGGGTTGATTTTCTTTGGATGACTTTCCCCGATTGTCTAAAGCAATAAAAGTAAAGAAACTTTCGGGGGGGGGGGGGGGGGGGGGAGGG
>VXBO01004196.1:254949-293413 GCA_013400135.1 Rhinoptilus africanus
AAAAGAAAAAAAGAAAAAAAAAACCTCATGTGGTTGTTTAGTTTCATGCACAGTTGCAATATTTTTCTTCAAACAAACTCTGTACAAACTTTGGGCCCGATTCATAAAAGCTCCTTTGGCTATTAACACGGGAGGCTGGTGGTGGGCTTTTCCCGGCCGAAAAAATGGAGGATGGTTGGCTCTCCCAGCCCGCGCTCGGGCGAGCCCCGCTTCCCTTTCCCTCCCCTTCCCCTCGCCGTCCCCCCCGGACCCCAGCGGAGCCCCGGGAAGGGCCGGGGCAGCGCAGGACCGTGCTCCCACCGCAGGCTGGCAGGAGAAGAGGGGGAGGCAGGGAGCCGCCGCCGCGCTCCGGGCCATGCCAGGGGTGCGGAACGCGGTGGTACGAGCCAGGCTGCTCGCTTACAAACGCGAGCTTGGCCCTACCAGGAAAAAAAAACAAATAAAAACCCCGCCAGATCGCTACCTCTGAGCTCTAGAGAAGAACCTGCGCAAAGGCAAACCCTCGTACACAATGTGAACTTTTGTACTTTTTTTGGGGGGGGAAGGGAAGACTATTTTCCACTTAGTTAATCTTCTATGCTCGAGCATGAACAAAACCAATTGTGTTGGGTGAAATTCCCCCCCCTTTTTATCTGCATCCACAAATTAATATGTGGGGGGGAAGAGAAAAAAAGATGAGTCTGTGGATGGAGCATGGTAGGAAGAGAGTGCCCGGCTTGGCACCCGCCGCCACTGCCCGTTCCTGCCTCCGGCGCCCGGCCGCCGCTGCGGCCCTGGGGAAAGGCCCGGGAAATTCTTTGCTTTGGAAATACAATCAAGGAGAAATCTCCATTTGGAGCTGTGTCCTGGCCCTGTCCCGCTGCCCCGGCCTGGCCCCCGCCGAGTGTCCCGCAGCGACAATTGGAAATTCGGGGCGCTAAAATTTCCACCGGCCGTGTGAAAGATCTGCTGCAAATTCACTTGACACCCGTGTTAATACCATGTCGTGTTCATTTTTTTTTTTATGAGTCCGGCCCCTCGTGCCTCTAGTATCCTTGTATTGACTCTCATAGTTACCATTTTAGTTTTACTGTGTTCTGTGAAAAAAAAAAAAATTGTAATTGGTTGAGAATCACTGTGGGCATCCATTCTTTATTCAACTAAGTCTCCGCAGGTTTTTTGAGCTGGTGTGGATTAGTTTAACTCTTGTATTCAACCATTAGTGCTACCACCTTCTCACATTACAATACAATTACTGGAAGCAAGTACTGCATTTCCTATGCAACAAAAAAGGAAAATAAAAAATTGCTAATGCTAAGGGGCTGCGTTGTTCTTTACTTTCAGCTGGGCGCGGGGAGGGGGCTGTGGCCATCACCGCCATCGCGGCGTCAGCCTCTCCGGCCACCTGGGCCCGTCTGGGGGTTCCGGGGCAGCTGCCATTCCCGAATCCCAGGGATATTTCATTAAATCCAGTCCCTGTCGTCACACTGGCTGTACTTTCCCGTGCTGGCGGTGTCCCCTCCACACGAGATCCTTCCTCGCAGGATAACGGAGTAATCTCCATCGAACCTCTGCAGATTAAATCCCCCGGAGTAAAGGCACGAAGCACACCCAGGAAAGACTGAGGAGATGGATTAATTCTGCAAATGATACTATATCTCTTTAAAGGTAGCTAAACTTTAAAAATACTACTGCATTTCCAAAGAGCCGCGGTACCCGCTCGGCCGCTCTGCGAGGCTTCTGCAGCCGGGGGATGCAGAAAAAAAACAGGTTTCTTTACAACCTTTAAAGTTTTCTCTGAAGCTTTTCACTGTGCAACACCTTCGTCTTAAAAGACAGGTGCAGGAATTAACTTTTGCAGAAAGGAATTTTTTGCATTTGAGCCATTCAGGCTGTTTTCTACCCCAAAAAAAAAGGTCACTGGGGTCTGGAGCAACTCTGCCACGGGGCCCTGGGAGGTGGGGACCACCGGGACCAGCCCTTCCCAGGGCAGCACCGGCTGCAGCACCGTTTTATACCAAATTGAAATGAGTGTTTTCTAACAAACGGTTGCCCGACGCTGGTTTTTCCTTTCTCAGCCCCCCGCGCGCTTTGGGCTGAAGCCGCAGGGCCGGGGAGGCAGGTTTGGGCAGGGCTCTAACGTCACTGTCCTGGGAGGCTGCCCTGGTGCCACCGCTGCCCGGCGGAGCAGCTGAGGACGGTTGGAGCCATCCAGTTCCGACTTTTTTCTCAAAGGGTAAGGAAAAGCCAAATCTGCCCTTGCAGAAAACACGGTGCCCCAAGCGGGGGCTCACCAGCGGCGACTCCCCCGCCAGCCCCGGGAGGAGAAGGAGGGCAGGGCTCACCCTTTGGGGCAGAAAGCTCGTCTCAAGGCAGCCAAAACCAGCCCAAAAGGTGTCGGTGGCCCTTTGGCTGGGAGACGAGCCCAGGCCCCCAGGTCTGGTCGGGGGCCGCGGGAGCTGGGTGCCTGCTCCGAGCAGGGGGTATCGGGATGGGAAGGGGGGATGGGGACCACCCCCCACACACATACATCGCTGTGCGAATACACACAGGAAAATGAAAATACGGGGGTTTTTTTGAAAGTAAAAAAAAGCTGAATTACACCGGGAAGTTGAATTTCAGGGAAGGTTCCTCCCCATCGCCCCGCCTGAGGCTGGCGTGGCCGATGCTGCGCTCACCTCCGGCTCCCTAATGCTGCCCCCTCCTCGCTCCCAACCCCTCGCTCTCCTCCGTCGCCTCCCCCTACAAAAATCATTCACTATTATTTATTTACACCCTTTATTATTGAGGCCATGGGCTGCGGCTGCACTGGGCTTCGGTGGAGGAACCAGGAGGGGCTCCAGGGGGTGAAGCCGTGCCAGGAGCTTGGGCACCATCTCCCGCTTCCTCGCTCCTTCTCTTGCGCCGTTTCTTTCACTCCTTCTCTTTCTTTCTTCCTGCGGAAGAAAAGGTCTCCATCAGCATCTCAGGAAATAAATCCCATTCATTATTTATTGCTGTCAAAATGTGTCAGCTGGCCTGGGGGTGCCAGAAGAATACGCAATAGCCCGCAAAGAGAAAATTAAAAACTTTGGGTGGAAAAAGTCCCGGGTGATGTTTAGGCAGAGAAAGGGGGGCGGTTGCTGCCCTGCCTTGCGGGGAGGAGTGATGGGACGTGTTTACAGGGAGACTTTCACGGTGCAGAGCCCAACAAAAGGCGTGTATTTCTGTGCTGGATAGAAACCTGCCGCCCCGGCGCTCCCTTTTAGTGAGTTTTCATTTATCACCGTTTGGTTTTTCATCAGTGGAAGAAACACAGGCTGAAACCCCCATTCTGGCCATAAATCCCAGAGCCCGCATGCGGGCCCTTTTTCCCCTCAAAAGGATACTCCGGGGCGGAGGGGGGTAAAGTTGCAGTGAGCGCGGTGGCGACATTTATACCAAATTTCGACACGTTGGGTGTTTCCACCTTTCTTTCCCCAAATGCGGACTGAGCCAAATTGCTCTTGTATTGCTGATACATCATCTGCAGAAATTTTCAGTCCTCTCTCAACCTTATTGTTCTTGCACAGAAATCCTGCAGGGATTACTCACATGTCATAACTAAACAGCCTCCTTTCAAATTCCTGTTACTAGCCGATCTGGCTACTTAATCTCTTCCTTAATTGTAAGTGTTCCTGACGATGGGACAAGAAAAGGGCTCGGGGAGTAGTACCAAGGCGGTGGGTTCGGCCGATGTCTTTTATCTGCCAAAGACAAGCCAAGACTGGAAATATTTATTGGTTCAGTACTTCAGCAACACGGTATTAATTGCCTCTGTGTGTTGTGATAGGTAGTTAGCACAAGGGTATTAATGAAAATAGCGCCACTTCATTTTAAAATTAACTGCTTGGCCATTCAGCAACATGAGCTGATAAATTATGGCAATAAATTTGCGATGGAGATTTATGCCGCCGTAACCGGTGCTCGTGCCCGCAGGCACACTCCGGCAGGGACGGGGACACAGGGACACCACCCCCCCCTCCCCTAACCCATCTGAAACTCCAGGATTTTTTTTTAAAATCCTTTTGGAAATGTGGGTCCAGGAGTTTCGTGACCTTTTGGGTCAGTTTTGGTGCTCCTTTAGGATGAATGATGGGCAAAGGGACCCTCCTTGCCCGGGCGGCTGGAGGCACGGCCAAGTGGCAAACGGGATGCTCCGAGCCACATCCCGTTCCTCCGGGCAGGTGGAAATGCAGCCAAGCTTCCCCCGGTGGCCTTACCTAATCGGGGCCATTGGAGAGGAGAGCGGCCACCTGACAAACCGTGCAATCATCCCTGTTTTCCAAAAAAAACCCCTTTGAAATACAGATTTAGGCTGCTGCTGCTGCAAACCGGCCAGTCGGTTGTCGCTGTGGTTGTTATTATTATCATTATTATCATTATTAGCCAGTGAAAGGCCTCTCTTGCCGGCGCTGGACCCACCGTGTGTTTATTTCTGTCTCGCTCTTCCCTCCCCTGGGGCAAAGCAAAGTGTGGCTGCAGTTCAGGTCAGACCCAAACCCACCCCTTTTTCCGTGGTTTTTTCCGCCCAATTTGCTCGGGACGGGGGGGGAGATGCGCGGGCAGGGCCCGCAGCCCACCCTGCGCCACAGAAATATTCATCCGCGGAGGATGAACGGCAGCTCCCTGCCTTGGGCGGCGAAGAAATTGGAAAATGTTCCTATAAATGTGATTCATACAACATAACACCTGCCTGCACACCACATTATCCAAACCTATTAGGATGAAGGAGACGCAGCCAACTATTTCGCTATAGGGGGGGGTTAATTCTTTTTCCCCCCATTGTTCCTTATTTCCCCACAGAAATTGCCTTTTTTATTTTTTTTTTCTCCAAAGCCAAAGAAATGCCGCATTTTGCTATGGGGGGTTGGAAGACGCACAACTTTTAGAGAAACTTCAGCCGGATGTTGCATTTATAAATAAATGTGACAAATTTAATAGGGTAGGATAGGTATTTGAATTATTGATTGTTAAATATTTAAGCTCCGAGTCCCCATCCATCAGCATGTGTGAGAAAGCTCGGGGCAGATTTATGATGCCGGAGTTTCCCTGGTTAGCTGGCACTTGGCATTTCGATTAATTATAGCCCACACATTCGGGTTTTTTCAGGATTTGTGAGAAGTATTTATAAAAGATGTCCCTATTATACCATTTAAATATTGTTTGTGCAACTGGAACATGTTTTCTATTGGGGATTAATACACTGTTTGATTTAGGGGAAAATTAAATTAGAAGGTGTAAGTCTCGGGAGAGGAATGCTTTATTTGAAAGGGGTTTCCACCACTGGAAAGCACAAAGTTTTTCTTTTATGTATAAATATTTCGCTCCGGGTGTTTCCTGGGCTCTGGGGGTGGGTGGGAAGTCCCAAAAGTGCCCTCAGGGATGGGCAGCAATGGGAGAGGAGGCACAGGGTGGGGAGGGCACGGGATGAAATACATTACATTCGTTAAAAATAAGGGATTTAGGGTCTCCCCCTCTCTTGATTTCCCTGGGAAGGATGCGAGCCCGGGGGCAGGAAGGGTCTGTGCGAGGGGAGGAAAATGCCCAGGGCTCTCGGGTCAATAACGCACCTCCAAAGAAAAAAAACCCTCTCGAAATGCGTAGCTTTATGATAGATTGTGATTGCTCGAGAAGAGCCATTACGGCCCCTTAGGTCAATACTCTGCATTTCCAAAGTGCTTTAATTAATACATATTTACATCAGGTAATAGCAGGGATTTCTTGGAGCCATGGTATTAGGCCAAGAAAGGCCCCTAACTTTCATAATTCCGGGGGGGGGCAAGAGTTTAGTCTCTTTATTGCACCTTATAAAAGTGCACCGTAATGTCACGAGCAGCAAGAAAAACTCCGTCCAGCGAGAGCATCGTGACAGGGAGGCGGATTGAGGGTGTCCCGCATGGCACGGGGGGGGCACAAGGATGGCCCCAGAGCTTTGCCAACTTGCCCACCACAACCCCCTTTTCCTTCCGCTCCTGGTTTTTCTTTCAGAGTCATAAATAAGTTACCAGCAGGATAAATCACGCTTGCTGCGGGTCATCCGGCTCCACGGCCACTCTCGGTGGGGATGAAGGATGCTGGCGCTGGGAACACCCCCGGGCACCCCAGATTTTTCCAGAGAGGGTGACCCCCACCCTCCAAAAAGTTTTTTAAGTGATAACAACTGGTTTCAAACATCAAGTCACTGGTCCCGCTCAGGGGGCCCACCGGGCTCAGCCACCTTCCTGGGTCACCCGCTTTCCTCCCGGGCGCTGCCGGGATGCTGCGCGCCCGATTAGATACATCCCCTGAAGTTCCCGCAATCCTGCGTCTGCGTGGTGGGAAACTCAGGGGACATGGATGGACCCGCGCTGGGAATCCTGTGCGTGCGCCTTGCCAGGAGAGAGGGAGGTGGCACGTCCTCCCCCCTGGCTGACCCCCGCCTGGGGGGCTCCAACCGGCGCCTTACGGTGGCCCGAGGTAACACTGGGAGTAGAGATACTATAAGGCTATTGAGGGGTTTTTTTAACTTTTTCCTCCCCCTGCCCCCCCCGCCAACCACAAATTAGAAACGGCACTGCTAAAAAATCACTAGTCTATCCACAAATTTTAATTAAAACCTAAATAAATCATTTTCGGCGCTGCACTCGCACATAAACAATGAGGGAGATGGCACCCTTACAGCGGCTTGTCAGCGCTGGGTGACTAATGAGTGGCTGTGAAAATACAATCCGAAGGGCCGGGATTGAAAGCAGATTCGCGGGCTGACAAAGGGCACGGGCGACCCTGCCGCCGCCATCGCAGCAGAAGGCACCGAAACCACCTCGCGGGGCTGGGGAGGGGAAGGAAAAAATTTCGTTAAGGCCGGCGGGACGAGCCTTTATTAAATAAAACGGGGCGCTGTAATGCGATATGGCAGCTGCAGCCTTTTCGCCACGTTATGGAGTAATGTTTTCCCCTGTCCTTGCAGCAAACAATAACCATATGCTGGATTTGTTACCAAATGTTTATTTTATTTCTTCATTAGTGCACAACGAGGACTCAGGGAAAAAAAGAAGGAGGTTTCGTTGCTCCAAGAGCTTCTAACCACGGCACCAGATGTCTCGGGCCGAGGAGCTGGTGCCGCTGCCCAGGGCCCACTTCCAGCGGGTGCTGTTTGTCCTTGTCCTGGGCTGCGGGGTCCCGTGTGTCCCCGCGGCACCCCCCGCTCCCAGACGGGGACGTCCCGCTGGAGAGGCAGGATGAGTGCCATGAATGGGGCTCTCCCTCCCGCCCCTGGGCACCGGCAGGAGAAGAGCCGAGCGAGACGTCAACCTTAAACAAATCCTTCTCCCTTGTTTTACAAACTCTCCCTGTCTGATGGGGGGCGAGCCGTTGTCTGGCGCAGCAGAAGGGAGTTTCTGGCTGTGGCTGGAGCAGAGACCTCAGCCCCCCACCAGTGAAGCCCAGGAGCTGCTGGTGTCCAGCACAACTGGAAACCCCAAGCTCCTGGTCAGATGTGGCTCTCAAAAAGCCTCCGAACCGAAAGCCGTGTTTGCAATGCGGTCTTTCCCTTCCTAAAAGCAACGGCCTTGGTCAAGACCTGCTCAGGACACTCAGGCTGTGTCTGGGGGTGCAGGGGCTGGAGGAGCCCATGGGACATGGCTGGTGCCTTCAGGGACTATCTCAAGGTGGGGCTCCGAAGGCAGAGGGGCCGTTGCCAGATCACCAGTGCCATGGGCTTGGGCTTGGCTGTGCTCCACCACAGAGCTGCTGCCCTGCACGGACCTCTCCGCTCCACATGGACCCGACCTTCCTGCATAGACCCCCGCACGGACCACCTCTTCCCCTCATGGACCACCTCCTCCCCGCATGGACCTCCTCATCCCCACATGGACCACCTCCTCCCTGCATGGACCACCTCTTCCCTGCATGGACCACCTCTTCCCTGCATGGACCACCTCCTCCCTACATGGGCCTCCTCATCTCTGCCTGTACCACCTCTTTCCCGCAAGGACCACCTCCTCCCCTCAGGGACCACCTCCTCCCTGCAATGACCACCTCATCCCCACATGGACCACCTTCTCCATGCACAGACCAGCAAACCCCCCACCAAGGGAAAGTGTCCTCCCAAGGCCAGCATGCGCGTTTCAACCAGTAAGTTCCCACCAATGCTTTGAGTTTTCTTAGGGAGCACTTTCTCCGCCAAAGATTTCAGGCAGACCTAAGTTTCAAAGTTTGGGATTTTCCCCTCCGAGGGACTGAGGAGTTTCCAGGTGAGAGCTTGTGTCTCCCACACACACAGGCAGCTTGGAGCCGCAGCTCCTCAGGAACATCCAACAGCACAAGGCTCGCTGCAGCCCGGCACGTGCCAGAAGCCCCGCCAGCCCCAGCAAACCATTTCCAGCACAGAGCAAAGAATTGTCTTGCTCCCAAAATACCCAAGAACGATGCTATTTCCACCAAGAAAGATGCTGCTTCCACCAAGAACGATGCTGTTACCACCAAGAATGATGCTATTTCCACAAGAACAATGCTATTTCCACCAGGAATGATGCTATTTCCACCAAGAATAGTGCTATTACCGCCAAGAATTATGCTATTTCCACCAAGCACGGTGCTATTTCCACCCAAGAAGGATGCTGTTTCTGTTTGGGGGTGATGGTAACTCATCCCAGAGCATCCCAGGCAAGGAAATGCCTGGAAACAGGAGCTGGGACACCTCACTCGCCTTTGCTTTTGGGTTGTTTTGGGGTTTTTTTCCTCCTCTAAAGCAGCCTTGTGAAAAGAAAGAAAAATATTATGGTGCGTGTGTGTGTTGCTTCTGCAACTCCAAACGCTGTCTTGACAGAGGGAAAAGGAAAAAAAAAAAAGAAGAAGAAAAAAACCTCAAACTGCTCCCAACTGCAGCACATGCTCATGGAGACAAGATGTGGCGCACATGAGGCTGTCCCAGGGAGAAAGTTTGCTAAAAATAACATATGCAGATTATGTACATAAAATGTCATGAAATATCAGCACATAAAACCGTGTGGTAGTTCAGGCTGTTGCAATTACAGCTCAAACGTGCCAGAGGAAGGACCCGCGGCGTTTGGTGCGGCTGCAGCGGGAGCCAGGCCTGGGGCCGGATCCTCTCGCCAGGCGCCACGGCCGGCCTCGCCATGCAAAGCCAAGACCCCCCCAAAATATTGGGCTTTGGGACTTGTTACTATTATTTTCTGGCTGAGGAGGGATGGGGACAGCCCTTGGGGTCCATTCTCAAGAGCTGGGGAGGGGTTGGGTTGGGGGCTGTGCCACAATTCGGGAGCAAACCTGGGCACGGCTGTGGTGGAGCCGCCAGAAACACCCGGCCTGGAGAATTAGTGCCACGGGAGGTTTAGGTTGGATGTAAGCAAAAAATTGTTCACCAAAAGGCTTGTCAAGTGTTGGAACAAGCTGCCCAAGGAAGCGGTGGAGTCTCCATCCCTGGAGGTACTAAAAGGCGGGTAGACGTGGTGCCGAGGGACGTGGTTTGATGGTGGACTTGGCAGCGCTGGGTCAACGGCTGGACTCGATGATCATAGAGGTCTTTCCAACCTAAATGATTCTAGGATTTCCAGTTGTTGAAGTTCACCTGGGCGCAGGACGGGGCTGGGGCTGGTGAGCCAGAAAGCAAAGCTCAAAACCAGGTGCTTTTTAACCCAGATCATGGCTCATCCTACCTGGGCGAAGCAGACCCCTACCAATTCCTTTGCCAGAGGAAAGATCCTGGTAACTAAATTTGCTTGTGTACGGGAGGATCTCAAGACCCTTTGAGGCACTAATGAGGATTCCCAGACCCCCCTGAGGTCCTGCGGGGTGCCGTGATAAGGCGGCTGACATTTTCCGCCCTCCCTCCTTAAGTCTTCTGGCCGCGATATCAATTTTCCTCGAGTCCTGCTGTTGTTATTTGCATGGATCTACAGGCTCTTTGTTTTCACACGGTGACCTACATAACTCACTTTAATACGCCCTGAGGCGGCGGGGTTGGCCTGGAGGGGTGTCGAGGGGGACGCAGCGGCTCCAGCTGCGAGGAAACCATCCTTTCTGGATTTTGGGAGAGGCTGGTGGGGGTGATCACATCCCCTCCCCTCGCTGCCCGCCATGCTGTTAGAAATAGTGCCGGGCCTTTTCCATTGGTGGCCAAAACCATGGATGAACCCTTCTTAACTGTCTATTTTAAGAAAATTTGGATTTTTTATTTAAGTTCTGGACCCTCTGTTCTCTCCCTTGTTTGCTCCTGGTGAGATAATGGCTCTAGTTAGTGGAAACACGGCGATGCTCCAGGAGCCCCCCAACGGCAGGGAAAGTGGGAGGAGGTCCCCGAGGCCACGTCCTTCTACATATATGGGAATATGTGTTTTGTTTCGCGATTTGTCCTCCCAGAAGAGCCGTCAGGACGTGCTGCTATTGTCCCCATGGCGAGCACAGCCTGACCCCAGGTCACCGCTTCTGCTTCTTCTTCGCTTCGTGTTAAATTTTAGTGATTAAATATTAGTGAATATTTCAGTAAAATGGAATTGGCTCTGATCTGGGGGAAAATCAGAAGTTGTTGGCTGCAGGCAGTGGGGTGCAGGGTCACGCTGGCTGGAGGGGCCGTGTCCCCCGTGGGCACTGTGCCTGACCCACCGCTTGGTTTATGGAGCATCTCCCTCGGCACCACGCGGGGATTTGTACTGAGACCTCCCTGGGCACCTCGGTGGTGCCGGGGGGCTCCAGCCTCTGCCCTCCCTCTGCCTTGATGAACTCTAATATTCTCTTAAGTTATCCGTGTTACACATTTTAATCACTTTTCCAGCAAATATAGCTTTTGCCCCAGTAGTTGGCCGGAATTACATTGCTTTACAACAGATTTTTATTTCTCCCACCACCACCCCCGCCGCCCCAACAAGGGTACTTTTTATTTCAGCAAAGACGTGCTGCTCCGGCAGCTCCAGGGGCGAGCGAGGCCCTTTGCTGGGCACAGAGAATAGTGCCGCGATCCATCGCTTTCTCATCATTTTGTCACTTTTGCTGGATATTGCCGGGTTCAGGGTTTTTTTCCCCCCCCTCTCCTCTTCCTTTTCTTTCCAGTTCACCTGAAAGGAGCTGATGGGAAGAAAGGAATATCCGTCTCCCAAGTTTGCTCACGTGGCTGCCGTCAGCTCGGCAAACTTTTCTCGGAGTGTGCCGGCGCGGCGGCCGGCCCTTGGTGACCCCGGCTCCGGGACAGCCGTATGAGGAACGAGGCTGGCTGTTTGCTCCAGGGCCGGCCGATTTGTCACTGGCCATTTTGCCTCCAAAGCTTTACTATTCCCTGAGCCGGGGGGCGGCCGGGCGCCGCGGCTGCCTTCCCTGCGGTGCGGACAGGGCTGGCGGGGAGGCGGGGAGGGGAGTTGTGAACCGCGGCAGATGGGACTCTTTCGATTTCCATTGATTTTCAGTTAATAACTTTTAACCTCCTGAAGCCAGGCGGCTGCCGACAGGGCTCGTGCGGGGAGCGATGGGGACGCAGCCTGAGAAATGCCAGGGGTTCAGCCGGGGGGGGGGCACAGGCACCTCCCAGCCGGGGATGCCAAGGGGACCCCAAAGGGGAGGTTTGTGGCTTGAGGGACACCCCGGTGGGCCACGTCGTGGTTATTTCTTTAGGAAATCTGCACCTTAGCAGGGAACCCACCGATCCCCCTTCTCTCATCCCCAGGGGTGCCAAACAGCCTCAGTTTCTCCACGCTGGGAAATGGGTTGATTTTCCTTATTAAAAATGGACAGGAGGGACAATACAAAGATCCCAAGCGTAAATCTCCCTAACGGTCCCCTCTTCCCTCAGCACCCCACACCGGAACCCTCCCACAGCCCACCTGGATGAAGGAAAAGCCATTTTCCCAGCATTTTCTCAGCTGGGATGCTTCCCCTGGCTGAGAGCCCATGTCACTGAGCTGTGATCCCTCACCATTACAGCCGCAGAGCTGGGGTTTTGGGGAAGTATTTCTTATTGCTAAATAACATTTTTGCCCCATTTGGGAGGTGTTTAGGGTGGGGTTTTTTTGTTTTCTTTCCAAAGGAAGGTTGGAAGAAGAGCAGTTGCTTGGTGGGCATAGCTGAGTGGCAACCTCCAGGATGATGTCCGACGTTCCTGCAGAGGAAGAGCATTTTCCCAGTGAGATTTCGGAAGGGTCAACCTGGATGTGGGGCAGGAAAGCCAGCGAGGTCTCCCATTCCCTGTGGCACGGGGAAGAGTGGAAAGGGCTGAAATTATCCCAGTTGTTGTCTGATGCAAAGGAGGAGGAAATAGCGCAGGGCAATTGGAAGGGTGGGCGATGGAGAGCTCTCCTCCCAGCCGATGTGCACCCTGTGCCACCCACGGAGGATGCAGCATCGGGATGCTCCAGCGGCAGAGCCTGTGCCGCAAGGCGAGCTGCTGGCTGCGGCAGCGTTTGCACCCCATGCCGTCGGAAACGCGGTGGGGCAGGCAGAGGGGCGACAGCAGTGCAAAATCCCGCAGCCTGGTGGTACTTGCGGAGCTGCGGCAGAGAAAGGAAATTTCTCATGGTTTCAGCTGTAGAAGGAAGGCTTGAAAATGCACACTCTGGAGCCAGGAGATGAAGGAAAATCAGATAAAATATACTTCTGAAAAGGATCTTGAAGTGAGACTCATGACTTTTTAATGGACTGGACTGACTTAATTCCCTTTGCGTCGCTGCCGGCTGGTGCAGCTCCGGCTTCTTGCTGTCCGGTCAAGCCAAGGGTCTTTCCCCGCTGCCACAGGACACTGCCCCAGCCAAACTCCTGTGGTTCGGCTTCAGGGAAGGGCAAGGGATTCATGTGGCCACGTGAAGCACTGTGTAGTGCAGCCAGGAATACGTTTGAACTCCTGAGGTCAGCAGTTCAACATCGTGCTGTTACACCCGTCTCAGGTATTTCATCCCCTTTCTAAGGGCTCATGGGGAGGCAGCCCAGGGGAGGCTCAGCTGGTTCTTGATTTGGGGCATTTCTTCTTAGATGGTGTGCTGGAGAGGGACTTTAAAAGCTGCCACATCACTGCGCTGGAAGAGGACCCCAGGGCATGAGCAACCTGGGGGAGGTTGGTTCGGTCATCCAGCTCCAAAACCGGAGCGGGAGCGTCGGCAGGCGCGGGAGTGAGAATGTGAACAGAGCTCGCAAGAGCAGCCGTCTGTGCCCACACGCATCCCTTCAAAACCAGTCTCTTCAAGCACACACCGCTCTGGGAAAACAGCTGGTTGAGAAAGCCAGAGGTTTTGGGTGCTGGAGGCAGTTGGCCTTCACCTTTCTCAACTACACGCACAAAACAAGGATTCTGACCTTCCACCCACCACAGACACCCGGCTTTGTTCGCTGCCGTGGGCACAATAGCTTTTAAGGATAGTCTCATCGTTGTTCACCTAAGAGAAGGTAATTGGTCAGATTTAATTCAAAGAGGGATCAATTAGGAAAGGTGGTGATAGACAGTTAGGTCACCAGCAACTCCTATAAATTGCGGGTAGAATTTCCTCCTTTGCCATATACCGGTTTGATGAAGGAAATGGCTCATTTGCAAGCTAAAGGTTTAATTAGGAGAAAAAAAAGGTCAGCAGAGATCAGATGTGAATTGCAAAGTGCTAAAGAAGTTTACTGCAGCAACGTATTTATTGAGAGCTGTGCTATAGATCTGCTCCCTCTCTGCCCAGAATGCTAATAGCACCCCTTTGAATTCTTCCTATCAACTGAAAAATCATCGATAATACGTGGGATGCTTTAAAACAGTTTGGCACACGCTATCTTTTTATGATAATCAAAGGCCTTTGCTAAGACCCGGAGACTCCCTTACCCATCTCCTTAATTGTGGATCCTTCTTTCCAGGTCGGGTTTCCAGAACATGACACCCTTCGGGTCACTGTTTCCTCTCCCATCCATCACAATATGAGCTTTGCAGAGGGTATTTATTGCTCCTCCTCAGCGGGGATGTAGTCGTGATGTAAATTGTGCCAGAAATACCAATACGATGAAAATTCATGGTGTTTCCTCCTCACCTCGCTGTATTCTGGGTGGTTCTTATGGGCGTGCAAACTGCAGAAAGGAAGAGCTCTGCACAAGCTCTCCTAAAAGCCATGGGAGCAATAGTAACGTGATTGCGCGGGGGTTTAGCTCACTGGGGAGGGTGCTGAGCGGGGCCAAGGCACAACAGCCTGAAGTCAAGCCACACCATCGATCTCCGCTCCCTGGGACGCCGTGGGCAGCACTTTTGTCAATGACTTTGGGGTCCAGGGAGGGCTCAGTGGAGTTTCGGGTGCTACCGGCTCCGTGGGCAGCAGGAGAAACGGCAGCCCCACGTGTTCCTTTGGCCACTGGGATGCAGTGGACCGATGATATGCTCTGACACACTGCTGCTCCTGAGCATCATCGCTCCATCCGCATCTTCAGGAGCTCCATGCAGGCTCCCTCCTGCTGCATCCCGCATCTCCAGGGGATTCCCACCGGTTGGGATCGCCATCGGTGCGGTGCTGCTGCCACTGCCCTTCGCTGGGGCCTCGCCAATGGGCACAGATGCTGCTTCCAGCCCGTTCCACGCTGCAGCTGGGGCTGGGAAGGGTTCAAGGAGTTGTGCTTCTTGGCCAGAATCACGGGGGGTCCAGGCATCCTGAGCCGTCACTGAGAACGCCATGGTTTGGGGCTTCATTAGGTGTCATACATAACTAATGCCTCAGCAAAGGCATATGGCAGGAGGAATGCTGGAAAGGTCCAGAGACAGCCACCAAGGTGGAGAGAAATCAAAATGGCAGCTGGGCCTGCCTGGGAGAACAAGAGCAATTTTTCCAGTCACTTCCATTTGTTCCAGTATCACTCAGCCCCACACCCGGTTGGATGAGAGACTGCAATTTTGCTTTAAGCAACGCCACATGGAAAAGGAGAGACAGCAGATCAGACTGTAAACTGACGTGATTAAACGGGCAACATTAATTCCCAGCACCTGAGACTCAAGTCCTCCGTGCGGTGTCGATAACCCTCATTTCACTAACTTCGGCAAAGCGAACTGTGTGAACAATGGGCGGAGGACGGAGAAGGCTCTTCACTCTTCTGGAGGAGCCGAAACCCGCAGCACTCACCAGCCAACACTTCCAGCTGCCTGGTAAACTGTTAAGGCTAAAGTAAACACACCGGGGCTCTGAGGCTGGAAACAGGAGAGCTGTAATTCATTTTGGAGTTTCACTATTGCCCCCCATCTCCAGATAGAGGGGGCGAAACGGCGTAGACCCCGACGCATCCAGCTTCCGACAAAGAGGTGCGATGCTCCTCCTGCGGAAATTCAAGTGTGCTTCTAGGGCGCTTAAGATTCAGGTGCGTCGCCTATAAAGCATTAACCGTTTCCTCCCGACGGCAGAGAAAAGCCGCATCACCTTGCGCAAGCCGCGTTCCCATGAAAAACCCCAGCTCCCACGAGCCTCCTGAGAGGAGCAGGAGATTCCCTTGCCTCTGCGGAGCGCGCGGGGGAAACGCAGCTGTTCTGACAACCAGATCATGTTCGATATCACCCGGGCTGACTCGATAGAGACGTCAAACGGAAGGAGAGAGCAGCAGTCTGCCTCGCAGGTTAATTGGCTTACACTTTTTCATACCCTGTGTTAAAAGTAAGGCCTTCAAAATGCGATTGGGACGAGCGAGCTGCTTTCTCCGGGGCGGTCCCGCAGCCTCCCCAGTGACAAAGCCACTCTGAGCACGGGCTGTATATATGGTTGGATTTATGGAGTATTCATTATTTTAATAGCACTTATTGACTTAGGGTCAAATATCTTTTTCCAACATTTTTTTTTTATTATTATTTAAGGAAAGAGCCCGTATGTCACAATCTCATGCCTCATCTAATTGGATAAGTGTTTCCTTTGTCCTTGAAACCGAAAAGTAGACTGCGTATCCAGGAGCTACAGAATGAAAAAGCATCTGCCTTTGGTATTTGGCATGCCTCAATTAAAAAAAACCGCTGCCTGGGCTATCATTTTTTATTTTTTTTTTAATTCTGACCAGAGCACTTCTGCTCCGATTCAAGCAGACAGTCCCAAAGGTCGAGCTTGGGGTATGTTAAAAAAAAATAACAACACAACCCCAAATCCTTTGGAACAATATATAGCACATTAATGTTTTACACACAACAGAAAAGAGGCCCGGATCCAGCAAAGCCAAGTTCAGAGTCATGCTGGAAGCACGGGAAGGGCTGGAGCGTTCGCTCCCCTCCGAGTGTTCCTGTAAGCTCCTGCTGGATCCGCTCTCACGACGCAACTCCCCTCCCTCCCAGTCCCCCGAACCCGGTGCTCAACATGCACGAAACACTTCCATCTTTAAAAAATAATTGAAAAGGTGCACCCTGAAGTTCACTGGATCGATCCCTCTGAATTATTTTATTTAGAAGGCACTTCATTGTGTCAAAGATTTAATGGAGAGGTTACGATGCCCAGCCTTCGGAATGTCAATGCATTAAAACCGAGCGGTGCAGGGAATGCTAAAATCCTCAGTAGCGCTCGCCCGAGCAAAACGGCCAGATTTATGAAATATGAAGATTATTATACAGAGTTTAGATAAGACAGAGGCGGCTGGGGGAAAGCAGAAGAGGGGCCAGAATCCTTCTGCGCGTGTCTTACAAGTCGCGGGATGAAATTTAGCAGCCTCGCCACACGCTCTTTTCAGCGTCCCCTTCCCAAGCTCTATCTTTTGAAATGCGTGTATTTTTACACAAGCACTGTTTCCCAGTGCACTTGATTAAATACCTTCCCTTGTTATTTATTGCCCATTAAACAACGTATCTGCTGCACGTAGCTTCGTGGGACAAAGGATCTTCGCTCCCGCGTGCAGCCCTGGGCACATCCCAGGCCAGAGCCCGTCACTGCAGCGGAGCAGCTTCGAGCAAACTCGGATCAGGGTTCTCTGCTCATTAAGTTATTATTGCTGCTACCTGAGAATTACCCTCCTTCACTACATTTTACACCTCTTGGTGCGCGAGATAAGGATGTAACACAGAAGATGTCCAAAGGTGTTTTTTTCTCTCTCTCTCTCTCTCCTTGGGGAATCTCTCTCCGGGTGCTGCAGGAACAATTGCTATCCGCCAAAGTACTGCCGGGCTGTAAAGTTTCAAGTGAAACGGAAGGGCGGGGGGAAGGAATGACAAGTCCTTTTTACTGAAATTCTCTCCCCAAATGGATTTGGCAGAGCCGGGCTCTGCTGATCTCAAAGCAAGGTTTATCATTTGCGCAGGCTGCTGCCCGAAGGGGGGAAACGATCTTTGAAGTCGGTGAGTGATGGAAGGGGCTCCCCCCTCCTCTCCCTCACACGCGGGTTTTTTAAGGGTGGAGACTGGGAGATGCTCGCCTGCCCCGAGTCAGGAAATTACACGACAAATTAAACAATTATGTGTTTGAGTGCCGAGCATCTATTTAGAGTCAAACGTGCATTTAGCATGAGTTCCTCCGGCATTCATACTTTTCCCCGTCACCTGTAATTCTACACGGCGTTATTTTACTGCACGTCAAGAGCTCCCTCGGACCAGTATCTACGCCCTGAAGAGATTTCTTTATCGTTTAACTTTATTACAGAAGGCACTGCCTGGACACTGTTGGAGTGACAAGGACTATTTCCTTAATTACTGTACATTGATAATAGCATTTACTCTGGCAGCTCCCGTGCTATTCAATCAAGCAAGATTCAATACAAAAAAGCTGATTTGCCAAAAAAGAGATTAGCATAAGTGCCTACAGTCACATTCTATTTTTGAAGGTAAAGCTACTGTGTCTGTGAGCTTTCTTGTGGGAACTTTATAAAGAGAGATTAATCTAGTTTATCTCCTTCAAAAGGTATTTGGGGAAGTCGCAGAGAGTCACTGTTTAGGCTCTTTTGGTAAGAATATTCAGTAAACACAGAAAAAAAAATGCTAATCAGCAGCAGGAAGGTATATTTTTTTCCTCTTAACGTGGACGTAGACATTTGTTGTGAAAAACTCTGTGTTCCCCCAGTTTGCAATCGCTGTTCTTTGTCATTTAATCAAGTGGTGACTGTGGCCGTTGCACTTTAAAATTAAATGCTATTATTTATGGTAGAACTTGTTCTAGTTAAAAATGCAGACCTCAGCACTGCGTACGTTTGCAAGCAGAAGGTTAAGCAGGACATTTTAAATGGTAAAGCAAAGGGCTTAATCAAGGCTGAAGAGCAAAATGGAGTGGGATAACAGATATAGTAAATAGGCATTAATCACCATACAGGCTTAATCCAGGTATTAGGCAGTCTTGGGGCTAATACGGAGACTCACTTACATAAGGACTCGTTCTACCGAGCCTGAAGGAAGTGAATAACTTTATTCTTGGGAGAAATTTTGTCAGTGTTGAAGGCCCTCGCAATATCAGGCCCACACTACGGCTTCGTAAAATGATCATCGCACAATTCTTTTGCCTGAAGGGGATTCCTGAGTTAGGAGTTAGGCCCGTGGGGTCTCCTTCAAGAAAGGAAAAAACTGAATGGCCACTTTTCCATGTTTGTTTTTTTTTTTCCCCTTGACACTATTACTGTGACATCAAAATCCGAGCTAAGCACTTCTTGCCAAAGACGGACCAGATAAAATCATGAAGGCAGTATCATCTCATGGGAGACAGCTCACTGTCTTAGTGACAAATTTAGTGACTACAAATCCAGGCTTAGAACATAGTCCTTCCCTAGTCATAATCCAGCACTCACACACTGGATTTGCGTTTAACTACTGATGAACTAAAATTTCAGTTTCAAGAAGGTAACAGGACACCCCTAGGTACGAAATTCACTACACGAAAGTTCTTTTATTAGATGCTTAGAAAGATTAAAGTGCTTCCAAGTTTAACATCAAAAATTCCAAATCTTTATACAAATGGACACGTCATCCGTACTGACGTACCAGGGCACAAACCCCAGCCTCCGTCCCAGGGTGGGTTTTGGCGTCCTGGTCAAGTTTGCCCTGAAACAGAGCAGGCAGACTCATGGTAAGCACCACGCGACCTACCCTGAGGAAAGGGGATGGAGATGGAAGTGGGAAACGGGGTAGATGGCCACGGTTTATCTATTCAAGGAATAGCAAGATGAAAAAAATAAATCCACAAACCTTTAATTGTGACTGTAGGAGAGGGACAGTGATGTAACTGTTCCCAGGGAACACTATTCTTATTTTGTAGAGGGAGGTGAGCCAAGATACTTAAGCTCTAGAGAACCTTTAACACAGGAAGCTATTTATCATAACAAGCTTGGTTGATACTGCTCCCATACTGAACCAATTAGATTAGCCTATTTCGTCATACTTCATAACTTGGGATGATAGGTTTCCAAGCATGGTACAGTGCAGTAATTGAATTTTGATCAAACACACATGGCCCATAACCCAGTATGTGAAACTTTCAGAACAGTTCACAGCTTTTAAATATCCAGTCAACATGTTGCCAAAAGTACAGGATGTACTTGATGCAAGTGGGAGAGGAGGGGGGGAGCACGAGTCCACGCCGTAACTTGGTACAGCTGTAAAACAAACATTTTTTTGTTCCGATTCTGTTCCTACTTTAGCAAAGGAGCTGGGAGGAAGACAGTGAATGTCAAGTAAGTCGTTTTTCTCCCCAACCCCCACGCCCCCTCCCAGCACACACTTCCCTTTTAGCATTCTTAGATTACCACAACCTTTTAAATTCACTATACTGTACTTTCATACTGTATTAGACACACCAGCAATTATGTTTGTTAGCATGACACATCCATTGCTTACACTTAGTTAACAAAATAACTTAAAAGTCGCATGCATCATCCTCTTAATAGGGTTATAATCAATGGGACCATGGAATGAAAGCCCTAAAAATTACCCCCCACCTCTGCATTCCCCAAGCTGCTGCCGCTGCCAGCACAATCCGTGTGGTGGGCAGTCTCGCCAGGCTCAAGGTGAACACTCCGTCAGTTCTTCGCAGGCAGTGATCTCCTCTTACGTGTTCTTGCCACGTTTTCCCCGCGGTAAACCCAAGGAACTTTGAAGAAGACTCTGCGTAAAGGATACAGAATACATTAATAAATTCATTCCTACAGCTCTACTGACTCTAGGGCAAAGCACCCACCGCAGAACAGGTTCATGACACGGAAAATGCTGTGCCAGACTTTCTTTTGAGCGAGTAATGGCTATCCATATCAAAGCTGCTCTCTGGCCTACAGCTAAGAGTCTGGCGTGCTGAAGCGACAGAGCAGGGTATCACCAACCTCTGCATATGCTGCTGCCAACTTCTTTCTCAGCTTTGAATGCTTTGACCTGAAAGGCAGCTGGAGGCAGCTCCAGGCAGCTCAGCTACCCGAAAGGGAAGCGCCAGGGCAGCCAGCGCCTTTGCTTTCATCGAGGTGGTGCAAATGACATAAAAGACGGGGAATTTCTCCTACAGCCCTCGGTGGAGTGTGGGATCTGACGCTTTACCCAGGCGCTGCTAGTTGCACTCTGCGGATCCTCTGCCTCCGAGCCGTCTCACACACCTGCTCTGGAGTGCGGCTGTGTCGGAGAGGCGGCCACAGGTTCCAAGGGGAGAAACGGTGCTTTTCAGAGGGAATAAAACGCACATCTCATTTAGGCTTGCTGTTGGTTGGGGACAGGTATATTGCCCAATTACAGCCACCTCCCTGTCAGAGACAGAGTGCAGAGGATGCGCTGGATCCACCGCTCTCCCCGCCCCACTCCCCACTAAGTTACGATGCTGCAGAGAAAAGGAAAAAAAAAAAAAAAAAAGACAGAAAAAGAATTTGTTCAACTTACCAGACTTGGACCAAGCCTCGGCTCAAACCAAGGTTAAACAGGCCTGTTCTAAGCCTCTTAAACATAGGATTTATATAGTAATTAGAGTAATGGAAACTGATCTTTATAATTTTTATGCTGCCTAAAATTCTGCTGTGTCATATGCATCTGCAGAGACGGAGAACTGTGCTCCTCGGAGAGTGCACTGCAGTCTTGAAAGCAGCCATTCAAATGTATAACGGAGAATTATCGGAGCATGAGTATGCTCAAGATCATAATGAAGCACGAAGAATAAGAATCAGAAATCCTGGGAAAAGGAAGGAGTTTGTGTTTGAGACAAGCAGTATTTTTTAAACGCTTTCTTTTGTTGGGAGTTTACAGAACAAGATCTTCATCACACACAGTGGCAACAGCATTGAGACTGCCCTTTTTATTCTTAGATTTCTTTTCTTTTCCTTTGCTACAGTCTTAGGTCTAGAGAGTGAGCGTGGTGCAAAATACATCTTGGCCAGACAGGATCCTCACGTCCACTTTCCAGTTTCCCCTGTCGTGCAAGGAAAAATACCGGAGCGCTAAGTCTTTGCCGTACGATAAAGACCAACTTCAGAAGATTTGGAGATCTGATAGGGGGTTTGGCTCCACCTTCAGGAAGCAGAAGGCAAAGTGACAACACGGTTTTAAGTTTCAGACCTACCTTCTGCAGAAACTGAAGCCTACAACCCCCTCTTGTTGACATCTACAGCTCCCAAACGTTGTCTTTGCACCATACATATAAAAGTTTCCCTGATCTGATGCCGTGGCATTTCTCCATACTTGATTCAGCTCCAAAGAGTCCAACTCCTCCTAGATGTGCTTGAGAACTTTTGGCGGGATGGCCAAAGGTAGCCGATACATGAACAAAGCGAGCTGATATATTAACAAAAGAAAATGAAAAGCAGCTTTGGCATGAAAAAAAGAAGCTGCGACACACATAGAGCTGTATCAAGTATTATCAGCCATTTACTCCGTCAGAGCAAAGGTTTCCATATAGAATGCAATTTTCTTGTAATTCACAGAGATTAGAGGGGTTCTCTGGGTAACACAGATGGATTGAGAAGAAGAAAGTGGGAAGAGACTTCATCAAATTTCAGTCTAGCAAAACACTTAAGCATATGCCTAAAGTTATGCTATTTTTGGCCCTCAGATCCAGATAGAAGACGCAAACAGAATAATCTCCCGTATTTCACCTCTTGGCAGACTCTGAAGCACGTTGAACCCAGAACATCGTAGTTGGTTAAAAATCATGACTTAAATGAATTAAAAGGATGCATTTGTTTAAAGCAGCCATATAGCGACCATTGACAAAAATTAAAATGGTGAAATAGTTAGGAATGAGCCTACGCTGACTTTGAAAGACTATATGACGTATTAGCGAAATACTAGGCAATCACACAATTGGTGACAGCCCTATGAGGCAATGGAAATGTACGGATGCCTGCAGAATCCTGCCTTTGGCATTTCCCCAGGTGGGTGCATAACCACCCAACCTTATTGTGTTCAACCTCATTTTCTGGAGGAAACAGGTTTGAAAACTGCAGAGCAAGCAACAGGAATGGTTCTCGGTGCCGAAATGGACTAAACACCTAATGAATCTAAAAATAAAATAAAAAAAAACCCACTGAGAAGAGATGCAAGAAGACTGAATAGACATAGCTGTGTAAGCAAATATAACTGAATATACTCTTGAGGAACAAAGGAAACAATTCTTGATGGGGTGACAACAGATGTTCTCCAAAAAAATTCTAACGGAGCATTTCAAACACAAAGACCTTCCTGTGGAGCTGAGAAGTTTTACTGGCAGACGCACAGTAATACATCTTTGGAAACATAATAAAACCTAACATTTAAGGTGTTATCAGGTCCTGAAAGCAGAACTGATATCTTCACGTAACAAGTAGTGGGTGGTGGTGGAGAGGGAAACAGTTAGGATAAAAAAATACCGTCACAGGAAGTTGGCATAGCATAGTTGTGATTTAAATGGCAGGAGGAATAACTAGTCAGAGAGTTTCTTCTAAAATATCTCAAAATCCACTCTTCTGGAAAACGAGCTCGAAACACGAGTGAAAGACGCACAGGTTGACCTAACTGAACAACCACCATCCACAGCAATTTATTAATACAGTAAGCCCACTTAATGACAACCACTTTTGCACTGTGTGACTGAAAAATGTCCAAAGCTGAGCATTTCTACCTCCTACTGCTCTTCCAGATCATAGTTAGAGCATATTGCAGAAAATCCTAAAATGGACTTAAAAAAAAAAAAAAGAGAGGTTTATGGAGTCATTTGTGCAATGACTGAACTGCAGTGATACTTAGGGAAGATTTGGATTTAACTCCTGGCACGGATCTGCAGCATCTCCAGTGAACAGCTTTATACAGGTTTTTAAAGGCTAGGCACTTCAAATTCTTTTTTTAAACTCTGGCCTTTACTTTTTATGTTCTTTATTTTTACAGATACAGAATAATACTTCTCTGTCTTGTTGGAATGTTGAAAGGATTCCTGAGTATCTGCAAGGCCGGCAGATATCATTTAATCTGGGAACGAGGCAGGAGGATGACACAGTACATTGTCTAATTATTTTTATTGCTTTGCAACTGTTTGGGGGAAAACAATCCAGAGAGATTATTCCAGCGCAGTCAGAGCAATCAGAACTCCGGAAAGACTAGGATGGACAACTTGATTGACAGGAGAAAGCTAAAGCAGGCGGCAACACAGAAAATCATCAAAGGACAGACATTTTGATAAATATTACTGTAGCCAATTTATTATTAACAGAGTGGGACAGCTTTACATCTTGCATCACACTTTTCGCAGCCCTTATGGTAAACATGCCATAGCTGACAATTACAAGATGAAAACAAAGACCTCACTAACTCTACTGGCCCTGCAGTACTATCTGCTTCCTCAGTTAACCCTCTCTAAACTGCAGCAAGGCAACTCAACAAGCGTGTAGAAACGCAGATATGTGCATTCAGACACACAGTGTAAGTCCAACAGTATCCGATACAAGTTCCAAAGGTGGCACTAATTCTAAAAGGCTTTACAGACAAAGGAAAGGGTTACGAAAGAAGAGGAAGGTTGTTAGTACAAGATAGAGGATCAAGTGGAATACCATCTACAGGAAAGAGAAATAAAACTTTGCTAAGGTTGGCAATATTGCTCTGTCTGGTCACCTGTGGATTCACTCCGACTGCTATGAGCAAGCAGGGCAGTCCTGGCAAGAGCATGCACTGGTGCCACAAACCAGAGCCCATCAGGATGAAAGAATCCCAGGGCAGTTTCTATTTCCTGGACTGGTCGACACACATCTTCTGTTTCTGCAGAAACACTGTAACTTGGACTAACAAACCCTTCTTTCTGCTGGCTACTTGGTTTCTGGGATTAACAAACTATCTGATGGATCTCGTAACCATATTTTCATCTGAGTCACACAAAACAGCTCCTGTATTCTTTTACGGATAATGAAGCACAAGATGGACTGCTGAAATCGTTAAGTCAAACCCTCTGCTACTTTTACACATGGAGATACGCTTTAAAATGAAATCCTGCATGATGAGTTGCCCAAGGCTATTTTTTTATTATAATGCCCGTGGTATCTTCCCATTTTCACAGCTATATTATCAGCTCCAGGGTTAACAAACAAAAAGCAGACAAGTCACAGGATGGTCTTAGCCATGAGATTTTATTTGATCCAAACATTTATTTTCCATCCACTTCCTGCCTATTTCTGAAAGTATTTCAGGAAACAAAACTGACATGCACAAAAAGCATTCAGTGACAGAGACAAAAGGGAGAGGCAACAAATACCAGGCAAGGGAACAAAGTTAACAGTGTTCTTGTCTCTTTGAACCCACAAGTAAACCGCATGTTAGCAAGTGTTCCAAAACTATGTCTTTCTTGTGTAAAGGGAAGAATTAACGTTAAGCACAACATATTCCTTGTGGTTTATTCTCATTAGATGATATGTCAGGTTACACTGATTCGGAAAAAAACAGGATTTCTTTACAAAGCTTTCTGCGCACCAGTCTTAACGTAGGTTTAAAAGAGACTACAACCCACAAATTGCACTTTAAAAAAATCAATTTAGGATCTCATTTTTTGTTATTCCCTTAAAAATACCATTTGTGGACACATGAGCAATTTTGAAAGTTTCGGCTGAAAAACAAAAGAATAGCCCAAATTTTTGAAAAAAATCTACAATGAAGTATATATCATGTGGATTTCTCACTCTGTTACTGACCTTTTCATTAGAAGGTGAAGGGAATGTTTAAAATTGGTCAAACCACATGAAGATTCTGTTGACATGTTTTCTGCCTCTGTGTGTATATACTTTTCTTTACAGGAATGTCTAGGTAAATCCCGGTTGTCCTAAAGACTTTGGTCAAACAACTTTAAAGGACACAGAATTTATTTCCCCGAAACACAACTGATCCAAAATAAGAACCATTTAAGGGCTTTATTAGTACAAAGAATTCTCTTTTTTGACATTCTGTAGCTGTAAAACACATGCATTTTTCAGAAAAAGAAGGTGGGTATTTCGCTATGGAAGGTAGCAAGGGAGGAAAAAATCCTCATCAAAATAAGCAGGACGATTATTTCCTATTCTAACATCCAGGCATCCCAACACGCACCCTTCTTTTTTGTGAGGTGTCATCTACGGTTCTATTTTTTATGCATACACATGTCTACTGTTGATCAGCACTGATCTCATTTTGCAACTTGACTGAAATTTGTCTTTAAGCTTTACAGAAATAATCATTCAAATTAATAGAATTTCACAGGATACACCAGTGCCCGATTTAGGGACATGTGGATTTTAAGAACAGGATAGAAAGAAAGGCAGTTTCTGTGGCTTGGGATATTTAGGTTCATTTTCAAACTGCCACACATAGTTACGAAAACAAACCCCAGGCCTAATCCTGGCCCACCCATACTAAAACTCTCATCGATTTCAATGGACTAAAGATCAGCACAGTTGTTCTGAACAACTTTCTCCACCTCTCTGTAACACTCTAAGTTATACTTACAGACACAGAACGCCACCAGTGCAAATTGCAAAAGTCTGCACATTTCACAAACGGCACAACCTGGCAACAAACTACGTGCTCGCAGAAACAGAGCAGCCACAAAGAAACCTGGCGCCTTTGAGGTAAACTCGTTCACTTGAGGAATTTTCCTATTTTATCACCTTTGTTCAATGTACATTTACTATTCAGTTCTGATGAACTGTAATTAATAAGTCATCGGCAATTTCAGTGGACGACTGGATCCATCTGTAAACATAAAATGCACCTATACATCGGTGACACTTACTGCCAGGGTTAAGGATAGGTCTGCATTTTCCTGAACGTTGCATTGGTGATAGTGAGCCGTGTAAGCCTTGCTCCATAGTAATCTATAATGTAACTAGAGCCATCGGAAGGTCCGACGATCTACGAGAGAAAAAGAACCAAGACTTTTCAATATGAAGTGAAATATACACTTCGTGCTAATGTCTCAATTACAGCTAATTTTCCCATCATAAAATTAGTCATGCTTAATTAGTCAAACAGAAACTAGATTTATTTTGAAGTTATGCCGTAGTTTAACTATTTTAGCAAGCACTGTCTCTGAAGGAACATTTCCCTAGGGCTTCTAATCAACCAAATTACACAGCCAGGCGCTGGTACTAGGTTAAGCCAATGAGGATTTGAGGCACAAAATCAGGCTAACAAATGAGTGGGCTCCAAACCACTTTTCTTGAACAAAGCAGGGCAGGCAGGAGAGAATCAGGTTGATGAAAACTATCTTTGAAATACTGCATAGGTAGGGAATGGAGAGAAAGCGAGAACATCACGGCTTTTTTGTTCTGGAAATCCTAAATTGATGCGGGGTCACCAGGAAGATGAATAAGGAGAGATGAAAGATACTCTCAACTGTATCTGTGAGTGATCCAAGGCAACATCACTGCGATAGCACAGAAAGGAATTTAAGAATGCATATACTTTAAAAGACACATATACAAAGACTCATACTTGTAAAATATTTTTCTATAAACCCATATCCGCTGTGCATTTTAAGGTCACCATAGGCAATTTGTAATTCATGCTCAATGGATGCACTGTAGAATAAGCCAATTTGGCAATTTCATGATGTCACAAGATGTCACCCCAGCTGGGGATTTAACCATCATGAATCCTACAGTCACAGCTCTCAGGTGATAGGGGATTTGTATTTGGAGGAGAGGCGCACAAAAAAAGTGGCAATGTCTTCTCTTCCGCATGCTGCATGGCCACCCCGCATGATGGGCTTCATCAGCATAAAGCACATGCAAATCCAGAACTTCAGGATTCTGGAAACAGCAGGACATCGCATGCGAAGTCCAGCACTCTGTGTCTCATAAAGAGCTCGTAGGTTCTGATAAAGTGAATTTATGGCGTTATAGCTTCCACGCTATTCATTACAAGTATTTCTAGATAGCTAATCTAATTTTTAATTCAAACAACAAATATATTGATATTTTGTACCTATATTCTACAACACCAATCTACAAACAGAGCTAAAACCAGAGCCTTTAATTTTCAATACATAAAGGTTCTCAAGGCTAAAATGCTAATAAAGAATTAGCAATCAAATCAAAGCTTTAACAAACACAGATTTGTATCTTGTTTTCAAAGCCCTGACTTACCTGCATTGAAATAAGTATAAAATCAATTAGGCTACCAATTCCACAAAATCCTACAGTGCAGAACTTTAACAAACCTAAAAAAGGAAAATAAAAATTAACTGTAGCTTTAAGGCCGTCACTATGAAGTTCATAGGTTTCTGGTGACAATCACATCCCAACTCTCTCCCCCCCATCCTGCAAAATATCTAGACACACATATATCTAGAAACAGACCTGTGCATCTTTAATTATCTGGGGAAAAAACCAAACCACAGATTCATATTTCTATATCCTGAATACACTTTAAAGATATTAACCATTAACAATTATTTTTTTTTAACAGATACATATTCTTAAACAAGGAAATGCAAAAGTTGATAACCAAGTCATTGGAAATGTTCTTTTCTTTGACTGAGGGACGGACAGAAAAAAATCCCAACTTGAGCTGCAAAATATACTTATGAATAGAAAGAGACTTTCTACCATCTCACGAGTTGCAGCACATACTGATTTGATTTTCAGAACACACTACTTTGTATCATTTCTATATTTTTGCTGAAATAGGAATTTATTTTGAATATATATATACACACATATATATAAACCCACTTCCTTTTAACTGGTATTCAAAAATGTTATTTTTTGTACGAATAAATGAAACATTAATAGAAAATATATGGGAATAGCAACTAACAGATAAATGTTTCATTGGAAGTTGCCATGCAAGGCGGACTTTATTTGGAAAATGCCTTAAGAAGAAAGAGGCTGTCTTAAAATTTTAATTTTTTTTTTAATATCAGTAGCGTCTTGTACAATGAATATAATACAATAAGTACTATATATTGTAAGTAAAGCTCCAGTGGAGCTAGACAAACATCTAGGTTATTTTGAGAATGAGACACTCATTGTGAAGCCATCTGTCTCTCTACCCAGGCACGGAGAGTATGAAGAGCAACACGTATCTGCTGCATTTCAGTCAGTTGTAGGCTATGCTGTACAGGGAAAACACAGTTCCCTGCTCAAAAGCATCTCCTTACTGTGCTTCCAGGCGCCAGCACACTTCTGAGGCAAGAGAGAAAGCACGTTGATGAGAAGAGCCAGTGCGGCGTCCCAGAGCACCTCTTCCCCACAGCCACGCGTGCTGTGCTGCACAATACCTGCCAGTAAAACCTCCCGGCTGTTCTGCAAAGGACGAGCCTGCTCTTGATCAAACATCTGAAGGTCTCCTGACCTCCAGCTCCTCCTTTACGCTCTCCCTCTCTCAGAGCAATCTGTCCTGCACACCACCTCTCTCCCCCATGCTCCCTTTATGAGGCTGCACATGGAGGAGAATGGGGGAGTAACTGCACGCTGCAGGGAAAGCATCCCGCTGTCTGGATATAGCTCCCATAGTTGACAAGACAGAAGTAGCCTGATTTATAAACTCCTGGGAGACAGTTTATAATCTCTCCACGGAACAACACAGTAGTGGGAGAGAACAGGGAAAATACACCTAACGACCATGAAGATGAAAGAGTAGTAGCAGGATGGACTTTTAGCTGATTAGAAGAAAAGCCTATGTGCATATTACAACACTTAAACGTGCAAAAAACTAAGTATAAAATGGTTTAAAACAACTTGTTCCCAGTGGCTGATGCGCAAGACTTGCAGCAGCCAGACATAGCTAGTTTGGGTATCAGTACTGGCACTAGTGTAACAAAATGTAAGGGAAACAGCCAGCTAAAGAAACACTAACCTTAGGAAATGACAGTTAAGATGATAAAATTATGTCGAACTCTGGCAAACAGTTTACTTTGTTATTACCTGCACCACGTGCAGTCACCATTTAAGATATTTATCTGTTACCCTCCTTATACCATCTCCTCTAAAGCTCTGGTTCTGAACCTCACCATCAGTTGGCATTTTAGGAACCCAGCAGTTCTCTTCCCACTGCTGGTTCCAGCAGTAGCTCCAGTCTGCCCGAGGAACTGGCTGCCCCATTATCTTACTGAATGTAGAAGAACTGTTTCTGAACCTGGCATATGTTTCTGGAGTGCAGGGTAAAGTTGATTTTTTTTTCATCCTCCTCACTTCCCTCCCCACAAGCAGATCACACTGAGAAAATAAACTGCTCTAAAACATAGAGGGAAAAAATAGTGCCCTTATGCAGTAATAACTTATGGTTTGGTTCACAGTGTGTGGGAGAGGAAGAGGTTGCCTTCCTGATTTCTTCATATTCAATTGCTCGTTTGTATTTGTGCTCTCTTTAAGCAAAAGAGAAGGGAAAAAAAAAAAACCAACTCAAAAACTTTTACAGTCTTTGTGACACTTGTTAAAAATATTTCAATGCTATTACCTTTTTTGCCAAGGCATGGATCACCTAAAAAAATCCCAATCAACCACTGGCAATGCATCACATTTATGGATTTATTTTTTCCTTTTCTACTCTTACCTATTTGATTTTGTCATTTTTACCTTTCAAAAGCTTGAAAACTTGACTTTGGAAGAGTTTAATTTTAAGTCTTTTAACTTTGGTTACTGGCTACAGAATATTCCGGTAGGGTTAACAAGCATGAGCCATAAAGAACTTCTATATAGGAACAGAAGATTTATACAACTACATTACTGTATTACAAAATAATTACTGTAAAGTATTATCCCAAATCCAGCGATGTAACAAAAAACTGCACCTTATTGACCGCTTCCAAAAATATATTGCAAACTTGGTCCAGTATTTTCCTGGTAAAATCAAGCATCATTTAAGTAGCTGGCTCATCAATCAAAACCACTTCTGTTTCAGTGCCTCACAAAGAATGCTGGGGTAAACATCAATGCAAAGCATTGCTTTGCAAACATAAAGCAAAACTATTAATAGCAATCATCATGTTTGCTTATTAGGATTTTATCTGTTCGACAACTATATATCCATTTGTCACCACTCACTCCAACAGACCAGCAGGCTGATGATAATGCAGGATTTTATCTTACTTGACAATAAAGTAAGGATTCTAGTTGTAAATATTAAAACTATGACTGTCAGCCTTCATTACTCAAACTATAAATATATACATACAACTCAGTCACAACAATAAGCTTCAGCTCAAAGTAAAAACAAAGAAATAAACTTACCTAATGCAGGATAGCCTAGATAAAATCTATCTGCTCCCAACCATCCAAGAAATAAGGACAGAGCCACTGCCACCTTGTAGGAGTATCCATTTCTGTCAAAAGAAACAAGCCATGTAGACAATGACTGCAAAATATATTCACTTTTGAAAATTAAAGCAGTGACTCATTTGCCTGCTGCTTCAGTTTGAAAAAAAACCCAACACAGACTTGTTATTTATCTTAAATTAATGGACATAGAATTGATAATATTAAGCTTTCAAACTGGGTAGGCATCCTCCCTAAAGCAACCTCAGCTGCTGCAACTCAAATATACTCTTGCAGAATACAGATTATTCTGAAACAAAATCATGATTTCTTGTCAAGAAAGACACAATTCAGTTGCTGATACATTCCCAGTTTTACAGAGCACTTCCTAACACTTCAGCCCTACTGAGACAACCCTAGAAAGCTAAGAGGTGTATGCACACTGTCTGTGGGCATTAGTCTCACACGCAGACAAATCGAGGGGAACAGGACAGACAGGTGAGGTGTCAGCAGAGACAGCAATTGCAATGAGATCTGACGGAGAAATGAACCACGGCCACTGGCTGAAGAAGCTGCAGGAAGGATTCAACAAAAAGGGTAAGTCATGTATCCATTCACTACACTGTAATGGCACGAACTCACAAATGAAAAGAACGGTTGAGTGTACAAAGATGCACAGTGGTAGAGACGCACCCTAAAGTTAAGCATCCCATGGTTACTCATACGAAATACACAGATACAACAGACGTTTTGAGATTTGTATTAATTGGCACCGTTCGTGCCAACAGCTGGAGTGATGTGGCCACTTAACCACCTCTAACTTTAGTCATTGTTCGTGTGAACTTTACACTAATAAGTGACCTAGAAACATAGAGCTATCGATACTAGAACTTGCTGCATTCTTTGCTGCATTGGCCATCAGCTAGCTTCTGAAAAGAAAAGCAAACCCAAATGTAATTAGAACTTTACAAAAATTCAATAATTCACTGTTTTGATACGTGCACTACTATGAGCCAGCAATTACTTAATAAGTCTAAATTAAACTCTTGGTTGACATTTGAATAAAACATAGAGTTTCACAAAGACAGTAGCTAAGAAAGGTCCAAGCACCTTTATTAAGCACTTTCAATGCCAAACAAAGATCTAGCTTTTTGCTTATTATCTAGATTTACTGACTTTAAAACCTAATGGCAACATTAAGTGATTAAATCATGACTCTTACCTCAGTATTTGTTACTTAGCACTTATTAGCAACACAGAACATACTGGGCGTTCCTGGAACCTAATGTAACATAAATTACCATCTTTAGAAATGTCTTGTTTCCACTGTAAAGAACACTAATTTAAAAGTTGAGGTAAACTGTTGGAAATTGTTTATCAACTACAAAGTGTCAACAAACCTCCAAGGACACTAAAGCACAAAAAGAGCTCTTACATTAAAGGTGGGAACACAGTTTAATTTGAGATGTTCCTGATCAAAACCAGTAATAAACTGAGCACTGGCCTATGCATTGAGACGATTTTTAAAGCAGAACAGTCTGCAACCTAGTCAGCATCAAACTGACGGGCAGAAGAAATCTAGTATGAAGTGGAAGCATGTTAATACTGTAACAAGGCTGCATCCACTCAAGGAGGAAAATAGCACATCCCAGGCACCTAAAGGAATTTCTACAATTGGGTAAAAGACGTAATTTCTTTTCAGTTGCTCTTCTGAATTTCTCTTGCTTCTCAGCCTCATCCAATCTTTATTTTTTTCTGCATAGATTTCTTCCAGCTGCACATTTCCTTCCAGCCTGCAAAAACCAGCTGATAATATGCAGGCACTGCTGTAGGTCACAGTGGTTTCCGTGCTCAAAGACCTGCCCACACTGTACTTCAGGAGTTTCACGGACCACCATTTGATGGACCCCTCACTGCCCATTTGATGGCAACACTTGAGCAACGGACACTTCAAGTCTGCAGAATCAGGGCCTGCATGTATTAAGCAAAATACAGAATAGAGTGCCAATTGTGGGAAATCTAGAATTTGGCAAAAAAATCGACCTCCAAAACATCAAATTAAAAACAACCCAAAGCAATCCTGACTCCCAGTAATCCTGACTTCTTTGCTGGAGTAACCTTATCAGCGCTAACAAGCTTTCACTTGAACTAATACTAGGAGCAACTTGAACACTTCCACTTACACAGACATACAACATCTCCTGGTCTTGCTCTAAAACAACTGGATCTCAGAACCGTTATCGGGACTGTTGTTAAGTTAGTGCTGTCCAAGTACAACTTGCTGATTTGCTCCTTCCCAAAGCTAGGGAGAGAGATTAACCTGCTGTCCGCACGCTAGGACAATCCTGCTATGGGAAGATGCCTTCTCAAACCAATTTTCTGGTTAAATGATGTGCAGTTACTTCTGCCAGAAGATGGTTACAGTTTCCATCAAAACTCAGATAAGATGCTGGACAATCTCCAAAAAGCAGCAGAAAGGGCAGGCCTATTGTTGTAATATCAGTCTGGAAATTCCTGCTTAAAATAATGTTTCTAACACAGGCCATTCAAAATGCCTTACAAAAGGCTATAAAATGATCGGTGATTAGACCGCTTTTTAAACCAGTGTACATATAAAGGATGGTAATATTAATTTTGCTGCCATTTTTAACTGGCTTTGGGGCTTTATGAAGGGCATGCTTGCATAACTCTTTCTACATTCACAGCTGTATTTTACTGGAATTTTCAGCAAGCCCACAAGGGATCCCCTTCCCCTTCTGCTATACTAGCCGGCAAGGGACTAGAAAAGCCACGGCAAGTTCTTTTGGTAGTGTAACCATTATTTCTTTCATGGTAAATAATAGTCACAAGCAAGTAACAGACTTCATAAGAAGGACAACATTTTTTGTGCCTACATAGATTTGTATTTTAATTAATAAATGTAAAGAAAAACTCCATTTAAAAATGTTTCTAGAAAATATTACACCAAAAATATATGTATACAAAAACCTCCAAACGTAAGAATTACTGTCTGCTCCAAAGAGGAAGCAATTTTATTAAACCAGTATGGCTCATCGTGTTCTCAGTCCCCATCACAGATGGAACCGAAACACAATTGTTTCTGTACAAAAATATGACTGAAGTCTTGTTTGCTAGCATTTAAATTTGATTAGATGTAATAATATGTTTTCTTCAATTTGCTGAGCTTTGACTAAAGAGAAGAGACTTTGAGAAAACTAAATATAGAGAAAATATTTATGAAACTAAGAGGCAGAGCTGTACTTCTTAGTCAGGCAAATTATTGAGCAGTAAGTATCACATCAGAGTTATCTGCCTACTGCTGTGATAAGGAATACCCAGTAAATATTACTGGAGCTTTAATTTCCAAAGATTCCAGTAGGACAGAAGAAAAAAGCTCCTATGCAAATACCACAAAAAGGAGAAACAAATGGCACTGGCAGGTGTTTGCTGATCATTAGCACTGGCCACTTGGAACACTTACTGGTACCCAGAGCTCTCCACTGCACACAACGCGCTTTAGAAAAACTAGGTCCATCATTTTCATGTTTCAGAAACAGGCTCTTAAAAGACACAGAGGACTTGATTAAATACAAAGGGTGTTCAAAAATAGAGAACGGTTCCTCTAAATGAGATTTTTTTTGAGGAATTGGAAAGAGACTTAAACTCCCCCAATATCCACACATACTACAACTTGAGCTGCAGCTACAGGCAGATTGTGAACTGGCAGGAACCAGTACAGCCACCAAACAGAGCAGCCCAGTCCAGCCCTCCTTTCTCCACTCTCCCTTATCCTTGAGTTGCCCTCATCCTTGTGCTGGCACAAGCACTTGAAGCAAGTGTACCGTGACTCAAATCGGGGAACTGATCCAAGTTAGCTCAAACCCACATCAGTTCCCTGATTCAGTAGAGAGCAGGGTATGTCAGGAAAGGGATGGAGAGGTGTCCCCAGACAGAGCCTTTCAGCAGCTCTGCGGATTTTAAGCATATGTGAAACACAGCCTTAGCATTTGGGGCAAATTTTTGCCAGGGTAAAGCACGAACTAAAGTAAAGGTAAAATACTAAGGTAAAGCAAACACATGAACGTAAGTAAACAAAGAAAAATGTGTCCATGGCTGAGACCGATTTACTCATAAACATGCATGTTGTATGTTTATACTACTTATAGTGTTTATTATAGTATACTTATAGTGTACTGGGCAGTGTGTGTACAATTCTGCCTTATTTCTCTTTTTCCTTCTGTCAACACAACATACTATTTTAGAAAAACTTCAATGAGAAAACAAATTATTACAAAAAACAATAGTGTACTTACACATTGCGGCATGCAATAGGCTTGTAAAATCCAACTTCGTGTCCCGTGAAGACTTTTTCTATGCCAAGGTGATCTTTGCAAGTAATATTTGGTGCTGGCAGACACTGAACTGATGACAAAGAATTATTTTAAATTAAGCAGTAACCAATCGGGTACTGTAGCATTTTTTTTGACACAAGTGAAATATACAAATGAAGTTATACTGTGCAACAGTCTCGATACACAGCACAGTACACACAGACATATTACTTTTTAAAAAGTATATTTTTTTAAGCCAGTCCTATGACTAACTTGTCTTTTTGCATGATACATAGCAAGCAAAATATACAAATCTAATTGCTGCCCTAATTCTATTGTAATTTCTATTTTGGTTCCATTATGAGTCAAGGGGAAATCTGAACCTGACATGCAGCAAACTTTTTCATCGTGATAACAGTCAAATATTGGAACAAGCTGTCCAGAAAGGTGCCCAGATCACCATCCTCAGAGGTTTTCAAGATCTGACTGCACAAAGCCCTGAGCAACCTGGTCTGAAATCAGTGCCAATGCTGCTTTGAGCAAGAGGCTGGACTACACAACTTCCTGAGGTCTCTTTCAACCCAAATTATTCTATTATTCTAAGCTAAGGCTTGACTTTTAAGAGAACCAAAGTGGAAATCACAGCAGAAAGTGACATCTACTAAAAGTTTGCAATGTATTACCAGTATGTTAGTCACTCTCCAATGCTGAAGTCTGTTTTTTAAGGGAGAAAAATACCCATCCTTTACCCACTTTCTATCAATTTTCAGTATTTGAGTCCCATTGATTGGCTCCAAAAAAACAGTACGACAGGTTCAACATTTCTTTCCAGATTTTCCAGTTATACCTACAGACAAGAAGACTAAGATTTGTTTGTTTTTTTTCTAAATATCTATCCATAATGCATAGGGATTGAAAAAAAATTAATTTCAGGCCATCAGTAACAGCCAAAAAATAAGAGCTATATCTGGACTTATCTGCTATAAAGTCCTACATGGATGTTACTCATCATTGTACCTAATCTGAGACAATTACAAAAACCCACATTCTTTCTTCTAAAATAAAATTAAGCAAAGAAAGCAGTGCATTCTTTTATTTAGGAGAAACCCATGGCAGTTGAACTATATTAATACAGGAAAGGCCACAATTTTCCTGTCAATGTCATTTCAGTAAAACTTGAAATCTGCTACTCGATGAGACTACTTGAACGCTTTGAATTAAACCCCTCTTTGTTTGGCTGATGGATCCCAGAAATATGTTCAGAAACGGCAGTGCTTCGAGCATGATCCAGAAGATTAACTTTTTATTACTTAGATAATACTGAAGCAGGAAGTGACTCAAATACCGTGGGGAAAAACTAAAACTGCTATGTGAGTAAAATAGTCTATACAGACGCAGAAAACAACATTAATTAATGTAGCAACTTTCCCCACTCTGAACTCCATGTCCTGTTCAAATGTGTAGTGTATTAAATACAATCACATGGTAAATGGTTGGACAACTAACAAATTGAGTTGTGATGAATTTCAAACTACAGAATATTCTTTCTGCTCACTGACTGGATGTTTACAATCAGGGACATGATGTCAAAGATGGTGTAAAGGACTGAATAACTTAAAAAAGGATCCATTTTACATAGTACTTTCATCCAGTCTCTGAAGTACTTGGAAAAACCTTCACTGTCCCTGAGCATCCCAGTGAAGAAAATAATTCAGAATTTATGGAAAACAAAATACAAAAGATAACAAGCATACATATGTATTTTAAACATGAGTGCACGTAAAGCAAAATTCTTGCACTATTAGCTAACAGAGCCTATTTATTTCAATGCCTGAGAACATCAGAAAAGCTAAATGTATATAGTAAACGAAGTGATCAATTTAAGCATTTTTTCTGTTGTACTCCAAAAGTACATCAGAACTTAACATCAAAATAAACGTGTTTTCAAAACAGAGCCTCATGGCACCAAAAGCTCCTGATGACGGAAGGCACCATGTTTCCTTTAAAAAAAAATTTAAAAAATGGAAGATTTTGAAGGCTGTTGTGTCACGTGTCAATATTTCTAGTAAGCATATGCAAAATCAGTATGACAGAAATGGTTTGTTTTAATCACAGCAGTGCAGGACAGAGCCTAGAGGATATAACATACATTGGAGAGATTTACCAGAAACCTCACTTATATATGTGCCAATCAGCGACAATGTATTTATTCATCTTTAGTAAAGCATCCAATCCACACAAGTGTTTCAGGCTTTCATACTAATGATATTACTAATCCCATATTTTATAAAGCTCATCTAGCAGATACACAAATGCATAAATTTAACACTTCCTTGGAAAATGTAACTACTGTCAACATAGAAGTTAGAAATCCTTACCATATGCTGTGTGATTTGTACAGTTCATTGGTTCTTGTGTACTATTGTCTATTTTAGGCTCATCGCACATATATGTTCAGGTAATTGAGGAAAACATTTTTCATATGAAACACCACAACAGGTGTAACAGTAATTTATTCCACTCCCTTTAAACCCTGGGGATTTAAGATGCACCCTGACGTTAGCTTTCCTTCCTACTCACCCCCCCAAACAGGAACAGCACATTACCATACAGCAAATCTTGCTAAATAAGGTAGTACACCATATATCGCATAAGCTCCACGTTTAATTACTGCTGCAGTTAGCACTACCTGAAGGAACTACAATATTTATCTGTCACGGCCTGTGTATTTGAAGGCAACAAGGTAGCACGCCTAATCTAGTCTTCTTCCCTTATTTCAATATCAGAGCACCTTTACATTGAGGCATTTGGTTGAGAAGATGAAATCTACAGTAGCATACAAAATTCAAAGAACAGCTAAAAATGAGCATCTGAAATGCCAGGAATTCAGACCTGCGCAGGAACTTATTTCCAGAGGTCTGAACTCCCACGGCCAAGCAAAGCAGGAGATGAAGTTAGCTTTTCCGAGATTTGCTTTCCTGACACTTTTGATCTGCAGCTACATCAATAACTGTCAGCTACCATCCACAAACATTTTCTGGGGAAGGCCTGAGGCGCCTTTGGAGAGCCAGGAGCCTGGCAGCTCCAGCCTGTAACGCCTGTGCCCTGCTCCTGCAGACTGTGGAGGACTCAGCGCTCTGCAATGCCACCGTGCCTCACTCAAGTGTCCTGCGAAAAAATAAGAAGGTGGAGGGGTGGAGCAGAGGGGAGATCTCATCCCACGGGATTATCTCTTCGTCAATTCAGACACGCCAAACCTGCACACGCTGTACCACCCCCAAAATAAACCCATGCCGCGCCCTCTCCTGCTCCTTCCAGCTGAGACCCCCTCCGGGCTTCTTCCCTGAGGCTTCCTCTGACTTCCCCTCCCTGTCAGGCACTCCACGCCCTCCGCCTCCCCCTTCCCCTCCACCCGAGGCGCCCGGACAAGCGCCCCCACCTCAGGCAAACCGCTCCCGGGGGGAGACGGCGCCGGGCCCTCCGCCCTCCCGGGGCCCATCGCCATAGCAACCGAGCCCCCGCCGCCCGCCCCGGCCGCGCTCAGGATATTGCCCCAGCCTCAGCTCGTCGCACTTGAGCGGCGGCTCCGTGCCCGCCGCTCCCTCCACGGC
>VXBO01004196.1:293707-350210 GCA_013400135.1 Rhinoptilus africanus
GCAAAGGAGAAGGAGGATCCGGGCCGCCACCTCGCCTCTCCGCCTCTGCGGCCCCGCCGCCGGCAGCCGCTCCGGCCGGGCGGCCATGATGGAAACAGCCGTCAGCTGACTCGCCGGCCCCGGCGGGGAGGAGCGGCCCCGCGGCGGGGGGAAGGCCGACCTGCTTGCGGGGGGGGACGGAGTGGGGACCCCGCGAGTTGTTCGCGGTCTGCTGAGGGGGCTGGTTTGGGATTTTTTTTATTTTTTTATTTCGGGGGGGGTGACCTCAGCAAATATGGTTCCTGATGCAGCTAACGGTCAGCGCGGAGGGCAGAGCGTGCCCCTACTCAAGATGGCGGCGGTACGGCCCCGGCAAGGGGATCGGTGAGCTCGTGCCCTCAGTAAAGATGGCCGCGCCCGCCACCAGCGCGTGGCTGGAGGGCGTCCACCTGCCCTTACTTAAGATGTCGGCCATGAAGTGCTCCGACGCGGGTTTGGCCTTGGGGCAGTGTATCCTTAAAAATGCTTTTTATTTTATTTTTTGAAATTAATACTAAATGCCTCGAGTGGGAAAGCTTTCATCTTAATCAACGTTTGCTCTTCATAAGGTATTTTGAGGTGATTGATAACTTTTTCTCACTTCCTGGAAGGTTATTTCATGTTTTTCTAGGTGTTGGTATTTAAGAGAATGTTGTCATTATTTAGCCTTTCTGTGCTAAATAAGGTGCCGTTGGAGAGACGTGTAGATGTTATCGGTCATTATTTTGGTGAATGAATGGTGACTTACAGACGAGCCTGTCATTACCAACAAAAGGTTTGTCCCAGGTATAGAGAGAACCATTAAAAATGTGGATTTAAAAATGCATGGATGGTTGACAAGGAGCTCAGCCAGCGATGTGAAATATTGCAAAATATTGCCATCTAACAGCTTTCTGGGAGACCTGTGTAAACTAAGCTGGTGGTCTGTTGCTCAGCAGACACGGTATCAAATGAAAATTGCTGTTCCTTTCAGCAAGGGGAAGGGAAAGGCCAGGGCCGGGGTGGGCTCCGGCATGAACTTGGCCCTCTGGGATCGGGGCTGAGGTGCGCCCGCGAGGAAAGTCTCCGCTGTCTGCGCCGCCGCCCTCGGATGGATAAATACACGGCTGGCTGTTTGTCACTGCCAGGAAAACTGTCCCCTCGCATGAGCGCTACGTTAATTAAAAGTGAGAGTAAGGACTGGGAAGCTAGGCCTTCGGAATGTGAAATTTTTAAAAAGGAGGATGAAATGGTTATGTTCTTAGCGTGCTGAGTCGCCATCCCTGGAGGTGTTGGAGAGACGTGTAGATGTGGTGCTGAGGGACGTGGTTTAGCGGCAGCTTGGCAGTGCTGGATCATCTTAAAGGTGTCTTCTGCCCAAAATGGTTCTGTGCTGCATGCCCTAGTGCAGCCGCTATGGCTTAGTAAAACAAAACAGGCACTAGAAAGTGGGGAAATCAATCCAAAGCTTTGAGGTAAAATTAATTTCCAAACCTTTTGCAGGTATCCTATGCAACTAGCAGGGCCGTGTAAGATCTGCAGCAAATAAGCTAGTGAAAGAGCGTAGCAGAATAAACATGATTTTTGGAGAGCTTCATTTGACTGTTTTAGGTGTGTGTACATATATGTCTTTGAAAAAAATCTGAAAGCAGACTACCATACAGGTTGTGGAGGTAGAAAGCGGATGCAGTTCCCACAGTTAACTTCAACTAAATTGGTGCCTGTTCAGCATTTTGTGGCTAGCAGTAAGCAAACTTTGCTGCAGGGACTCAAGCCATGTCCCTGGGAAGCTGCAGGTGTGTTTCGGCTGCCATTGGGAGCAGCGCTGGGAGAGGCAGTTGTCCATCGCCGGTTCCGTGCTCGGTGGGGAAATCGATACAATCCCTTAACGCCATCCGAGCCCCGTCCTCCGAGGGCTCTGGCCGTCCCCTTCTGTGGAAGTGGTGAGGGCTGTGCTGCTGAGGCCTCTGTGGGAATCTGAGTTCAACATGGCTCTGAATTCATGTTTGGACACCCATTTACTGCAAATGAGTACAAATAAAGCGTTTCTACGGAGTCAACACCTACTTTTTGCCCTCAGTCTGGTGGCCATGTTGAGACGTGTGTCTTTTAGGCCTATGATTTATAAATACACGGGCAGGTCAGGATCACCTGAAAAATCGCCTGGGGTTTTAAGCTCTGCATTTGGCCAGCCCTATAGCTACCGCTATTCCCAGCGGCCAGCCCAAGCGTCCCCACCGGGCCTTCCCCGGCGGGGCCCCGTCCTCCCCGTGTCCCCAGCCGCCTCCACCTCACGCTTTTCTCCGCGGCACCTGAGGGCTCGTACCGCTCAGCCGGAGCTCCCCCAGCCGCCAAGGGATGGTTTGCCGCCGGCCAGGCTTCCCCCTCCGCCCCGGCCGGCCGCTACGTGCCGCCCCGGCCGCCGNTTCTTCAGCCTGGCTAGTGCTTGGTCATGGCATGGGTCCTCGGGAGAAGCGTTTCCTACCGTCTCCTGGCTCCCTCTCGGTGCGATCGCCGCCCTGGCCAGGACACCGGCCTGCCCTTGGCCGGAGGCTCCCACCTCGGAGCTCCTTTTCGGCTTCATGCACCAGGGTGTCTGCGTCTCCACGAGGGCCCCGGTGAAGGCTGGGGAGAGCTGCGTGGCTCCTAAGGCGGATGAAGGCTCTCCAGGGTGCAGGAGCCCTCTTGGCGTCATCTTGTTGGAGAGGAGGCGCAAGGGAACGCACCCTTTGGAACACATTCCCTCAGTGCCTGTCAACTTAGAGGTTCCTAATGAAGCAGGCTTTTTTTCTGTATTTAGAAGTTGATTAATAAGAAACCAGTTCTTTTACGTTCCTTGTAAATTTCTCAAGCTTAGAAATTCAGTATGGCTCCAGATCTGACAACTCTCCTTCCCCATGAAGTGATTTCTTAGTCATGTACACTTTCATTGTAGTGATTCTAGGATTTATCGCCTAATTTCAGTAGAATATGACAATATTTAGATCTGGGAAACAAGTTTTCCTCAAGCTTTGTGAGAACAAGTTTCTGAGACCGTGTTATTGCTACATGGAGAATGGCTTCGGCGTGAGCTCACCCTTCTATTAGGCATCAGAGGACCCACACCGCCACTTCCCTCGAGGCTGAAGTCCGCAGGAATTCAGGTTCTGCTTGTTAAAAGTTAGCATGCCTTGAGAGTGAGTAAAGCTCCTCTTGATCTGCATAGAGACTGGTAATCACAGATGCAGAGTTATTTTTTGTTTTGCTTTCCTCATCTCGTGGTCGCTAATCGTATGTAGCAACAGGCCACACTCAGTTTGCCTGTGGAGAATCTTTTTTACATTTAACAATATTTTGCTTTGACCTGCTTTACCCTGTGTGGTGTATTTGTGTTTAGGTACTCAGAGCACTGTTTGGTTGTTTCCTTCTTTCAAGTGCCTGGAGCAGTCAGCACGTGCTCTATAGCACTTGTTATAAGTACTGCAGCATTACACAGAACGGTAGGTTTTGGTGGTTTCATCTGAAAGGCGTATGCATGCTAAGCTTGGTTGGACTGAATTCTTCTGTACGTTACCAGGATGGCAAACTGAGCATGACGTGTAGGACAGCAAAATATGTGGTAGAATAGTTATTTTTTTCACAGTGCGTAGTTGCTTGATGGTGTGTAAACGATATGATTTTTAATATCTGAAGTTGCAGGTGATGCTGTGTCAGGACAATTTAGGATGAAGATCACACTAACAAATGCTGTTTTCTCTTTCTTTTGCATTTATCAAATTTTAAACTAGGCTGAAATTTTGCAAGTCAGAGAGATCTCTGATGAGGAAGACGATAGGCACCATATCAGTCACTCTTGATAATGGGGCCAGGAAAAATTACAACTGCATTAGTGCAGAAAGGTGACTTTGGATTGAGATGTACCCTTGGCTGTTCCCGTGTCAGCTGCTTGGATTGGCCATGTTAGAAGCCTTTGAAAAACAGCAGCAGTTAGCACTTGTGCATGAAGGACTCAGTGCCCAAAAGGTTACACCCATGCTGAGCAGGGAGAGCTTCCCATGAGGCAGGACTTCCCTGCAGGCACGTCTCCTGGAAGGACCCAGGTTGTTGGAGGCCAAGCTGAAGGACGTAGAGCAGAAGCTGTTGTAGTTGTGAGGTGGGTGGGGAGAAATGGGCAGAAGAATCTCTGCTGGCTGAACCGTGTCCTCCTCCAGGCCCCAGCGGGAAAACCCTTATTTTTGTCTTTCAGCAGCCCTTTGTGGAGGGCAGGTGTTCGTCAAGGCCACTGCCAGGGCTGTCGTGTTCCCCTCTGGCTCTGGGATGTGCCGGGGTTGAGCACCCTGCGTCTCCATCCAAGTGGCAGGCGTCTGGCAGGGGGGTGATGGCACTGGAAGACTTAAACCTTTCAGCTCTTCTGATGACCTCTGCTGGCATCAGCATGGGGGAATTCTTTTTTTCTTAGCCTGCTTTTGAAGAAGATCCAAGTATTAGTATTTCATACAAAACCTTATGAAACTTTCCTGCTCCCTATGATGCGTTGAGTTCAGCTCTCAAAAGTGAAGACAGTAAAAACCCAGATGCACGCTGTGCTTGAGTGTGGGCTTTTTTCTGGTGTTAGAAAACACTAAAGTTCCTGAAATTCATTATTTTCTCAATGATTTTACAGTTATTTTGGGAGTTGTGACATAAATTTTGGACTGAGGTCTGCATATTTGTCTACCAATAAGATAAATAAGTGGCTGTAGAAATCTGAGAATGGAGCTAAGGAAGTTGAACGCAGAGTGGGTGAACTGATTTTAACAAGACAAACCATAGTGTTTTGGATCACTTCAAAATTATCGTTTAGGAGTGGACCTCCTAATTTAGCAACTGTCTGTTGACACCTTGCTTGGACTTAACATCAGTGTTTGGAAGTTGTTTAATGATAAGATGTTTGGGCCCCAAAACATAAACAGCTTAATAGTATGTGGAGTTCTGTGTTTCTCTGGTGCCTATAAGCCAGTCTTGGAGACCTGTCCTCAATTATACATTACTTAAAAACTTTAAATTAGTTTGTTTTCAGGGATCCCCTCACACCAGAAGGAGCTGTTTACTTTAAAATATAACACTTTTTTTTCCCCCCCGCATTCTCTTTTTATGCAAGAAAGGAGAACAAAGAAATACTGAGGGTGGTTTGAACTTATTGCTCACAAAGAAATCATTAAAAACCATTGCAAGCTGGCTGGAGGCCAGCTTTGATCACGAGGAATCCCAAAGTGCTGTGTAAACTCAAACTGTTATATGAACTGTACCTGAGGTCCACTTTGGCGTCCGGTGGAGCAGAGTGGTCTGCAGTGGCTCTTGGCTCAAGCAGGAGGTTGAAACTTTCTTCCCCCCGCTCCCCCGGCTTTTGCACCTCCTTCTTCAGGGGACTTTGCTTAGATGGAGCCTTGTTCTCTTACCTACATTTTTCTGCTTAGATTTTTCTTTCTTGGATCTGTACTCATCGTCATAATTGCTATTGTTACACGCGCTGTAATGGAAAAAAGATTAATCTTGGAGACTGTCAGCGCAGCACTTTGAGGCTGTTTTTGAGTGACGCAGGCTATTTCTCATGGTGCGGTTTGCCAGTGCAGCTGAGCTGCTGCCGCTGCCTGGTCCCGCTGCAAGGTGCGGTCCTGCTTCCCCAGCACTTCTCGCCCCCCTCCTGCATTGCCAGTGCTGGCAGTTGAGAGCTAACTGGGCAAAAAACTCACCCTAACAAAATGTGATGTTTTTTTTCTGCCTGTTTAGCTCCCTGTTCCAGCTCGTTATGGGATCGGATGAATGAGTGCAAGCACAGATGGAAAGGGAAGAACAAAATGCATGAAAAGGGGCTGGAGAGCTGGACCAGCCTCCTGGCTGCAGCTATTAGATGGGCATGGTGCTGTCAAGTTGTCGTTATTTCCTGCCATGCTGGATTTCTTTTCTGAGTTTAATCTTTTCTTCACCCTACTGCTGGTTTAAAGGTGTTTCAAGCCACTTTTCCTCATAGGAGTTATTTTGCATCCCTTTCTGATGTTGTTTTGCTTGCTTTAGGTTTTCTTTTTTCTCTTTTAACTGCTGATGTGAAGTAGAAAAATAGAGGAGGGAAGTGAATGGAGGGGAAGTTAAATTGGGAAGAAAGAACATATTTCCATATTCTTTGTCCTGTTTTGTTAAGATTCATGCAATACTTTTAGTCAAGGAGGTTAAGTTTTGTCTTTTTGATTTAGGTGAAGACTCAGGAATGTATAAGGAAATGGTATTTTCATCTGTTCTTCAGAATCAGATCTCAGCACAGAATCAAAGGCTGCTGTGCTCTTAGAAGTGTTTTATTTCGAATGGAAAAGAAAATAAAGCTGCAGCACTTACAAAAGTTCAGATGCATTCCTGAAAATCTTTCAGGGGTTGTATGGGTTTGCCGCTTCAACTCTTGCTATGACTTTGATTTAAAATGACCTCCTAAATCTGTTAATAGTCTTGCAAAGCAGCTCATTTTGCTTGGCTCTGGGTGGAAACCACGCAAACCCACCAAATTCTGCAGGAATTCCTCCAGGAGCCAAAGCTTCTCAGATACAGTAAAGGCTGCATAATTCTGAAATTGCGGTTTGCGACACACCTCCACTTTTATTTTTTTCATTAGGTAAATCCATCTTAATCTGACTCTTCAGAAGATAAGCTATTCACCTGCATACTAAACATTTCATTAAATATAACAATGTCCTTTCAGAACTCGGGATGTTTTCAGTGTGAGCGCAGACAGTGTCAGAGGCAGAGCTGAAAGGATCAGAGGTCCTGCTGGGAGAGAGCCCCTGGGATGTGCTTACCCTGGTATTGCGTTCAGATGCCTATGCCCCTTTCTGCTCTTGAATTGCAAGACTTAAAAAGTAAATACAGAGATTTCTTTAAATATATATATATGGCTATTTTTGTTCCAGAATAATTCTGAATATATTATTCTGAAATACACAGTTATATCCTGGGTAGAGTTACAGTTATGTAAATTGCTCTATTAAATGGCTGACTGCTTTCAGAGGAGCTTGTACTAAGTGAAGAAATCTTGTTTCTCGAGTATGTTTTGGTATAACTGCCTTGATAGATTTCAGAATGACAGGCTCCTCATCAACATAATAACATGCAAGTAAGGGTACAAATTTATCATCGCTGCTAATTGCAAGTCTGTTGTTTTTATGCTGCCATCTAGGCCTCAGCCCCAGTTGGAGACCAGTTCTATTTGGCACTGTAGAGGAGTGTGATAAAGGGTGTTGTGTTCCTTCAAAGCTTGTCATGTGCATAGAAAAGAGAAAGGCAGGCTCACGTAGGAGAAGGCAACAAGCTTCTTTCACCTGTTTGACATCAGGGCTGCGATTAGAACTAACCTCCCTTAGGAATGTCTTGGACTAGGGATTGATTTGGCCAGTTTTGGGCCAGAATGCCATGCTGTCTCATGAGCGGAAGGAACTTCATTGTTTTATAGGGATATGCGACATTTCACCTATATTGCCATATGGCAGGGCAGAGCTATCATCATGAGAATACGGTCTACAAATAGTTAAAGTAATTGAGAAGAAAGTGCCTTTTAAATAATAGGAAGAATTTAACTGTGTGTATATTTGATATATAAGATGGCAACTCCAGTGTCCCTATAATAATGTTCAAAATGTTCAAAATAATTTGGTTGAACGTAGTTGTCTCAGTTTTCTTGGCCAATGTTTGTTTTTATAACCTGCATTTTTACTCATTGGAAAGGGTTATTCATATTCCTTCCTGTGTGTGAAAGGAAAAGCACACAGAACAAGGAAAAATTTTTGCATTTACTGAGGCAGAGCTGTGTTGAAAACTTGGGCTGAACAACAGAGGGTAGTTGTATTTTTTTTTATTAAATTTGTTATAGTTAGCTTAATATTTCATTATTTCATTTATTGACTGTGTATCTGTTAGCATTCTGCTCGGCTATATAAATTATTAATTTGATTTTTTTTTTAAACCTCATCTAGGTTATTCTGAGTAATTCCAATAACACCCTTCAACATGCCTGAAAATCCTGCTGCAGGTATGTAGTCTGAAAGTGATTACTTTTATTAAGCGGAGAGAAATGTAGCTCCGTTCCTGACTTGTACTACTTTGTGGTGCAGATAAACAGCAGGTGCTGCAGATCCTTGATCGTCTGCAAGCAAAACTGCGTGAGAAAAGAGATTCCCAACATAATGAAAACCTGACCGTTTTGCGTAACACGCTCAGGAGCCCTTTGTTTAACCAGATACTGACCCTACAGCAATCCATCAAGCAACTGAAGGAACAAGTGAGTATAAAATTACAGTTGTTGGTGTGATGATAACTGTAGTGACCTTGGAATAGAAAACGAGGTATGTAGGTGTGTTTTAATGAAGGCCCTCTCATTAATAAGCCGTAACTTGGTGTGAGTCAATGTTGGGCTTTTGGGTTTTTTTGGTCAAGCGTCCCTGCTGAAATGAGAAGTGGTATCACAACAAACAGGTCATGGGGCAACGTGCTTTGAAAGGGATACAGAAAAGGCAGGCACTGAGAGCCACATCAGTCAGGGAAAAGCATCTGGAAAAGATATCAGCTCTAGGACTTTGAGGTCTGAATGCAGTTGGAACTGGGACCCTTTGTTTTTCACAGAAGTTAAATACTGTTTATCAGCTAACTGGCAGCATCTTTTCTCCTTAAAAGACATCCTCACTTAGTTCCTGCTGACTTGTACAAGAATGGTTAACCTGTTTTGGGAAATATCATCTAGAAAACCACCCCTGAAGATCTGCCAAGCTCTGATGCAGGTGTACCCAAGCTAGCTTTAAAACGACTTGGCTCCAGCAGTGGAAGGAGCTTGTGTGGTTTGGTTTCTAGCCCCAACTGACACTTCCATCTCATGGACATGGGTATCAGTGACGCATCTGCGTGAAGAGATCTCACTGTGCAGTTAGCAGTCAGGCGTGCAAATTTAAAATCGGGGACTAGCTTGGCATACCCTAAGGAGCAGCGATCCCTGTTTCTGCTGTTACTGCACCTGCCCAGCTGGGTGGGTGTCAGGGGGACAAGGCCATCTTTCTGTCACTGCTAAATGTATTGCACATGTTCCTGCCAGGGTGATGTGGTAGTAGTTGTGCCATTCATTTTCCCTCCTTCCCATGTTCACAAAGATGCAGTATCTGCTCCTGTTCCTTCCTTTCAAAGCTTGGATGCATGTCTGCAAGCTATTCGAGATGGATGAAAATGCAAACCTATCTAAGATCATGCTTTGTGACCGTGGCATAATGGATATTATATCCAGAATGTTCAGAACCATCATATCTAGAAAATTTTGTTTTTCTTAAAATTCTTTTTAAACATGTTGATCATGAGCAGTTCCATTCAGGGTAGGATTTTTCAGTTTACTATGTCACACTGGGGATGTTTTTGCATTTCTTCATTGTCAGGACTAAACATAGAACTGCAAGTTCTAGCAATGGTAACGTGTTCAATGATAGCTGGTTTGTACCCTAGGCACTCCCTGGAGAGGAGATAGTACAGACCAGGCCTTTGGCTCCTGGCTGACTGAGTGGCTCTTAAGAAGTATGGATCCTTGTGCCAAAATTGTCTAGGTTTGCCTGACAGTTGCAACAGTACTTGAGTGCTTCTTTAATATTTTTGCTTTTGCATGTGTTGTTTCTGGAATATCAGGGTGAAAAGAGGATAATGGGCACGGGCAGGGAAGCAGAATGAAAAAAATTGAGAAAATGAGTGGAGTAGAAACACAGCTGAAACATTTAGGGAACTTTTCCTTCTGAAAAATAATTTAAACTTGATATGGTAGCCCGGTTATGGGTTATATCTTAACATTGCCTAATTTATACAGGTGAGTATATTTGTGTGAATAGGCATATATGAACTTATGTATGCTTGCTGCTTTGGCAGTTTTCACACAAGATGATATATGTGGAAATCTATTTTGTTTTTAATCTTTTTTTTCCTACGTCTTTGTTCATTTTCAACAGCTCAATTATATGCCTCCTGACCGGTCAGTAGATTTTGATTTTACGAAGAGAGGGCTGCTAGTGTTTGCTGACAAGTCAGTTGCTGCTGGGAGCGTGTATGTACCGTGCAGTTCACCTGAAGCCAAAGCATCCACCTTCACTCCAAACCTGGGAGTTAATGAATTTAATGCAATCATCCAACAGATGGCAAAGGTAAGGCTCTCCGGTTTAGTGAACCAAACTTATTTTCCTTTAATGCCAAACTTTCTCTTGCAGGCTTTTGGAGTAAATTTTCAATTATGCTCTTCTGGGAGTGTGGTGCTTCCGAGCCAGTGAGAGAGTAGAAGCGCTGAGGATGACTTTTCCCTGTGAAAGATAATGTCAGCACTGGGAAGTGGTTTGGTGGTGTGGGTTTTTTTTTTTCCCTTTGCCAGTTTTTTTGCCCTACTTCTACCAAACGCACCAATGTAGAAAAGAAATTTCAGTTGACAGAAAACTTTTCTGGTATTTGATGACACTTAATTGAAAATGCACGTTTTCTGCAGAAACATGTTTTGATGGAGTGACTTGTTTTATCAAGTATGTTTTAAATTGGAAATGTACCAACTTTGTTAACATATTAACAGTGCAAATGATTAAAAGAACTGGCATGTAGTATTTTATTTAACTCTTCATTTAGTATGTCTTAACTTTGCCGGACAGATGCTGATTTCATTAACATGTGATGTAGCATGTACCAGATGCTTATGCAAGTTGTACAGGTGCAGACATCCACCCATGTGGGATTGCCACTTATACCACAAATGTATTGTTCTGTTACTTTGAACCATTAATTTAATTGGTTAGTTGTGCCTTTCTATATTAAGTAACTGTTGATAATTGACTACCTTAATGCAGCTGTATTATTTTGAGCATAACTCTTCTCATTAGTGTGACATTAACTCATCAGATAAAAGATTTAGCAGTAAAGGCTGCACATTATTTTGGATAAAACAGCTGTGATAGCAGTGCATTCTCTAAGTGATCGTTCCCGGTAAACAACCCCAGCAATCTTGTATTAGAACCGAAAAGCAGGCAGTCACAAAAGCAAACTTTTTTTAGCATCAAGTGTGAACTTGCAGGGAGGGGAAGGAAATTAATTTCTTTATTTAAAAGCTACAATGTTTTGAATGCACACCTAAAAATCGGCATTAAAAGCAAGGGGAGCCAGAAGACAAGTAATTTAGTTTAGCTATGCAGCATTTCCAGAAATCCCAAATATATTGCTCTAGACAGCACTTCGTTCATAGTTTTCATCCAGTTTGGAATTCATCTCATAATGTGAATGAAGTGTGAAAGCAGCTCTTAAATTCCCTGAGGTTTCAGAACCTTGGAGTGCTTGCATATCCAATACTCTGCTATATTAAAAATAATAAATGGAAGAGCTTTTATAGAAATAACATATTCAGTATTTTGCCTTTGTTTAGTCTTAGGAGGAGAATAATTCTCTCAGTGTTCATAAATTTTGAACTAGCTCGTTCTATTACATTAAAAATTAGTAAATCAATTTTTTTCTGTTTTATTAGGGGAGACAAGTGGAATCAATAAAGATTGAAAAGCCTTCTGTTGGAGGTCTTGGATTTAGTGTGGTTGCCCTTAAAAATCACAGCTTGGGAGAAGCTGGTATCTTTGTCAAGGAAGTCCAGCCAGGAAGCATAGCTGACAGGTGAGATCTTTATAATTGTATTGGAAAATTGCAGTATTTCCATTAAGGGAAAAGTTATGACTTTCACTTTGAAAACTCTATCAGACTAACGTGTTTGTCTGGGTTATCTGCTGGGATATTTTGGTGGTGGTATCTTGAATTCTGGCTTTTCAACTAAATGGACTCATGTTTTGAGGATCAGATTTTCAGATGAGTTTTAAATACCTGAGCCATTCACAAATGGAATTTCCAGAAATCGTGACTCACTTAAGAGAATCTTGAGTACTGATTGAAAAACAAAAGAAAACTCGGAAGAGAATACAAGGAAAATAAAAATTAGCCTCCTTCTGAATTTTTATGCATTGTGTCCCTTAAAGATTCCCACCCCCTCGCCTTGTTTCTTTATTTATGTACCTATGACAATACCCTATTTATAGTCAATTTTACTGTTTGTTTCCTGTGTAAATTTAGATCCAGTCCTCCCGACAGATCCCTGCACAGATGTCATCATAGAATCAGGGCTTCAGGCAGTTTCTTCCCGTATTGTCTGTGGGTTTTCACCCAACAACAAAAGACAGAGCAATCCTTTAAAAATAAAATGTGATTGTAAACCCACAAATGTTGGCATGAGACAAATGCAGTGCTTGGAATTATGTTTCAAGAAAATGTGTCTAGATTTCAAGTCATTGGTGTCACTTTTTAAATAACACATGTCAGGAAGTGCCAACGCAGGATGACAAAAAGAGTGGGGAGAGGTTGGAATGATAATGGCTGTGGGCCCACAGAGAACACACCAGAGAACACTTAAAGAAAAGCATATTAGGCTCTTTCAAAGTGGAGACAGACGGACTGATCCGGATGTCAAAGGAGGGTGAATATCTCACTTAAGGATTTGATGACCTGCTGCTCACTTTCTTTGATGAGAGAATCTAAAATATGGTTAGTGCTCGGAGAAAGTGATTTCTGGGAAACATCTTAAACGTTGCATGACAAAAAGGAAGTTTAAAATGCGTTAGTGAAGATGTACAGTTATATTGTTTTGGAGTTTATAGATTTCCCCAGCATGCTTCCCATTTTGCTTCTCAGATGAGATCTCCTGGAGACTTTTTTTGGATTCCTACAGAGCTTTGAAGGCAGTGTCTGTCTATGTAACAGTTTGGTCTCATGCTCAGAATGAATATTTAACAAAGGAAATGAGTGATGGTTTCTCTCTTGTCACAGACCTAAATTCATCACCAGGGTGAATTAACTGTGAAATTTATATTATCTTCAGGTATAAGTTGAACTGTGTATTGCTCCAAGAAAGTTTGATACTGTAAACTTTGAGTAAAATACAAATATGCAGCTCACTGATCTTTAGATTAAATAACGGTACAAAACAATATTCTAGCCTGAGTTGTGGGTACTTAGGGACGATATCATGTAGTGCTAAACATAATGAAGAATAGTTCCTATTTCATTGTATAACTGCAAAAAAATTTTTTTTCTGCCCTGTAATTCAATATCATCAAGAAAGAATGAGAGAACGTCATTGAATTTCGAATAAAAGCAAAGGGAAAAATTGAGCAAATTTCTTGACCATGATAAAGTTGGAACAAAATATGGCTGAGCAGTTCAGTACAGTGTGAATTGCATGTCCTTTGTATGTTGTTGAAGACAGTCTAATAAGCAGGGTTTTTTTAATATATACATTTTTAACCTTGCATAACTGTATTTTGCATGTTCATGTTTAAATTACACAAGCCTGTTGTCGAGTCGCTATGCTGCATTTAAAACTTTCTTTTAATGTTTTGTTAAGGGATCAAAGACTAAGGGAAAATGACCACATACTGGCCATTAATTGCACCCCATTGGATCAGAACGTTTCCCATCAGCACGCTATTGCCCTCCTCCAGCAATCCACAGGATCCCTACATCTGGTTGTTGCTAGGGAGCCAGTTCAAGGAAACAGCAGAACTTCGGCTGTCTTATTAAGTGATATAAATCCACCTGAGACTGTGAGTTGTTCTAATACTGTCAAAATCAGATTTTGAACTAATGCTGGATGTTTTTCTGTGGTTGTAAGTGTTTGTGCTAGCAAGCTTTTCGTATAGGGATTTTTTTTCTTTAATCAGATTTTATATGTGATGACATTTCATTTAGACTGATCATACAATAAGTATAAGGCTTCGATCACAAAGCTGCATGAAGTTGTTATAAAATAGATCCTGGGTTTTTATGGGATAGCAGAAGCTTTAGTAGATATTCTTAGCAGCAGGGTCTGTTCAGCATGGGGTGGGTAAAGCGTTTTACGAGTATATCCATCTGAAACCTACTTGTGCTCAGCAGTTAAAGATGCTCTGATTACATCTTAAAAGGGTGTAAACATAACCTACCATGAGCACGGCTTGAAATATCCCAACCAATTTAAACTTAAACTGCTCAAAACAAAAAGCCTTGTCTTTGTTTATTTATCAGGGCTTTTATTTTAATCTGCGAATATCATTGATTGTGAACTGTCTTGTTTTCTTGAACAAGCAGAGATTGTCACTGGGACGTGTAATAAGCTAGGGATGAACTTCCATCTGTGTTCAAACCATATGGTGCAGGTGGCTTCACTGGATTTGGTCGAACTGCACACCTAAATCCAGGGTTTTCAATATTGTGATCCTAATTTATTACGCTAGTAGGTTTTGAGGAAAATCTGGTTAAGAGAAGTGCTTTTCCTTATTGTCAGTAATTATTTCCCTCATGATTATTACAGAGCTAGTGAAATCTGAAGGCTTTAGTGGATAATCAATATTGTTTATTGCACTGAAAATTTTAAAGAATTAAACTTTAACTGCTTTTTCATTGAAAGATCTGCACTGAACAGACTAACAAAATAAAATACAAATATATATCTCTACAGGGGGTCTTTAGCTTCTTTTATGATATTTAACTGGCTTTGGCAAAGATTTTCAATATGCTAATAAATCCTTTATTCACAGAAGACTTAAATCTGCCTACTTTGCTCCATTTTGGTTTCTGTGAGATATTAATCTGACAGAAACATTGGCTGAGTTTGGGTTGCTTAACAGCTTTGTTATTTTCAGATTGTCTTGTAGAACATAAGGTCACGGTACAACATAGCTTAAAAACACGCTTCCAATTCAGTATGGCAGAATATTGTACTGTGCTATTAATTCAGCGTGTACTGGTGGTGTTTAAAGTGTGTAAGTGAAATAACAGAAATAAGCATTTGGGCAACGCCAAGTGAAAACTAGGCCAGTGCAAGCTCCTCGCCTCTGTTTTTCTCTGTTGTTTGCAGTATTCTTGATTTATGAAAACCTAAAAGGATAGCTTTCATTTTGGCAAGAAAATCTTAAAATTGCTTTTTCTTAGTCAAGCTTTTTCCTGATATCCTGTTATCCTGAAAGTGAAGGACAAAATGTATGTTTAAAAACAGATGAGAAATCCCACTGCGTATTTATAAGGAAATGAAGCTGACTGAACAAAATCCAAGAGATCCCCGGTATTGTGGGGTAGAGAGAGAAAATTGCTCTGGTTAATTCTTGTCGTTCCTGCTACATGTGAAAGCGAGAAACAGTAAAGATCAACCAAAATTGAAATCTTCTGTTTTTATTAATTGCAGATTCACTGGGGCCACGTTGAAGACGTTGAGCTGGTTAATGATGGTTCAGGATTAGGCTTTGGAATTGTAGGAGGAAAGTCGAGTGGAGTAGTTGTAAGAACAATTGTTCCTGGGGGATTAGCAGATCGGGTAATTTGTTATATTATATCACTTCTTGTTTGATTGTAAAGTATAATTAACTGGTTTTGACAATCTTAAAATAAACTAATACACTTAAACAAAAGGAAGCTGATAGCATCAAAGTCTGAATGCCAACATACACTTTATACATAAATGCGTTGAAGCTATGATTAAGGAAAAAGTCAGCACCTGATATGAATTAAATTGTTTCTCAGACATGCTTTGACTTTTATAATATTGTTGAACATGCAGAAATTCTGAGAAGTTGTCTAACCTTCAAATATTTTCAATACTTTTGATATTTCCAGCCTTTGGAAAGTCTGGGGGAGGACAAATACTCTTAATGGATTTGCACATCTTCTGTAGTCAGCATCTGTAGGGACAAACCCTCCAAATGAATTGTCAGGCAAGAGAATCTGCTTTACTGAAACAATCACATTGCAAGATTCAGTTTATAGATTGAAAATGTCCTATTTTTAGTGGGTTTCATTCTAAAGGGGTTTTGGTCCCTGCCTTGTGGTCTGACCAGTTCAAGGAGACACTTAGCATTGATGCAAAGCCCTTCAAAGTTACTGGGATTTTTTGACCGTTCACAGACAACAGTTTGCAACTTTTGACTGCTAATCTTTAAAGACTCGGTGCTAAGTGTTGCTACATTTCAGGAGTAGAACACGTGCAATAGCAAAACAGATTTGGATTTTTAATGTGCATTTGGTCATGACAAGTTACAGTATTTGAGGTCTGGAACATGTGCAGGCAAGATCCAGTAATGTACAAAAGAGAGAGGCTAAGGTGCTTCCTCTAGTATAGGATGGAAATGAAAACTGGAGTTTCAGAGGGCTTTACTGGAAAAAGTTGGCTTTTGCTTGACTGCCTCCCTCTGAACCTGTCATGTATAAATGAGCATTTTTTAATTATTGTGTAACACCTGTTTCGCTGTAAGGAATAGAGTGTTTTGGCTACAAATGAAGTATGTAAGTTAAGAACTCGCCACATCATTCTCAGCTGAATGAGGCATCATTAGGAACATGTGAAATAATGAGCACATATACATGTTAAAATTGGATGAGTTTGTAAATGAGTTTGAGTTGGTTCTGGGAATAACTCCACTATGATTGCTGTATGAATCAATGCACCTGAGGTGGTAGAGCTGAGCTGATCAATACCAGCTGAGGATTTGGTCCTATGAATGCTTGGTTACAATAGAAATGATGATGTAGGTCATGAATCATAATTATCACGTAAAAAATAATTTGTGTGGAGTCTTGTTACCTTCAGTGGCTTTACTTGCTTGAGTTGGAGCTAGTCATATGAGAAAAGAATTGCCAGGCAATATAGAAGTATTAGGAAAAGCTCTAAAAAGCCCTAAATCAAGATGCTGTGCTTTTTATTCTAACCTGTGTCCTATGAGGAGTATCCTATGAAACAGCAATACATAACAACCTGAGAGATTATAAAACCTTACTGTCTCTTTCCTCCTAAACAAGAAACGTAAACTCTTTCGTAGCAATGGTGCTATTCAATATGTGTATCTTTCTCGGATTTGGTAAGGTTGATTTACCAGTGTTAACTACTGTGGAAAAAACAGTGCGTGATTGTGCAAAAGCTTCCTTGAATTATGTTGCTGTGGTGGTCAATTTTGTGGTATTTTCTTACATGGGCTCTCATGGCCATGAAGATGCCTGTTCACAATTTCAATTTTGTAATGGAAAAGATATTTAATGTGTAGACTGGAAACATTTATTGCAATTTTATTTATGTTTGAAGGATGGGAGGCTCCGGACAGGAGATCACATCTTACAGATTGGAGGGACCAATGTGCAAGGAATGACCAGTGAACAAGTTGCTCAAGTGCTGAGAAACTGTGGGAATTCTGTTAGGATGATTGTTGCAAGAGACCCAAAGTTTGACATTATGGAGACTCCACCAGCCCCCGTGAGCTGGCCAGTCAGTACATTACCTTCCTTTCAAAATGGAAATGTAAGTATCTGGTGTTTACTTATGGCATTTGTAAGTATGCTTGTGGCTCGTGATCAGAAAGGAGGAGGACAACAGAGTGTTCTTGAGACCTAAAGTGCTTCTCCTCTTCTGAGATATCATATGCATGTATTTAAGTGGTCATTATTAAAGCTCTGCCTTCTAGAATTTTTCCCCTCTTTCCTGTGTGTTATTAATACCTATAATCTTGGGATCGGAATGACCAGCTTTACAGAATTTACTGCAGAGTGGGTAATTTAATTACCAAGACCATAAATGTTATCGATAAATGGTACTTTTAGTTCTCCTTCTTAGCTCATTATATTTTTGCTAATCAATCAATTGTAAGTGGATTTAAAACTTGACTGTGAATTTCCCTAGTCTGAAATCCAGAGCGCCACGGCCACACCAGAATTATTCAGCACTATCTTCTTTTTATGAAACATAAGTGTAATGTTTTCATAGTCTACGCTACTGTCTGTGATAGGAAATATATCTAAAAATTTTGAAACTTGTTTTAGCAAATCTTATCATGGTCATATCAAAGTCTCTTGTTTTTGAAGTCATTCTTTTCAGTTTTGAGTAATTAAAATCAACAAATGCTACACTAAGTGTACAGTAGGTCTCGAAACATAAACAAAGCTGTGCTTGTGTACCATCTGCTACTACTGTGCTGCTTAGATTTAGGTGTAGAATCTGAGTAGCCTTTTCTTTCATGTCGAGTTTGTTGAATACAAGTGAAGAGAGCTGGTTTTTTTTGAAGCATCATTTTTTAAAGGTCAAACTAGCAATCATATGGTTACAAACTCACCTTCTCGCTTACTGGGCATCGCCAGTGCAAAGGCACCCATTAGCTTTGTGTCTTGCATCGTTTTGTAAGACTCCAGTGGCTGAAGCTGTCAGTAAAGTCTTTTGGGTCCTTCTCAAGCCCATCTTCTCAGAAGATGGATTGGTGGAGTAGGAAATGTGAGTGGCAGAGAGGTGGGAGGGGGTGATCTGTGTACGTGAGGTTGGAGTCTTAAAAGTGGGCTTGTCTAATACTCTGAAAAAAGGCTTTCCTAGAGAATCAGCATCGTTATGAAGCACTTCTTTTCTGACTGTATCGTATTTTCAAAGGTCCATATTAGTAAAAAATAACATGCTCCTGGTTTTGTTTCCTCTACAAAGTACTATTTTTCTCTCTTCCTGGGCTCAAAGATGGGCTTGTTTATCACTAATTGACCCCAAGCTCTGTAGATACTGCAGCTATTCTAAAATGTTATTCCTTCTGGATGTCTTTTCAGTGTCCTCCTTATTCCTGCTACGTAGTTTAGAGAGTGGGGAAAAAAAAACACCGTTGCAATTTAATCTACTTCTTTCTGAATGTATCTATTGTTTTCTGAACTAAAGAGTGCCTTCATATTTAGATTTGAAGAAACTCCTTTTTGTGGTGTTAAAAGAGATTTGTTGAAGTCAAGAATAGCAGCTAATCTGAATGTATTTATTAATTTAATGATGATTTTAATGGTTCACCTTTCAGTTTGTGTCTGATTTACAACAGAACTTTTTGCTATAATCTCATTTCTCTCTGGTTTCTGAGTACTTTCACTATCTGTGAGCTTTAGAATAGAAAATATTTTCCTTTTCTTTTTTTTTGCAAACCAGCAGAAAGACACTTAAGGTTTTTTCAGTTTTATATTATATTTTATTTCCTTTACATTTCCTGCAGTACAGAACAACTGAAACTACTTGTGTCTGTGCATGGGCACAAGAAAACAGTCGTGTTATCTGTACTCTCCAAGATACTGACAGCAATATCAGCAGCCTACTTGTGCTGACTGTGTTTAGGACTCTGTACTTTGATTTTTCCAGACTCTGCTTCTAATGTTTTGTATTCTAGCAGTAAAATTACTTAGAGAAATCTTCTGTAGCAGCAGAGCACTGACTGTGAAGGGCTTTTGATTGTCAAAATATCAGGACACCCAAGGCCGCAGCTCCATTTCAGATGTTGCTATAGGCTTGTTTACTGTTTTGGTTCCCTCTCCTAAAGATAAGTGACACAGCATCAAAACTTATCTTCATCTTCATCAGCGTCTTAAGGAGCAAGAGAGTTGGAAAGCATTTAATGAGCTTAATGAGTTGGGTAGTGGAGGGACGTGTGTGTGATAAGAAAGGAGATAGCTGGCCATCGATTTCTCTTTCAGTGAAAAGTGAAATAGGTACGGCCACAACTTTGTCCTGCTTTTAATATAGGTCCTTCCAAAGCTGATATTTGGCAAGCATTTGATTAAACTTCTCTTTTGTTCACTCTCTTAAGACATGTTTTCCAATTTCCTGGTCCACTTTTTACTGTTGGCAGTGACACTGTCCCTCTCGATTTCATTGCTTTAACAGACCTTACTCTCATCATCATCTTCTTTTTGATCTCATTGGGCTGTATCTGATGACTGAAAACAAACAACTTTATGCATTTGAGTCTATCCCTTGCGGTCCCAGGTCTGTGTGCTTCATTGTTTTTCTCTTTGGTATCACCAATGCCTTTAGCGTGTCCTGTTTGAACTCTGTCTTGCAGTTTTGATTTTTACTTCTCAGGGTAGAGCTGCACAGACATACTGAGGCCAGCTTTGTGGGCACCTTTTTCCATAGACATCTCCAGTGTAAGGTCAGATTATATTGTAACCTTAGCTAGTGGCTTTTATGATATTTTCCTAATTGTAGTAAGCAGATGGTTCAGAGAACGGGTCATGTTATGTGTTTCTCTTTTCAAGTATTGTTTGTTATGAAAAGTCATCAGTTCAACAAGAAAACATTTACAAATGAATACTTTCCCTTCCCCTTCACGTCTTAAAAATAATTTTCATTGAATGCAAACTAATGAGTCTTTTGCTTCCCATTGCCTTAGACAACTTGGAGGCTTCCAGTGCTCTTTGCAGTTTGGTGGCGTTCAAATCTGAACAGGATCAAATCAAACTTGTTAAGCTGATGTGTGTATGACTGTTGGAATGGTTTTGTGGTTTGGGATCTAGTGTAAAACCAAACGATAATCTCAAACACCTACCTAGTCTCCTGTATTTGCATTTAAGTGGGCAACTGCTCCTGTAGCAGAGATATGCCCACTGTATACACACAGGGCTTCTTTCACTTCAGGGCATCCAACCTGTCTGGTTTGAGATCCCTTTCCTGCTGCCCCTCACTTCCTTAGTAGGTGATAACAAGGAGAGATAAGCATCACTTTTTCTGACGGAAATGTGTGATGTGATAACAGTGTGTATTTATACCAGAGATTTTTGCTTCTTAACTGTCCGGTAGAAAGAGCCCAGGCAAGTGGATTCATTCCATTGTTTATCAGGACTAATGTATGAAAGGGAGAGAAAAAATTCTGAGGGCATTCAGGGTTTCTGTTGTCTTGCGGGATTGACTAGGAAGTTTATTGTTACCAAATGGCAGTGGAATCCAAAGGGAAGTGGCCCTGGAGCAGTCTAATGAAAACCTTTTTTTTTTTTTCCCTTAAAATATAAATATTATGCCTCTGACAGGTATGTGGAAAAAGTATTAGGAAAGAATTTAAAAAGCAACTAATGACTTCGAATGACCTCTTATTTTCAGCAAATCTGGGGTATTTCTCTTGCAAATATAATCCCTCCTAAAACAGGAAAATCAAAATCACTGCTCACTTCTGAATTAATTAACCTGCAATATAGCAACGGTACTGGGAAATGATGAGGTTTTTTACTGTCTTGTGCTTTATTTATAGGATGATACCAGCCTTTTTGAGACCTATGATGTTGAACTTATAAAGAAGAATGGACAAAGCCTAGGGATAACAATTGTTGGATATGCTGGCACGTGTGATGTAGGTGAGTTCTACAGGATTTAGTGAAGCCTAGGGCAGAGGCTTCTCAAATACCCTTTATTTACTGTGGGGAAGGTGGATAGTGCTTGTTTGAAACTTATAAAATCTATGAAGAAGGTATTTGGAGAACTTGTTGCGAAGTGAAAGTCAGCCACAACATTTTTTAGAGTTGTAATTAGCTTACAAAAATAATTCCCACTTGACTGCTGGGCTGTGAATTTTACATGCTTATGTTACTGTGCAAGACGTTAAACTGTAACAGACAGTTCCTGCCTGTACAGACTCTTAACAGAGGTTCCTGTCCACACTGCTCCTCACTTTGCCCCTGAAGTGTATAGCACGATTCAGATCACACATTTTAAGAAGAATTTCAAGAACAGAGTATCGGATGTTCCCATTTGGCATTAACTTTTGAATGGCATCTTCAGTATGTACAAAATAGCACAACATGCAAGTTTTCGTTTGTCTAATGAATTGTAGGAGTTAGAGTGGAAACAATCAGTCAGAGTAACCAGTCCATCTCTCTGCCAGGCAGGAGATGCAGAGAACTGTGGCCGTGTGTGGTGTGTATGCTCCCTTCATAAGGTGATATACTTGTCTTTGGCACATACCTCTTCCAGTGTCTAAACTCTGGGAACAGATTAAAATACCTGTGCTAGGGTATAGGGACATGGAATTAGGTTGTGGGTTTTCAAATTAGAGCTGTTAACTCATCTTTCAAATATTGGTTCCACGATTTACAGTATCTTTAACATTGACTCAACTGAATATCTGGTTTTACACAAAGGGGTGGTGCTTTTTATCCTCTCCCCTTCCTTGTGGAACTCAAAGTATTTTGGAAATGTGGTGCAGCTGGGGTTCCCAGGAGATCCAGAGATGGTGCTGGCTGGGAATTCCAGGAGCGCTTGTCAGGCAATGGGAAAAGGTGAGCCTGGACAAACCATGTTGGGCAGGTGTCTGAAAAAGGTTAGTGTTCAGAAAAGGATGGATGAAGCGTCAGGATTCACTAGAATTAAAGATCAGCATCTCATATTTTGTGGGAGTTTGTGGAAAGAAGGGGTTACTGTTTCAACTGGTGATTGTGGTTTTTACCGTTTTTTTTGTTTTGTTTTAATTTCCTTGTTCTAATAAAAGTTAGAATTAATAGTCAAACATCAAACGTGACAAAGGATAGCTTTTCCGATTTCCATGTTTCTCTTTTTTTTTAAAGAAAAATCCTTTTTGATTAAGATTTAAAGTACTGAATTCTTCATCTGTGAGATGATTGAAGTCCTGATCAAAGTACTTAAGCACATATTTCACTTTTAGCTTAGGTAGTCCTGTTGAAATCAAATGCAGCATGGATTTGTGATTGTGGGTAAGCACAAGGATGAATCCATGGAGGAGGTGGCCTTTTCTGAGCCATTTTAAGGAAAAAATGTTGAGGTCAACATACAGGTGGCTGTGTTGGTGCTGTTTTTTCCATCGGAGATCCTCAGTCGTTCTGGTCAAGCTGTGTGAGTGGTAACATGCAAATGTTGGTGGTTTACAGAATCGTAACTTTGTGGACAAAAGTGGTGTGTGAAAAAGGCTGTAATTAAAAATCTTAATAGGAAAATATACAAATTAGGTTAATGTACTGAGTTGTTTCTGTTCCACCCCCCCTCTCCCTGCCAACAGAACCTTCAGGGATTTTCGTGAAAAATATAATACCTGGTAGTGCTGCTGACCACAATGGCCAAATTCACGTTCATGACAAAATTGTTGCTGTAAGTAAAATCGTCTGCTTATATATTGTTGAACTAATACTTCATGACACATCTCAGTGTTAAAAGAACAATGTAGTAAAGACTTTCTAAAATTAATTAAACCTTCTCTGCTTTGCAGAGGAAATAATTTGGTAGTTCATATTTGGTTAGGCAGATTTGTAACAGAAATGAGCTTTGGCTTGCTGTGGTTAAAATATTATTTTATATTCCAAGTAGTCATAAATAGTAGTTAACTACCAAAGAGGCAAGCATTTGGATTAAAATGTTTCAGAGTGCAGAATCTTGGCTTTTGGCCTGAGGTAAAGTTGAGCAACATTAGCTTCTATTTGGATTGAATGGGATTTGAGGATGGTTAAGATTTTGCAAGATGTGGCACACTGTTTATGATCCTTAATGACTGTGTGGCATAGTGTGGACACAATCAAAACGTTATTAGTCACAATTTAGGTTTAAAAACCCAAGCTTTATGTGTAGAAAAATTAAAACCCATTGAGTAACAGCGATTTGAATAATAGCCAATTTAGTATTCACAGAACAAGCAGGAATGAATTACACAGTCTTTTTGTTTTAAGAGATAATATTTATAGAGATATGATTTTAAATTACTTTTAAAATGTGTGCTGTGCCAAACCTTCCAAAGTCAGCCTCTCCTTTGTGAGAGTGAAAATTAATACAGCCTTGTGCTTTTATCTGCAGCTTTGCAGGAGAAGCCCCTATTGATGCATGATCTAACAGGGAGGTGAACAGAGTATTTTGGGTGTAAATTAAAACATCTGAATTAATGTTAGAATTGGGCTGTTCAGAATGGATTATATGAACAGCTATGTGTATGGGCTTGTGTGGGGCATGTTAGAAATCCGTGAGAAGTCTAACGGTGATAATGAACTGAACAGAGTTCTAGGTTGACTACTCTTGCTGGAAAGCTTCATCCACCACACTCCTCAAGCTGTTTTTTGTAAGCAAAAAAACCGTAGGGGGAAATCAGTGCATACTTAGATTGGTAAATTCTGTTTTGTGTTGCCCCATGAAGACAGAAGAAATTACTGTTATGTTTCCTTTCAAAATGCGTTTTGAAAAATATTATCTAATTAGTGAAATGTAACTGATTCAATAAGATTGTTTTGCAAATACTACTGTTGTGGGTGAATAACGCTATAATTTCTGCACAAAATAATGTGCATATGCATGCAGCCTAAGAATGTAATGGGATTACTATTATATGATATGATTTTCTTTTTTTTAGGTTGATGGAGTTAATATACAGGATTATACGAACCAAGAAGTGGTGGAGGCCTTGCGTAACACAGGACAGACTGTACGCCTTACCTTACTTAGAAGGAAACCTTCTTCTACTGTTTCTTCAGAAAGAACTTCAGATAGATGTAATCCCGATTTTTTTTTTTTTCTCTTTTTCAACTTTCTCAGAAACTAGTTTTATTTTTCACACAATTTACAGTTACTTAATTTAACAATTAGGACTAGATACCACATGATCCTCTGTTTTGTAAGGGCATGCTGTAGAAAATGAGATACTTAAAGAGGAATGGAAAGAAACAGAAATGAGGGATTTGGGAAAATTGAGTGCAAAACTTCTGTGTAGCCAAAAAAAAGATAATGAGGTGGTGTTACTACCTCATATATTTTACAGCATATGATTTTTTTTTTAATCTGTTTTTGCAGTGCAGCCAACTATTCCAACTTTTGTATCCCCTGGAGCTGTAAGGATGGAAACTGGTGTGGATACCAAGAATGGTGAAGACCAAGAGCAGAAGGATAATCTTCAAAATGAAAAGAAGCAGAGTCTACATAAGACAGGTGGATAGGATATCTTAGTGTCTTTTCTTTGAAATCTTTGGGGTCTTTGGAATTGTCTTTCATCTGTTTTCCATACTGATGGGCTGTCATGGCTTACTCCATCTTTAGCTTTTGCTCTGTAATGCTTTTTATTCAGGTCCCTCTGAAGTAAAGCTCTACCTGTTGGATCTATCAACTCTCCCACTCCACCCTGTCCCCAAAATGTAGCACTGTCCGCAGCTTTGCTGAGAGTGCATTCTGTGTCATCATAGAGGTCACTGATGAAGATACTGGATAATATTAGCCCCTGTAGCTATTGGCCTTCTCTTATTACTGGCTCTCAAGCCATTGGTTAACTCTGTCTCTGATCCCGGTGGTCTGTCTGGTTTTCAGCGTACTTAGCCGTCATCAGAGCCATGCTTTCTGGGTTTCCAAATAAGAATGCTGATGTAAATAGCGTCAAAAGCTTTGGTAAATTTGAGGTGTATTACACCCCCCATCCACATAGCTATTTTAGCAGTCAGAGTGGTCAGTTATTGGGCAAATCCGTATTAACTGTTCCTGATTTGCCTTCTTATCATTTATATGTTATGACTTCAGAAGTGGATTCTAAGAAGTATCTCATCATCTCTCCAGGTGAGACTGACTGGCCTATAATTCTCTGGATCATCCTTCTCGCATGAAGTTTGCCCTTTTCCAGTCATTAGTGATCCTCCTTTGATTGCCATGTTTTGTTTTGGGTTTGTTTGTGGAGGCATAGCCTTTCAGTACTCTGGAACGAATCTCATAAGCTCTATAGAGCTGAATGCCTCCAGCTCACCGATTCCTCTTTCTAGCCCTGGTCCTACTCTTGATGACCTGAGGTGTCCTGCCTGCAGTCTTCTCCTGACAGAGAAGATTTGTTCATCCTCTCTGCTGCCCGGGCCCTGAACCAGATTGCTGGGTGAACAGCATCAGGAGATGTAACTCTTTGGAGCTCACATGTACTTCCCGATCCAGTGTTACCTTGGTCATATCTATCTTCTTGCCCTCACAGGTCTTAGGCTCCTGTGTCTGCAGAGTCTTTAAAAATATTCTGTTGGTTTTGTGAACATCATCTCTGATGCCCATTTGCTGCAGTGTCCTCTTTTGGCACTGCAGTAACTTCATCAGAACTCCCCTTCTGAGCTGCTTGACGGCCTCCTACAACCTGTGGCCTGAGCCGCAGCATCCTCCCTCAGGAGTTTTGACTGAGCAGGGCTTCCTGAAGGACAGAGGTGGCTGCAGCAGCAGGGACAGGGGATAATGTCTTGTGACGTGTCTTGATTTGCAGGTCATTTTCCACAGAAATGATGCCATTTCCATGAACAGCTGTCTCAGCTGTGTGACACTTGCCATGTGATCATGTGAGATTCCCCACTTGGTCATGAACTTCTTGCTTCCAACAGATGTCTCCTTTCTTCCTGCTGCTTCCCAAACCCGACTCATTTCCCTTGTGGTGCTAATACTGTTGCGTACTGCTTCCTCCCATGCCACCATTGGAAACTAGAGCTCAATCTCTAGAGGTGCAATTTCTGGCTTGCCAGTCCTGAGCTTACTAGTGCAACTGGAAATTGTTGACTGCACACCTGTGTAGGCAGATGAGAGTCTGCGGTCTGGCAAAGGCTTAACAGGCATGTAAAGACCTGACAGCTGAAATCGGAAGGTGGACAGGAGTTCAAATCAGACATATGTTTTTAACAATAAAGGCAATTGGACATAGGGACAGATCAACAAGGCTCTGGTTTTTAGCTGACTTTTGAATCAAGGTTGGATGTCTTTCCAGAAGGCATGCTTCAACTCCCTTACAGATTTCTGGGCTCTTCTACAGGAACTTCTGGGTGAATTTCTACAGCTTGTGTTGAAGTCAGCATAAATTATCCTTATGCCTTGCTGTTTCTAAGACATGTAGATGTAATAGAGGATTCTAAATTATGGCTGTCAATGAATAACAATTTTGCCATGGTTGTGGAAGATCTGTCAGTATTAAAGACAACCTGGAAACGAGAGAAATGTGGCAGTTCCTATGTTCCATTCTGGTTTACTTTTTTGTCCAAGCCTTGTAACCAGATATCACTTGTTGTGACTTTTCTATGTTCCCAGAAATAGGAAGCCAAAACAGGGGTGGCTGAGTAGCTGGGCTGTGAGGCTATCAAAGCATTGTTTTAGCTGTATGAATGGAAAAGCGTATATTGATTTGTAGTTACAATGGATGAATAACTTAAGGATTTAGCAGTAAGATGTATTTAGGGGCAGAAGCGCCATCAGGACTTAGACTGGCTGTGACTGAGGCTAGGAAAGAGCAACACGTGCTGTCCTGTGTCACTTACCCAGGCCTTTTTTACTGTGGAACTTTCTATGAATAAAGTATTCTCTTTTTCTACTGAAGCGAACAATATCTCTGTAGCCAGGTCCTGACTACTCATGACTGGGTTGTCTTGTGTCACAGGCTGCAGATGACTGCCTGATGCAAGGAGAACTTTCCGAGGAATTTGTTACCTGATACCTAGTGCTGTGCAAATACAGTATATCAATGCCAGGATCAGTTTATGCTGGGAACTAAAATAGCTTTTACCTGGCTTGAAGTTAACAAACACTGTTAGGCTCAAGGTGTGTTGTCTCGATATGCCCTAGGTGATCCCTCTTCTGCTGATAATCGGCTTGGATCAAACTCCATTTTTGAGCCCTTTTCGTAGCAGATCCAAACTGCTTTGATGTGGATCCACTGCCTCTCTATAAATACTCCAAAGTCCTTAGGTTCAAAAGGAGTTTGTAATCAATTTGTATGCATACGAGTGGCTCTTCTTTAATTCTGGCATCGTGCAAATCTTGTAATCCCCTTCCTTGGAGCTCTGGGAAGCAGATGTACCTGGGTCTGGCAAGTACTTCTTTTCCCGAAATTCACAGATGCTGGTTGGACCCATGCTGATTCCTTCCAGGAGCAGGCAGGTATCTGCGCTGCGTTCCCCAGTGCATCATGGAGCAAACGTACTACTATCTTTCTCTTCTCCTATGTATCCAAGCTCCCCTTACCCTGGAGAATACAGGATAATGTGTCTGTATGTGCAGGGGGTCTTGGGATACCAAAATTTAAACACTGAAGATACTGTTTGTTTGCAGTTGGATACTGCCTTTGATACTGTCTAGCAGTGCTGGTCCTCCTTGGGCCAGCCGGATAATGCTGCCGGCAGGGCTTTCAAACTAGCGTGAATCAGGAACATTTAATGCCATGGTAAGCAAGTATCATTGCTTGATCATAGTGTAAAACCACTTTGAGGTTCTGCAAAAGCCTTATGCAGCTATAAAATGTATGCGAGTGTATCTCTGTTCAAAAGTTGAAATACTTAGTTGCGAATTTTACTCCTACTGAAATACGATGTATAAGATTTCACCTTGGAATAGAATTTAATGGCCAAGTTTAAATTCCAGAGATAGGTGCTTATTTTGGACATGGTGATGGGCACTTCATTATAATGGTGCTAAAGTAAATACTGCTAATTTAAGGCTCTGACTACACTCTGGAAATGCTTTTAGAAGTTTAATGTAAAAGGTATGTTTTATAAAATATGTATTACTTCCCTTTAAGCACGGTTGTGTGAAATTCTTATTAAATTGTGTTTCCTGGAGAGGCATTAAATAGTAATTCTGGCCAGGCACAACCGTGCTTAAGCAGTTCTGTTACAAAGGCAACATGGTTTAGGATGCAATGTGCAGGAGGCCTGAAAATTTCTGCTAGCAGACTAGAGGCAATTAACTTAACAGCTGCCTCTGCAAGGCTGCAGGCTGGGCAGAACGGCTTGCTTTTGCCTTGCAGCAGTACTCAGAACCCAAAGACGTGATGGTGCTAGTCAGGCGCTTAAAGACGGCTGGGGAAAAATATCCAAGGGTCGAGCAGATAAAGGCAGTGCATTAATGAAGTGCAGTAGACCGCAGTGCACATCCTTGTATAGTACGTTTGTGAAACCAGGAGGCGATTGCAAGAAGAGAAGATCACAATTTTGAAGATGCTGGCAATTTTGACCAGGAAAGATTACTTTTACAATATACTTGGGATATATTCTTGATGCTTGCTAACTAAAAAGAAAAAAAAACTGTATGGAAGTGCAGACAGAAGGACAGACTAAGTATATTAAAAGTTGTTGCTAATGAGAGCTGTTCCTGGCAAACGTTTTCATTTCTGTGGCCTTGCATGTTATGGAAGATGTGGTACATATCTCAGGTCATGAGAAATCCAGCTGGATGAGAGACTAGAAAGAAACTTCCTATTAGCTGCCATGTGGAAAAAGCTGTTTGGGGAAAAAGGAGCATTTTAAGTGAATTGTGTGGATTGGAACTGAATATATTTAATCCAAATCCCTCCAGCCAACATTTCCACAGTTCTGAGGAAGTCACAGGCAAAGACTTCAAAGTGTGCTTGAAAGAAGGAAGGGGGGAGACTTCAAATGGAGACGTGCATCAGCACCTGCTCTGAACAACTCATAGATTTTGGTAATGTGTTTTGGAAGTGACAAAAAAATCTGTATTCAGCCAACTGAACACAGCTTACAGTTACTGAACCAAACGTTGAGCCTGACCCTAAGATTCATTACTCCTGGTAAACCTTAAAATCTATATTTGGCTCCACAGGGGATTGCAGGTGCTTAGGTCCTGTGTGTTCATGCCTTAACTTTGTAATAGCAGGAAAAGAGACTAAAGAATTTCTGTCCCTATGTATTTCTGCAAATAGAAGGAGCAGAAAAATGCACCGCTGTTCTGGTTTTGCTGCAGTTGGGAAGTAAAGGTAGTGATCAGCCTGTGCTTGATAACACCAAGACAACTTCTTCTTGGAAACTTCAATTACATTTCAATGGAGGAAAAAACCCTTAACTCACAGCAGAGAATTTCGGGACGATTTGTCTTCCCTTTTTTTTAAGGAGGTAATTGTTTTAGGAGAGAACTGTGGGCTGCATTTATAAGCCCAAGGTTTTTTTCTTGGTGGGGTTTCTTTTAGGTGACAGAAAACAGTTATCTGAATTCCTGGAGTCCCTGAATATCTATATCTCCTTGAGCCTGTAGGTTAAAGCAGCAATGGATATTTCCAAGTGAAAGCTCAGCTGGGCTCTGAGGAGTGGGGTTTCTCAGTGCAGATCAGACAGAATTTGCCTATCTGACGTGAGAGAAAGTGAGTGGAAAAGATACAGTGATGTTGTTGTATAAGTTAACTTAAATCTTTGTTTCTAACGAGCGGAAAACTTCAAAGTTATAAAATGATGTAATGAGGGTTGTATGGCAGAGCTCGTGTTTTATCTTTGCAGTCTAGAGAGGTGTTGAAAGGAGAGGCAGCCTGACATCCCATTTGTGTTGGCTTTTGCTAGTAGGTAGGCTCTGAGCTTCTCTTGCTGTCTTCAAAATTTCCCCCTTGAGGTATTTTACTCACTACTTTGTGTGCAAAATGCGAGGTTGTGATTTACATTCTAAATTCAAGTACGACACATCAGCCATACTAAGTGGTCTGTGCCTTGTCTAGACATCTGACAAACTATTGCAGTCGTTCAGGGGGAAAAAAACCCAGTTTTTGGTAATTCAGAGCCCAGTTGCTGCTGCTGTAGCTGCTAGATGGAATTTGCTTTAGAGTTTGATTCTTACCAGTTAAACATTGCTTCGGCTTGGAACTTTATATGTGCGCTGAGCTCCTGGATGAGGTCAAATGCGGGGCAGCCAGTCATTTTATGCTGTCTAGCTCTGTCAAATTGTCTTACATGACTGTAATACTGCCTTGGTTGTATAAGTAAGAAAGCTGAAAAGATATAAATGTCAAGATAGCCAAGTTCCCACGGAAGAATGGTTTAGAACTGGAGTTTATATTAAAGCTCATGTTACTTACTGGCCTAATTAAACTAGACAAGCCTTTATACATGCCAAATATATAAATAAAGCCTGTGACTGCATTGTGCTGATGCAGCCCCCCGATAACCGCAATATCTTGTCAGGTGTTTTACTTCTTAAGGGGGGTTCATTTTGGTGGGAGACAAAGCTTCCCTGGAGTGGCAAGCATTTTTTATAGCAACAAATTATGAAGTCGTGTGAAATTTGCTTTGCAGCCTGGAAGAATGATTTATTTACTGTACTATATGGTACAGAACTCGCATCTCATCAGTGCAAGCATCACCTCTTCTGCTTCTCAATTGAATAAATCACACGTTAGCAGTAGCTGACATTTTGCATTGTTTTCCTAAGAAAGACATTTTTGATTTGCGCTGTTTCATACACTCAGCTTAATGCACTTTCCTTTTTGGGATTGTTCCCTCTAATCTTTTATTTACATTGAATTTATATTGAAGTATTTAGAAGTAAATGTACTTCTGAATGTACAATATGCTTGTAAATTTAATATTTGCTTTCATATTTAGGAGAAGTCCTACTCCCTCCAGCACATGAGCTGAAATCCAAGTGGGAAAACCTGCTGGGACCTGAATACGAAGTTATGGTATGTTATCTTTCAGTAAACTACGTTCACGTATGTCATTTCTTTAAATTACAGATCTGTGTGCTTAGCATTACAGGCTGTTTATAGAACAGTTTCGTGTTTGGAACAGATCAGTAACATCAAGTTTTGATTCCCTTATCATCAGGGCTGAAATATAGGGGTGTTATAATGAGTTGTTGAGGTTTTTTGGGTTTTCTTTTCATTCTATTTATATAGGTACTGTTGTTATACAGATACTAGACAGGAACAGTGATTTAAAAAAATCAGCTGTCCTTTTAAATCTGCATCATAGCAGCCACTTAAAATATGTGGCGTTTTTATGATTTCATTTATGATCTATTTGTTTTATTGTGCACTGGGAAAAAAAGGCTCAGGACAGAGCTCCTGTGTTTCACAAAGAATCTTACAGTTTTATTAGAAGAATGAAAGAATGATTTTCAAACGTGCTGGGAAAATAGGAAGTAATTCACGGTAGTGTAACTTTGTGGTGCCAGTGTCTATTAGATATTTCTTCACTTCATAGTAAATAATTGCTAAGGAAAAGATTGTTTTGATGAATCTGCGTAAGGAGTTGACTGAAATTGTAATTCACTCCTGCTTTTCAGTGCTGTGTTAGCCAGTGAGTACAGATAAAAGACTCCAGCCAGTCTTCTTTCGAAGACTTAAAAAATTCTCACCACCACCAAGAAAATGCCCTGTTTGTCTTTGCAATGCTTGTCCGGTTGATTTAGAGACACTTATTTTTACTACTTGGAGTAGCCATCGTTCCAGTCACTAACTGGAAGATTTAAAGTAGCTTTAAGAATCGCCTTGAGAAACTCGCCTCTCTTCTTTCCATTAGCACTCCTTTAAGATCTGAAGTTCGTGTAAGATTATGTACATGATGCAATAAATCTCTTTGGCTGCCCACTTCAGTTGCTTGGTATTCCCATCCTTACATTTCAAGAGTCTGATATTACTTCCCTTAGTGCTATCACACTTCCCACAGAGGACGAAAACCTGCTTAGTTGGTGAAACCGTCCGTTCCTAATTCTTCTTTAGCTGCCACCAGTAAAATGTCAGGAGTGAAAATGTTAATGATCGATCCTTTTAAATAATAGAAGGAAACTGTTGTGGTATCCCATTTTGAAAGTCATTTTTCGATTCTTCCAGTTTTTGCTGCCTGTACCTACCTCTAGTCTTGCTTGGCTGCGTTCAGTAACAACGTTTAGTTCGGTTTCAGCCTGATAGCACACTCCCTGTTGCACGCTATCCTCACTCCCACACTCAGCGCCCAGAACGTCACCCTGAAGCTGCCTACTGGTCTGAGTATTCTCTCGGAAGTATTTCTCTTCAGAGGGAATAGCTGAGGAGAGGGTTTGGTGTCACTCATGGCTTCTGTGTTGCTGATCCTTTGTGGCACCAGTGGAAGGAGCCAAGGTCTGCTGAAACGGAAAGAGCCTGAGGTCCATACAGGGGTGTGTGGCTGCCTGGTATTTGTTGCCAGGAGCTGAAGCGTGAGCAGTCAAGCTGAGGAGTCACAGATTCATTTAGTTACAACTGAATGGACATGAAATGGATTCTGTCTGTCGGGGAAAAATACCCCAGGTACTGGAAAACAAAATGCTGGAAGCCCTATTTAAAATTAAGTCTAAAGAAAAAGCCAAGGCCTAGTATTGTTTCATAGATAGAGATTTCCAGTTTCTTGCAAGGCTATATATCTGCCAAATCTAACAAGTTTAGCAATCCTCCCAAACATATTCAACTTCAATGTCCCAAATTCCAACCATGGGCCATAGATCACCACAAATGTCATCTTATTACATTTAAAATTGGAATAAATAACTTTCTAAGGTTACAAATAAATAAACTACGTTACAGAAGAACACCATAACAAAACTGGTGCTGAACATAGTTGTTTTATTAATATAAAAAAATGAAGATATACTGAAGGGATTCCTTGTCACTGTTTGAAATAATCCACTTTGCATTCAAATTTGGTAATTAAACTCATGTATTTCCAGCCACGTTAGAAACATGCTGCAGAAGATGGTGGTTTAGTCTAGATGTTAGATGGCTGTACTGTAGCCTGAAGTAATAACTTCAGCTATCCTACTTTTTTCAAATTCTGATTGGCAAGTCAGTTTGGGTATTTGTGTCAAACATAATGGCATTTTGTGCTTATACAGGATTACTGAACTTGACTAAAATTGGCACTCAGGCTTCGGGAATAGGATAATATTGGAGGCTGCTAATAGTGCATAATCACCACATGCCTCGTTGTAAACGTTCTGTGCCTGAAAGATTTTTCTAACATTTGTTTAAAATTATTTTATGTCAATGTGACTTTGTTTAAGTACAGTTTATTTTGCACATGGGTTTTTTTGCCAGAATTCATCATTCTGGTAAAGTCGTTATTGTCTTGCTATTGAAAAATGTTACGATGTACAATTTGTAGGTTGTGAATGTGGATATGCCCTTTACGGATGATTCTGAGCTCCAGAAGTACTCCAAGGTATGACTTACATGATGGTTTCCTTTATGGTATATGTTGGCAGAGTGATCTCAGGAGGTCATGACGCAATTCCAGATTTACATGTTTCAGAAATGTAGTGGCTTTGTGGGTCTATATTACTTTTCCAAAGAAGGCTGCCAGCTTTCTGCTTATCTTCTGGACTGGTGCAATACCTTTTCATAGCATGGGCAAATGAACCTTTTAACACGCACACACAGACACACCCCAAATATAAAACCTCCACAAACTCAGACTATGCATATAAGCATCAAATTGTGGGGTACTTAATTGCATTGAAATTCAGGTGTTGCAAGCCAGGACTGAGTGGAGCGGAGGATGAAACTCTGGTGAACAAAGTCGTTGTCCTGCAGAGAAGTTTGCCATAGTGATCCCGGTTCAGGGAGAGGGAGGTCCATTTAATCGAAGTGATCAGAGCTGAAACTAATCTCAGACTTTCGGGATATTTACAAGATATGTATGTTAATATTGTGCAAAAAAGGTTTGTGGAGGCGACGCATTTATATATTTGCAGGGATGTCTCAGTGAAGAAAGGCCATGAAGTCATAATCAGACATGGGTGTGAGGGAATGTTGAGGATCGATGGATTGCTCCTTTTACTTGAATATCCAGAATTAATTGGGAACCAGAAGGACAGTCAGTGTTTCAACTTAAGTAATAAAAAGCCAGGAAATGGCCAAACTGAAGGGGCAGATGATGTCAGTATGAAGACTTAATCATCTTACTGTGTGCTTGGTTTAATTTGGTGAGCTACCGAATCCTAAATGTGTTTATATTGTGGTAGATAAGGATATATACCTTCTCAGCTGTACTTATCTTTTGGCAGCTATTACCCATCCACACTTTGAGATTAGGAGTTGAGCTTGACACGTTTGATGGACATCATTATATATCGTCAATTGCTTCAGATGGTCCAGCTGCAACACTTGGTCTTCTGCAACTGGAGGATGAACTTCTGGAGGTAAAGAAAAAAAACAGCCCCCTGCCAATAGAGCTGATCTTTTTCCTGTTTGCTTAGCCTTCTTAAAAATGCTTGTAATACTTTGTCTGCTGTGTGTGCAATAGTAGTATTCAAGAGTTGGTTGTGGAAGCAGTTAGAGCAGTGCTTTGGAAGTCACATTCGTTTTCTTCACTGTTTCATTCCTCCTTTGATGACAAAATGTCAAATTCTTGTGACCTCTTAGTGTCTTCATGTTTTTTTTTTCTCCTGAAATGTTTTAACATCAGTATGAAGAGTTATAAGGGCAGAGATAATACGTGCGTTGAAGGTATTTGTATGTGTGGTCCTTTAGCTCAGTCTTTTGAGCAATTTGGCATTAGCTTTTGCGGTGGATAATCTTTCTTAATATTTGTCACTCCTAAAAAATTTACAACAGTCTCAGGAATAGTGGTTCCTGTTACGCATTATAACTTGCTTGTTGAGTGTTGAAAGACATTTGTGTGTATAAGCTAGTACATCAGTTTGTTTAAATATGTATAAAGAGGCATTGGGGCAGCTTTGAAGTTATCGGAATCAGACCAGACCTATTTGCTCAGGAAGAATATTTATTTGATAGTATTAAAATAATACCCTTTTTTGTGTGTATGGGTGTATATCTATCAGTTTCTCAGCCTGCAAGCAAAAAGACATGATTTTCCAATTGAATACCTGCTCTTTGTGGAATACTTCGAATTTGAAACTTTTTTAGTGGACACAAAGAACGTTTAATTGACATCAATGGGAATAGAATTAGGCCTTCTGAAAGATTAATTTGTTAGGTGTACAGCTCTCTTGCTTTTACTTGTTGTTCACCCTTTAACATCAAAAATTCATACTGATATCACTAAGACCTAAAACATTTTCTTCGGTTATTGCTTAATGGAAGAAATCTTGATTCCTAAAGGAAGGGATTAATGGAATGCTGGAAGTCTTGTTTAAGTTCCTTGGCCACTAAACAAAAAATTGTATATGAACAGCAATAATGCAGTGCTGTAGAGTAACTTAGGAAACTTTAATTGTATATATTTAACAGTTTTACTTATTATAGTGTACTTACTAGTTCTGGACGTATCTGTGAACTTAATTGTGGGCGTAATTTTTTTCTACTCTGTAGCTGGAAAAAAACCCCAACAAAATAAAAATGTGCTCCGGGGCTAAAGCTATATATGCCAGGTTTAGCCCAGAGTATGTTTTTGCAGCCAAGTTATAAATCCCCTTAAGTAGGGGTTTGCAATGGAAAAAGTGACAGCCCCATTCCCCAGACAAGCAGCTCTACCTGGGCCTGATACAGTTGGGATTAAAATGTGATCAGCAAGGAATTTTTTTTTAATATATAGTGAGGTTGAATGTTGATTATTTTTAATGATGTGTTTGAATTATGATAGGAAGCATGGTATTTTATCCCCCCACCCCCCAATTTTAGCTAATTTCATTGTGTTCTTTTTTAGGAATAAATTGCTTCCTTGTGTCCTTCTAGTTTTCTTAAAAAAATGTCACTCGCTCCTATTTGATGGCACAACTGACTGGAGCAGGCTGGTGAATGAATGGGGTGTTGGGCACCTTGCGTGTTTAGAGGCTGATTTCTGGCAGCTGCAAAAGGAGAGCTGGGAGTCCCCAAGTCTGCTCGGGAGCCTCTGGTAGCTCTTCTCCATCAATCACGGCACGCTGAGAAGTGCTGGGAACCTTCCACCACGCTGCCGCTCTCAATGCATTAAAAAATCCTTACGCGTAGATACTTCTGCTTAAATAATTAACTAATGGATTAGCCTGATAGCTCAGCAGTTGCTGTAATTCTTACAGAAAAAAAACCCCATAGCAGTTCGTCTTACCACGTTGGAGACCAGTTAGACCACTCTGAATTTTCCTCCTTGGCTGGGTTAGAGTGTGAGAGGAACTCTGTATTTCCCAGCAGCATAAGCTGTATTTATACTGTAAAAAGCACAAAGGGAAAAGTGGGAAAATTAGAGGTGATAGGAAGAAAATGATGGCTAAAGTGTGATTGCTGTCACGTCGTGCACAAGGTTGAGTCCCTCTAAAGAACAAGGAGCTCTGGGAAGTATGTGGTGAGGCTCTGCCTCAAGTATGCATGCGCAGAGGTGCGTACGTGTATGTTATACATTTACGTGCTGTATTTTCTAGGATCACATGTAGGTTCACCTACGTTAGCGTTGCAGTTTGGGTACAGAGTGAAGTATTGAAGAGAATCTTCAGTTAGCCCCACTTCCTGCGCTTTGGTTCCTGTCGCGAAGTGGGCTTGGATGATGGGTACTCTATTCCTAAACTAGTGGTTGCACCCCAGCGACTTTGGACATTTTGTCATGAGAGCAGACTTGAGGCAGCCTGGAAGAAATCCCTGAAACCCAAGAGGTGTTGGGATTGAGTCCGTAGCACTGATCGGGTCAAATCCCTGCTCTTTTGGGGCTGCGATGCTCGTCAGCGTAGATGATGTTCACATCTGTGACACCTACGGATGTTCTGCTTTCCTCGTATTCAAGGATAACGCTGTGGTGCAAACAGATGTTCCCTCGTGATACTGCAGGTTATAAAATATGTAAAAGAGGATGGGTCGCTGTAGTTTTATTTTCTTGAGGAAGTACAACTGCAGTATCCCATTTTTAAAGCAGCATTATTATCTATCTATCTGTCTATCAATGCATCTTCTTTTTTTCCTAAAGTTTGTGGTTTAAAACATCCATTGACAATGGCCTTATGGTCTTCTGTTGTCATTTGGGATCTAAAGCTTATGGGATGGTAAGCTTTGACCCTTGTCAGGGTTTTCTGATTAATTGCTTAATGTAATTGGTTTCTTTGATACTATGTAAATATTCCTGCCCGTTTTCTGTAGGACCTATTTTAGTTTCAGACATTTTGTTACATTTTAACAACTGACAAAGTTGTGCTAGTTCTGACTTCAGGTTTTTGATTAGGGCTCAAAATCTGTGTTTTCCTAAAATATTTTTGAAAACTAAATTTTTATCTTTTTAAATTCAAACACACAAGCCTGATACTAGAAAAAATTTCCCCAGCAAAGAAGCAGGTGAGAATGAAATAACGGTACAAGGAAGGATTTAGGCTAGGTAAAGTAGTGAGCAGAAACCAAGTTAGAGGAAGCTGAAAAGAGCGGAGATGTGATGTAGCAGTCGGGAGTCAAGATCTTGCAGATGAGGTTTTACAGTGATGTATGCATACTTCAGAAGCATACATTAATAAAACCATGCAAGCTTTGCTGGAATCCCTAGGTAAAATTACACTTTTGGGGAAAGACATTTCTGCAAAAAAAAAAAAAAGACTCTGGTTAAGGTCCTTTTAAATATCTCGATGTGAATGTGTTTTTCCCCTTCTGTGTAGGTAAATGGAGTTCAGCTGTATGGCAAATCACGCCGCGAGGCAGTCACTTTTCTCAAAGAAGTGCCACCCCCATTTACACTGGTTTGCTGTCGGCGACTTTTTGATGATGGCAATGAGTCTCTTCTGGGTGAACCCACTGTGGGAGCTTCCCCTCCACAACAAAAGGTAGACTTCTCGCGTCAGTTGTGTAAAGGGACAATAACTTTTTGTAAAAGCGCAGGTATTTCGGAGCAAGTGATTTAGCTTGCCAAAGACAGCATTTCTGTTTTCCTTTTGCTGTTTGATCCAGACCGCTTTTCAATCTTAAATAACATTTCTTAAAATATATAGTTATATGAGGCAGTTTTGTATTAAATTGTCATATAAAGCTGCCTTTGCCATTCACTTTGGGCTCGTAAGGGACAGCTGGTGTTCGAGTGAAAGATCGTTCATGTTTGCAGCACCGGTACTTTTACTGGAGTTCATACAGGTTGGTCACGAGAAGCTTCGTTGCACTATAAATACAAGGCAGGTAAATCACCGAGCTAGCATGCTGACTACGTACATCCCATTCATCATTCTCACACTTAATAGGTGAGTGAGAGCTCTGAATTACACTAAATCACATCCTTGCCACCATTAGCTGATTACTTCCATGTTCTGAGTAGGTTTTTATGGAACTGGAAAAAAATGAAACTTAATGTTTCTTTCCATTGCAGAAGCTTTAGTCTCAAACTAAAGCTTGGCACTTGCAATGGTTGTTCCTATTCATAAAAAGTATTTACACCGTGATTTCTCATCTTTTCTGATATTTTCTGATCTGATTTCCTCTAAGGTGGAGGGTTAGACAAGAAATATGGATGTTTTGTGGAAGAATAAGGTGTACAGTATTACGCCCTTTTGAAAATGGCCCTTCCTGTTGCAACAGAGCTTGTTCCGCTGTGGTTTTTGATGTTGCATTTTACTGAACATTTTCCATGTGCCTCCTGTCAGTTGCACACTTTGCCATAAGGTGATATTGAGTGAACAGAGGTCACCTTCTCTTAAACTCACAATATTTCTGCTTTCTTTTGTCAAAAGTATCAAGAGAGAGTGAGTGGAAGAAAAAGTTTCTTCCTTTAGCCTCATGACAGTACTCTGTGTAATAAGCATATTTGTTCAAGGAAATGAAGTTAAATCAGTGTGAAGTTAATGGTACAAGACTAACGTTTTTCTTGGGACGTCATACATTGATATTTTGTAAAGATTGTGTTGATAAAATAACTGTAATGTTAAAACACTCACTTTAAGTTAGATAACAAAAGATGCCTTTTTGGAAGATGTATTTATGAAGACTCAACAAAGCTGGGTAACTATACCTCTTTCTTTTATATCTTAGCACAAAAATTATGAAAGAAACTGCTTTTTCAAATCAGATACTATTTGTATAGTTACAATATAAGATTTTTTTCTTTGCATATTTAATGCCACAAGTATCGGATGAGCCTGATCATCTGGTCTTTCTCTTAGCTGTCTGTGGTTAAATCTTTTACGCTAAGGTATTTATTTTTCCTTTATGCATCTAATGGGACAGTTGAAGTTCATCAACGTGTAACAGGTTAGTAATATTAAAACAACTGATTTGACTAATGCATGGCTATTTGTGTGCCAGCTTGGGCTCCAATGCCCAAAACATGTAGACATAATCCCAAGGGAGTATCCAAGGCAGCAAGCTGGAAGAAACTGGGTGCATAATGTTCAATGAAGTTGTAATTCCATAAAAGGTCATATTTTAGGGCATGTACGAGCCATTAATAATCAAAATATTGAAGGAATAGTGTTTGTGAAGAACTGAAAGAATAGTATTTGAACTAGGACTTTTATTTTTCAGGTGAAACCCGAGGAAGACTTTAATCCTGAGGAGGAAGAAGGGGAATTAGCATTATGGTCTCCTGATGTGAAGGTTATTGAACTGAAGAAAGACAAAAATGGGTTAGGATTCAGCATTTTAGACTACCAGGTATGCTTTTCTGTACAACAAAATACTAAAAATCCCTTTGATGTGTTGTCTTGTATGGTGCCTTAAAATGTTTTGTGATGTTAATTACTGGGTAATCTACTTGGCGTTTGGGCATAGAAACCGTGTGGGGAAACGTAATTTATTTTGAGGCCAAGTGGATAAAGTAGAGCTTGTTCTAAACTGGTCTGATTATCAGATGTGATAAAGTGCAAAATCTTTAATCAAACTCCACCTCATAACTCTGAGTTTAATGACTAAATGTTGGGGGAAGGTTGGGTCTTGGTTTATTTTGTTTTAACTTGGAATGACTTTTCAACTATGAGAGTGGCAAGAAAACTTTCTTAGGCATTGCAGTGTCATTCCCTATGTAGCAAATTATATTCTTAATTTTTAAACTCCTTAAAAATCAACAGAAAATTCTTTACGTTGGGGAAAATTCTACCAAAATTATTGAATCCTTTCAAAAATATTGGCTTCAATTAAATATATAGAAACTCTCAAAATCGGTAGTCAGAATGAAATGTTCTTCATGTTTCCAGTCAACGTGACATATTTTTAAACTTCTACCCATGATATTTATAAGGAAATAAAATAGCTGGATCACTCTTCATAATAATATACACATCACATCTGAATACTGCCTGAACATTGTAGTTTAATACAAATGTGTTCAACTGTTGTGCATAAATGTCAAGCGATATAAAATTCACTTTTGTGATACAATAAAGCATGAATTGGGAATGAATTAGAATAAAAAAATATTTGAAGTATTATGCAAAACCATTAATTCTATATTTTACCAGCGTGATTTAAGATTACTGAAAATAGATCCTGTTAGTCATTTTCGCTGACACATGTTGTGTTGCGTGCCAGCTTTACTGTAGAGTTGCTAGGAGTCTTTACAGAGCAGTAATACACAGATTTGCTTTTAAGTTCTCATATAATCAGAATTAATGAAGGCTTTAATAACAGGCTTTTTATTTACTTATTCGCAGATGCAAATACATGAGCAATGTTGTGGTACTTTCAGCTAAATTTAAATACATTCTAATCAATTCTAAATGAGTGGTAAACCACTTAATCTCAGATCTTTATAATTTCAAGATATTTATGTATAAAGTATGCTCTTTTGTTTGGGATTTGCCTCTTAGATCTTCTACACTTTTCATCATCTGCAGATTAATTTTTATATAGAGATATCTGTGACTCTGTGTGTGTTTATGTAAATACATCCATCACATTCTTGAGTGCAGGGCAAAGAAAATAAATAATTGTCCATGCGAGATTGGAGGCGGGGGAAAAAACCCGATGTGGTTCCTGGGAGGCTGTTCAGAATTCTTAAAGCAGATTTGCTGAGAAGCACAAAATTAGAGTGAAGTGTTTCATTGTGGCTTAAAGGACCTGCAGACCTAACTCTGTTTTCTGCATTTCTTTTGCAATTTTACCCTTCTTTAAAAAATGGAAGTTGTTTTTTTTTTCTTTAGACATGTACTCTTTGTTTTGCAAGAAAAGGTTCAAGCCTTGTAATAGCAAATGACACTACTCGCGCTATATATCCACTGTTCATTTTGCTCATTTTGGGTAATCAAACGTGGGGATTTTTTTTTGTTGGGGTTTTTGTGCTTTTTGCATTTTTTGTTTTGTTTTTTTGTTTTTAGATGATGGGTATTCACATGGCCTAGCTTCTCGTATCTAAATGAGGTGCCTCAGTGAGGGACCAACCTTTCCAGGCTCCCACTAGTGTTGATGGAGGCGGAGTGGGGAGGGAAATACTTTTTAAGGGGTGATTCTGAGCAGAAGGCCCAGAATTACACTTAAAAGGGTTGACTCTCTCTGCCCATGACAGAAGCTTAAGGAAACTTTGGTGTTATGTACCCATCTTGGAGGCGATGTGATTGTATTCTTCATTTTTCAGAACAAATTATTTCTGTAGCTTTTGGTTGGAATGGCACTATAGAAATATCAGCAGGACTTCAGAAAGATCACTAGGAACAGTCAAGTAACATTCCAGGAGAAACAATGGTGAATCACTATTATTCTGTCTTTCTTTTCCCCCCACATCAAATTTTGATAACACCTTTGAAATGCTATTGCGGTACCAGTGTATACCAGCCTGTTTCAGTTGCTTCTTGTGAGAGACTGGTGACTGTTATCTGCACTATTTAAGAACCCCTGACATCCTGCTCGTACAGACGTGCTCATTTATGACAGTGAGTGATGCCAGATGCGCTGCAGAAGTGGAATAACGCTGAGCAATCAGAGACCAGGCTGCTTGCGCTGCTGCGGAAGTTTCTTCCTACCGCTTTCCATTCATGTGTGGTATTTGTTTTGGAGCACAAGGCTTTTTAAATTTCCATCTTAATTTTGATGATAGAGTTAGATATGGTGCTGAATAGTCCCATGGTAGATACTTTATGGCACTTGTCTTTTTGTTTTCTCAAAACTAACGACATACTTGGCGTAAAGGATATCGTGCCTCGGTTGTCTAAAAAGCTGGGCTTCCCAAGTCACGCTCTGAAAAACAGTATTAGTCAAAACTCTTCATGAGGCAGAGTAGGAATCTGAGTACGGAGAAAACTGAATGCTGAGGTCGAGAAATTATTACTCTGGTATATTAATTTTTAATGGGCTGTCTTTCTAATAATGTTTCATCTATCAAATAAATGATAAGCATATCCCAAGTGACTTGCAGGATATTCCCAGAAATGTACAAGCATAATTCCAATGCCTATATATTTTAATGAACTAATTACAAATTAATTATACCAATTATGCATAATCAATAGTATTTCTACTTTGTCCTGTGTTTTCTTTTGTCTGTCCTATGGGATTTAAAGGCTTAAAACAGAGCTTTCCTTCTGTAATAAGTTGCTCTTGGAAGGGCTGTACACATGCTCCTAAAAGTTTGGGATACCATTAAAGCAATAGGGTGGCCTTACCCTTTTTGATGTAAAAGGACTGTATCTATATAGGATACTGTTCAGCTTCACACAATCGCTATATAAATATAAAAAACCTATCGTTTTTCTCTTTGCTGAATGTCCTGATTTGTAATTATACGGTAGGAAATTTAAAATCTTTGAGCGTGCTGCTTTGCTGGCAAGGTCAATACTTGGCGAGGGGGCAGGTGGATGGGGAGGCTGATCCTGTGTATTCTTGAAATGATCGGTTTCAATGGATATTTTTTTCTCTCCCAGTGTGATGGCTTATTTAAATAAGAAACACTGAAGAGGTCTTAAAATGAAGTCTTCTGTGTATTTTTTCTATTGTCACCGCTGTGTTGGGATCTTGTCAAAGCTCTTAGGCTAGACATTGCTTTTTCTTGATAATGCTTAGATGAAAAGCCTGCAGAAGGAGAGGCGGCAGCCGCCGTGCCGGGAGGCTCTGTGAGCGGCGAGCTTCCCTCAGCTGATAACGCGTGGTGCTCAGCAGGGACCTGAGGAGCAGCATTGCGTTGCTGGTGATTCTATCTTGAACGGGGACCCTGCCCCCCTTTTGGCCATTAAAAAGGTGTGCCGTTCGGTCTTCTGGCCAACTTCTCCGTGAAGCAATATATTCTACCTCCCTTAATTTCCTTGTAATTTCACTTGGAGAAATTGCTCTCTTTTTCACCTCTTAACTAACTTTTATGTAGTGTTGCTGGCGCAGTTAGCGGCAAGTATGTTTTGATGGTGAATGAGGGACCCAGTACACTGTTTGTAGAGTGCTTTGGGATCATCTGTGGTGCAAGAGGCTATAGTAAGTGAATTTATTGTTCTTTGTCAATAGATGTGAAAGTATCTAGCTTAGCAGTAACTTATTCTAGCCTGAAGCTAAACCTCCTAGCCAGCAAGTCAAGAGCTAAGTCACTGTTACTGAGACCGATCCTTTTCCTTAGAAAGAAATGAAAATGGACGAGGGCATGGAGCATCATCAGGTTAAAATAGAGAAGAATGCTGTATAAAAATGATGGTATTCCCAGGGGGTTAGAGCGAGAAGAAAGAAAAATCACACAAGATGAAGATTTTGAGAGAGAGAGAGAAGAGATCACAGTAGGTACTTTGAGTGACCCTGAAATAGTGTTTAGCAAAGACCTGGTGCGTGCAGGCCAACAGAGTCTGTCAGTAACATTTTACAGAAATATTGGAAAAACCACAGGTAGCTGAATTGCAGATTTCTTGAGGCAGTATTGACCAGAAGGTAACTTGAATGGTCTGATGAGCTTTTATCAAATTAAACAAAAAGCTGAATGGACTTTATGTGGAGCTTAATTTACTGTGCTTTGAAGTCAGAGCATTTTAAAGCAGCTGTTTTTAAGTGCGGGAAACTGGAGGGGGTGAGGGTTGGAATAGAGAGGGTTGACGTTTTCCGTAGCTCTTAGGAATGCCTGTGACGTGCTCTTTCTCTCCACTGGTGATTGAAATGTAAGTCCCCGGCGCCTGCCTGCTTTTGCCAGTACCCAGCTGCCCTATAGACCTGTTGGGCTGTAGGAGCTGATGGGCTCATCTGCTCCAAGAGGCCTGTGCTGATGTGGGCGTGAATATCTGCCCATCCATGGGAGCAGTTAAGAGGCCCATCGGCATCGTATGATTTTCATGTTAGCCAGGCCTGGAACAGCATAAAATGGGCATTTCTTCGTCACCCCGGGCCAGTGCTGAAATGGTTCTTACTGTAGTCTAGCAACAGGGACTCCACAGCTGCCTTATTCCAGGACTTATCTTCATTATCATTAGCAGGTTTTTTTTCTTACTGTTGAACTGAAGTCTTTTTTTGCGGCACATTCAGCAGGTTATGTTTTGTCCTTCTCCCAGGGAGCATGGGAAACAATTGTTTTCTTTTTTATAACAAAATCACTGCATAGTCCTTCACGGCAGGAAGTGAAGCAATTTAAGTGTCTCCAAATATCTTTCCTCTTTTCTTTATGCCCCAAACAAACAGGCTCCAGATGTAGACTTACAAAAAAGCAAACTGACTTCTTATTTGTAGAAGGTGGTATTGAACTAGATTATGTTTTGTTTTTCTTTTTTGGACTCTTCAGCAGCGAGATGCGGGCTGGAATGCTTTGACATGTTGCTGGCTAAATTTTTGCCCTCTTGTGATAATTTGAGCTTTGTCTGTCTTGTGATATGTTTGTTATGAATAAAGCAGCATATTCACGTCCTTGTTAAGCACATTTTCACCTGATCATGTGATGGAAACCTGTGGCTTACTGGCAAAAGCTGCACAGCTGTATTAAAAAGCAGTTTTACAATGGCTATCAGCTTGGTACTGGGAAAACTGATAAAGGCAGCTTTTCTCCCATCTCTACAACCCATCCACATTCATTAACATCAAAGTTCTGTAAGCCTCAGAACCAACTGTGTTGGTACTCATCTCACGGAGGATTTGCTTCTCTCCCCCTATGGGAAAGTTCTGCATCCTTTAAATCATATTAAGCTGCTTCATTTGTGAAATAACTCTTAATAGTGTGTCATGAATTGAATTCAGTGTAGCTTTTTGAAAAATTCTCTTGGAGTTCAGCTTAAATACTATTTTTCAGGACTGAAGAGTGGGTGAATGCAATTGAGCACATTCCCGGTAAAGTTTCTAGGGTGTTTGTGATTAGTGGTTTCCAAAAACCTCAGTACTAAAAGCACTGGGAGATCAGAAACCACTTTAATAAGAAATCAAAGAGACTGTGTATCTCAGCATGAGATACAGACGGATACACAGGAATAGCTGGCTGAGGCAGAGGAGTTGGAGAACTTGGATGCAGGAAGTTGCGTTAGGGCTTGGGTCTGTCCTGACGCTGGGCTTGGGGGGGGGTCGTCAGCCTGACTCTGCGTGAGAAGTCAGGATGGAATCTCGTGTAGGGAGCGAGGGGCACATCCGAGGGACAGCCCTCCTGTCTTCTGTGAGCTGCAGCAGCCGCTGCTCCGGACAAAACCTGAGTCTGCAGAGAAACTGGAGCGTTACTGAGAACATCTGTTTTCCTTTGGTTTGTCGCATATCCTTGAAATAAATACTAAGCAGTATTATTATTAACCTTTAGAAATGTTTTCCCTCTTCCCCCAAATTCTACCAATCTGGTTGTTCTTTTTCATTTCCTGCTAGGAAGAATAGCTCTTAATAAAAACAAAAAAACCCCAAACCAAAGAAATTCATTATTATTCCACAGATGTCTTCTGCCTGCAAGAGAAGGCGAGAATTTAAAGGGACAAATCTGTAGCTAGATTTGCCAAAAACTTGGCAAATCTCAGCAAGGGTAAGATAATGTAGATGAGACCCGAGGAAACTGTGCGGTTGATTGCTGCTTATCTAAAAGCTGCATTAGTCTTCCAGTGAGCATGTGGAGACGGTGGAGCAAAGGGCACGTAAAAGCTCAACCCAGACAGCTCCAAACCTGTTATTCCGAACGGATGAGATCTAAGGTGCTGATGGATAACCATGAAGAATTCTGAAAGCTCGTGGAAGTTATGAGGTATTCTGTTTGCTCAAAACCTCACCCTTCTGGAAGGTGCTGCTCCCCAAATCCAAATTGTAGTGTTGCACTCAGAGTTTTTCTGTCCTCACTGCGTTTCGCTGTAGCCTTAAAATTCTCAGCAAACTTTTTGCCTACCCTGCTGTCTTCCCCACCATCCACACTGGCGCAAGTCGTCTTTGGGCCTAGTCACTGTTTGCTGATCCTTGTTGGAAAAAAAGGGCCTGTCCTATCTCCCCACTTTTCTTTCGCAGCTTTTTGTGGAGCAAATCTTCTGTAATTGATGTGTTTGCTGTTTATGCTGCAAGCTCTCCTTGCAGAGAGCTCCGGTTTGTTTGGGAACAGGCACCGCGCTTCCACAGACTGGTAAGAGTGTAGAGGTCAGCACACCGAACTGGTGGAAGTGCTTGCTCTTTGGTTCAGGGATTATTTGAATTTGAAAGCTGATCAAACCCAGAGTGTGCACTAAGACCACTGACTCTAGGTTATGTAGTTGATACCATTTAGAATTTTTCCCGTGGCTTGTTGGTATTTTTTTTCTTTATTCCCACACATCTCTATCCTTTCTTTATCTCTCATCATACAGTGGCTTTCCTCCGTTTCCTTATGAGTTCAGGGTGTTTTTTCTTATCTCTGTGGCTTTTCCCTGTAGTCAGCATTCAGTGTGTTTTTTCTGGAGCTGGAAAGTCTGAAAGTGTAAGATAGTAAGAGAGTCTAATGAATGTAATCCCTGTGACTTTAGCTCTGTTGAGAGCAAATACGAGAGGCGGATGAAACCTTAGGTTGATTGAGAAGTTTGATAAATTAAAAGATAGTGATGTGCACCTGAGTCCACTGCACAGTGACACTTTCGAAACTACCATAGGCAGTGCCTGTCTTTGATCTTTTTATGTGAGAGTAGCAGTAGTGTGTTAGATCTCTTTCTTTTGATCATTCCCTGAGGCACTTTTGTCCCAACTCTCTGCTGCACATCCCTCTTCCGCGGCCGATGAACGCTGACTGCGTGGTGTTTGCCAGCCCTGCCAGACCTACGCGGGGTTGAGTAATTGCTGGCCGCCGTGTTCATTCTTGCTGTAGAAGACTGATACGATTTCAGATCGCAGATGATGAAAGCCTGGTGTGGGAAACCCATTGTGCCACCTACTCTTACTTTGCTGTTCTCTCTCCTCCGTTGGGTGGGGCTCTGTATGTTTTGTTTAATTTTTTTTTCTTTCTCTGTGAATTCCTGTTTCTTTGCTGACATTTCCCACCACAGAAGTTTTGATTAATGCTGGCTGCACACTAGAGCTTCTGAAATTCATTGCTTTATTCCCTCACTGCAGATCAATAAATACTTGTGTTTTATTTCCAGTGCTTTGCCTTACGTTGGAGAGAAGTTCAGCGTTCCTCCTTGAATACCGTTCTGTAGCTAAGTTTGTATTGCTTCAGCACATCAGCCTGTAGTTTATTTCTTCGGTACAGCCTGAGGTTGTGCGTTCTGTAGTCTTCTTCCCAAGCAGTCCTGCTGACTGCAATCCAATACGCGTGGAAGAGGCAGAAACAAGTCTTAAACACTTTGCGTTTCAGTCTGGTTGCCCATGCAGCGGATCTAACAAACACTGGTTGAGCACTTTCTCAGGGATGTTTTTTCAGGCTTTAGAGTACCTTTGGCAGTTCCTACGGCCAACTCCCGTAAATATGTTGGAGTGAATGAACGGAAGGTTTGGACCTTGAGTCTCAATCCTAAATTGAGGCCACCTTAAGGAGGAAATTGGACCTCGCTCACAGCTGGCTCTCCCTGTCTTCCCCCTCTGTGGGGACTGACTTAGTGCCTTTGAAAAGGCGGCAGGTTGTTTCTCATTCTTGACTCTTGCGTCCCGTGTGCATTGTTGGGGGGTGTGTGGAGGGTGGCTCTGAAAAGGGACCCAGTGGCGCTGCACTGAATTCGAGCACGGATGAGTATTTCGAGTAACTTCACAGTGCTGAGCATACAGGTAAATTACTTCGTGGGCAGTTCTGCCTTTGTTCTGCAGAGTAGTAAAAGGAGCATAAATGCATTTGTTCCTTTTCATTGTTGATGAGTGTATGTTCCTTGTACAGTATGGTACGGTGTTGTGTTTAAGCCTTTCAGTCTGGTATCTTACTCACAAACTGCAGAGTTTTAAATATGGAGATGTATGTTAGACCTGGAAGTGGTCCCATGCAAAATGTAATGAAGCTGGGTTGCTCTGACCTCTGAGCTCTAACATGTGTTTGTTTTGGCTCTCTCGCAAAAACCTGCAGCATACAAATTGGCACGTGTAAAATTGTTCAGATAAATCAAAATTGGTACAGGGGAAAAAAAAGTTTCAAACTGTTTCTTTTGGGATGCTTTGCCATGCTATTTTTGATGGGTGTTTTCAGAGGAGTGTTTTTGCGGCAGCAGGCAGCTTGTTGCTTGAAGAAAGCTAAAATATTCTAGGAAGTCAGGCTAGCTGAATTTAGATCTTAAGTGATGCCAAAACTAATATAGCCTGTAGCTGAGTGAGAGTGACTGCGCCGTAAATGTCAGTCACCCGCTGCTTTGTCTTACGTTTTCATATGAGCCGTTAGGGGAAAAAAAAAAAGGAAAATACAAACAAAACCCCGGAGAAGGTGGTAGCCGCTTCCATGGGATGGAGTTGTGTCTGCAATCGGCTGCCCCCATCCTCGGACTGGGCCGGACTGGGCGGACTGGGCCGAGCAGGGAGCGGGCGGTGGTGGGGAAGCTGGGCTGGCCTGGGCTGCCCTCTCTCGGCTCCTGCGGGAACGTCACCTTTTGCTGGGGATGGAGAAAGTCAGCCGGTTGGGATCACTTTAATTTTCCAGTGCGATGGCCAGAGGTAAGCTGGTTTTGGTTGTGTTTCCAGATTTGCTTCCTAAGGACCTCCGATAGCTAATCTTTGGTGCTCGTGGCGAGCTCGAATCCCTCACTTGGAGCCCCAGTGAAGTTACGCGCTCCAGCAGCCTTGCACATAGCTCTGTTAACTTGCTGCTCCCGGGACTCTTAACGTTTTAGCAGAGCTCAGGTTTTTAAGAGACTTCATACTGCTCCGAATCCAGGGATCCCAGAGGCAGCAACTGCAGTGGCCCCTGCCTGACTCTTTGCACTGCTAAATGAATCCAGAACAACAAGGCTCTGAAAATAAGAAGAAAAATTTGACACCTGGACTCCAGGAAACATTTGTGGATTTTGATGAGGAGGGGTGGGGGGAGGGAAAACCTATGGTTCAACATAGTTAAATATATGGTGTGCTAAGTATGAATAAATTGTGGCTATTTTAAACAAGTTCATATACTCTGTGGCTGGCTCGAGCACAAAGGAAAAGACAACAGCTACAAGGCACTGGTTCCTCAAAGGGTTACCTGGAGGCCACCATCCTGGGCTGCTGCTGGTGCCTGGCAGCGCTCAACTTTCAGCGTTTATACAAGTGGCAAACTTTTTTGCATGTAATTCTTTTTTCAGAAAAGAATTAGTGCTTGTGAGTTAATGGGTTTTGTCTCCTGATAGCCTTACTTTGCAGTCCAATTCCTTTCCTCGCTGTTCATAAATGATTCATTTGTGTAAAGGAATCCTTCAGTAAACTGAAGTTAAAAGTTCCTCTTTAAAACAAGCCCAGTTCGTGCCCATTTTAAGGTGACCCAATTGCGCGGGGCTGCCCTGTGCACGCTCCCTCTGCTGTAACGCAAAGTCATGTCATAATTTCTTGAACTCTTGAAGTTGAGACGCTTCTGCATTCCAGCTGAGTACCATTACAGCACCATCTCGGCACTGGGTTTGAGGAGGGAGTTTCTTCCCAGCCTGTAAACTCCCTCCAAGGAGCCTTTCGCTTTAAAGCAGACTGAAATCCAGTCCTCACTGCTAGTGACTGAAAAATCACCATTATCTGGCTTAACGTGAGCCAAGTGAAATGAATCAAGAGCCTTAGGGTAGGTGTGCAGTAGCAGTTACTGCTGGTCCCTGACCTTGCATGGTTCTGACTGGTCGGTTAATGTGGAGGTGACCCCGGAGCCCATCAGGGCACTCTGGGAGCGAAGTTGCCTTTTGTAGTTAGTGGAGGAGGTAGGAATCTGGTTTTTAGCCTGCTGCTAGCACCGCTTTCTTTTAAAAACAAGGCAACAACCCACGCAGTCCAGTTGCACTCACTGTTTACAAGATATGAATGTGAATTCAGTGTTCGCTCTCTTATTTTAGCAGGGTGATTTTTTTTTTTTTAGGGTGCATTTGGGTTTGAGTATATCTGGTAAGGCAAGGTTTCAAAAAAACATCGTTCCTTTTGTTTTGCTAAGAAAAGCACGGTGCAATCCACAGTTATATTGTTATATTATTGAGGATGTGTATTAATGATTACACCTTGAAATTCCGTAGGCCTGTGTCTTCACGTGCGGCTTTTGTTGCGTTCCTCGTGGCAATTGCGTTGCGATTCACAGTCACTGGCAACAAACACTGGGGGGTTCCAGCCCTGCTGGTGTTACTGGCTTAGCCCTGACACTGTGTAGGTTTTATTGCTCTTCTCTTCCTGTACAAGAGCTCCCTCTGCTTGAAAACAGCAGTGTAATTATAACCCCTGTTTTGGATTTGCCTGATCAATGGGCTTTAACATGGCCCCCTCTTTTAAGAAGGTTTCTGCTGCTGCTCTTCATGAAGCGATTCCAACACACGATTACTCTCATGCATGTTGCGAAGCAGCAAAGATAACCATGATGTTCTTGAAACTTTACTGCGTAGGAGCTGCCTGTATTTGCAGGAACTCTGTCTTCCTTTTTAGCATGAGGATTAAACGCTTTTTCAGCTAAATCATCTCTCCCCAAAGCACGTTGATTTATTGAAGCCAAAATGTTTTTATTTCTGTGAAAACTTTAATTGAAACAGGACTGTTTCTCATCAGAAATGTGGTAATTAGGCCACTGACCTTGAATATCTGCCTAGAAGCAGCTAATGGTCAGATTCCCATGTCCTGCATAAGTGGTTCTGATCTGTAACCCAAAAAAGAGCAGCTTTGGATCAGAGAGGGCAGGGATTTGAACCTGGTTCTCCCACATTCTCAGCCAGCGCCATAATCTCTGGGTCAGTCATTGACTCCCAGATTTTTTGTCGGTTTATCTGCGCCAGTAAGGATGAGCGCTGGTTTTGTTTTCTTCCTTTTTTATCAATACAGCTAAGCCAGCAAAAGTCATATTCTAAAAGCTGTTGTGTCAGCAGAGGTGTAGTTTTGCTGAGAGAGCATGCACCCAGGTAGGGAACCAGCATAAACCTTGCTTGCCATGGCAAGATGAGCCCACGATAGGAAAACTTGCTGGTTGAGTTCTAGTAGCAAAGCCTTCCTGATGCGGACGCTGCCTTCCTTGTGGAAAATGGCTGTCTCAACACTACCCTGGTTTTGCAACAAGTCCAAAAGGTTATTTTTATTTTTGCATTGGGGCAGACCCAAAAATTAAAACCATCTCAAAAGCCAGTGTCAAGCGGAGCGTTTGTTCTGTGGTCAGCTGTCATTGGGATGGTCGAGCACGTGGATTTGTCAGCAAGGGCAGGCAGAGCTGACTCTCTACGCAGAGGGCAGCAGGAACTCTTCGTTTTCAAAATTCAACACTCATAAAGCAAAACCTCTTTCCCCCTGCCCCCATTTTGGAATCCTTTGGATTCTTCTGGCCCTCTTGCCTTTGGGGTTGGTTTCTAAACATTTCTGAAGTGGGTGCAGAACGCGGCTAGCTCAGCGTTGGAAACCAAATGCAATCCTTTCCCCTCGGCGTTGCCTGCGGCAGGTCGGAGCACAAGCAGTGGGGTAGCCCGAGCCTCTGGGCACACGTCCCGTGGGCACAACACCATCACGCAGCAGAGGGAGGGCCCCTGCGCTCGGTTATCAAGGCATGATATTCGCAGTGAAGCCTCTTCTCCGCAAGGCGGACACCCGGTGTTTGGGAAGATTATAAACTGGCAGGATTAAGCAGTAGAAGAGGAGAGAATTATTAGTAATATGTATTTATCTGAATTCAGCTTCATCGTGGCTCTTCCTTCTGGACTCTGATTTCAGGTCTCTAATTTCAGCCATTTACAGATACTACATTCATTACCTCATATGTTTGCACATACCTTATAAAAACGCATTCTGTTGGAAAGCAATGTATAGTTATATAAAAATAAAGAGTTAAAAAAAGCATTCCTGTTTTCAAATTAACACTGAGGTGCTGAATTCATGGTGGTCTTTGTGATTTGAATGTTATCCATCATGGCCCTGAATAAGATGCGAGTCCTGAGGGAAAAATAGTACATGATTATGCATTTGAAGACCCAGTGCATACAAAGAGCATTTGTGAACTTTATGAGCCCATAGCAAGGAGGAGAAAGGCTAATTCTAACCTAAAAAAAAAAAAATAAAAATAACAAAGGAAGAAAAAAAAACCCCATAAACTTGAATTGTGTGTCTTTCTGCCACTATATAATAACTTACAATCGTTTCATTGGATTGAGGATGAATTTTTAAATGGCTGAATGCATGACAGAAATGGTACATGACACAACACAGAGACTCACACTGGAAAAAAAAATATGAAGTGAATTGACTATTTTTGCATCAGTTTACAGCCTCTCCAATGTGTATAAAATTTTCTACTTCACGTTCCTCTGTATACACCACTACAGTGTTCCTTGTCTTCAGTAATAATCTTAGTAACCCTTCTGTTGCTGTCCCCTGTGTTCTCTGTTATGGGAGCTTCGTGGGTGGAGAAAATGTCTTTTTTAAGTTGTCCTGCAGATTTGACAAAGCAGGAACGCTGCAGTAATATAGCAAATGTACACTGCTATTTCTTGAATGTTTGGGGTTTGTTTTTTAATTTAATAACGTTGTTCATGAAATTTCTGGGCTTGCAATGGTTTCTCTTAACGTCAGTTTTGCTGCTGTGAAGCTCCTGAACGGCCTGCAGCGCGGTTATTTGATGTACCGTTAGCAGGTAAGGGGCTGGCTGGAGGCTCGTGGAAGAGTGCTGGTGCTGGTGGCCCCTCTGCGGGTCGCCCTGGCCGGTTCTGCCTGTCGAAGAAGAGGGCAGGCAGGCTATCAGTCGGCTTTCAGATCTCAAAACTTCTTAATGGATTAGGCAAGTGACGGAATATCTTCCTACTGCAAACCTTTCCTTTTGTGAACTGTAAGCCGTGGCCTTTTGAATGTCTCAGCAAGCTTCAGTTCTGTTCCACTGGATGATGAATGTGCTTAAGTGGTCAAAATATAGATCATCTTTTGGGGGGCTTTGACTTTTAAATTTTAAAATTTTTTTTTTCTTTTTCCAGGATCCCTTGGATCCAACAAGAACAGCCATTGTGATCAGCTCTCTGGTGGCAGGCGGAGTGGCCGAACGCGGGGGCGAGCTTTTACCCGGTGACCGCTTGGTGTTTGTAAATGAGAAATCTTTGGACAGTGCCACTTTAGCAGAGGCAGTGGAAGTGTTGAAATCTGTGCCCCCAGGTACCGTCTCTCTTGGGATCTGCAAGCCTTTGGTGGTAAGGACTGATTTTAACTTTTTTCTATTTGATTTTATGATGTTTAGACTGGGTGGTTGTATTTGGAGGGGGGTGGTGGCAGAATTCAGGGAGAAGTTTGTAGGCATGTGGAAAGCAACTAAATAGAAATTCTGGCTGGCTGGCAAATGGACAGCTCAGCGACACAGAATGGCTGGGGTTGGCAGGGCCCTCTGGAGATCCCCCAGTCCAACCCCCTGCCAGAGCAGGGTCCCCCAGAGCAGGGGGCACAGAAACCCGTCCAGGTGGGTTTGGGATGTCTCCAGAGACGGAGACTCCACCGCCTCCCTGGGCAGCCCGTTCTAGTGGTCTGTCACCCTCAAAGTAAAGAAGTTCCTCCTTAAGTTTAGGTGGAACTTCCTATGTTCAAGTTCGTGCCCATTACCTTTCGTCATGAGGGACAAGAGTCCAAAACGGTCTTACTGGAAAACCAGTGGTCTCAATTTCCTCCCGAAAGAACATCCACATGGAATCAGAAGACATGTCTGGCCAAACCTATACGCGCTGGGCCTACGCGTAGCTCTTACATGGTTCAAGCAATTCAGCAAATCACTTGAATGTATGCTGAAGTGCATTGCACTCTGAGACATTGCTAACTGCTTGCTTGAGCTCCACTGACATCAAAGAAACTTAATCTGTTTGAAGTCAAGACTGTAAGTTCGAGTAGAATTTCCTTTTTCTAGAACCAGGGCTTTGGAACAGAGAGTAGCTTCCTTGAGAACAAGGCATTGTTCATCAAGGGCACACAGGCAAAATTAATTAAAGTAAAGCACCATCTAACAGAAAGTGCTTGTAATTCAAACTGGTAGAGGAGTGGTGAAATAGGAACGTAGGAAGACTGTTAAATATATTCTTTCCTTCTCTAAAAAGTGATATTTCATTGTTCATATCCTTGTGTTTGTCCGTCTTTCCTACACATCTCTCTACTTTTTTACTGTATCTGTACTGATATATTTAAAGAATAAAAGCTGTTGGTTTTGTCTCCTCTATTTATGACTTTTTTATGAATCTGTAACTTTTCCCCATCTCTTTTCTAATGGCTGGTTCTCCCTCTCCCTTTTAGTTTATTGAGAAATGTGGGAAATTTTTTGTTTGTTTTCATGAGTCGTCATTTTGATTGCCTTTCTTAGGGAGAAAGCAAAGGGGAGGAGACCGGGCACGGTGTGGATTCCAGCAACATTAAAACCAGGCCTGGATCTCCAGAACAAGTAGAGAACATCAATTTCTCAATAATACTTGAAGCACCACAGGTATTTGATTTCTCTCTTTGGTTTACCTTAAGTTAATACAGACAGGAAATGATGTTTTAAAGTAAAAAAAATAGTATGTCTTTCAGATAAGACTTAAGTATCGGGTAGACTTCAGGCTGGATTCCCTCTGAAAAAGACTCTTAACAGCTAACTGTGTATTAAGTGCATTGTGAACAGTAAACATGTGTGTAGCACTTACCGATGCAATTCCCTGACTGCCTTATCGAATTCACTATGGCATTAAAATACCTTGGGTTACCTTGGATAGGAAATAGGAATGCTTTGTTATTAGGAGTCGTAAGTAGTTGGTTCAGCTTTGCAAAGAAAGTGAGGTATGGAAGCAGAACACTTCTTATTGTAATGAAGCGGAACAGAAAAGTATTCTAGCACATAAGGCAAGCTTGAAATCTGTTCTTCTTCATAGACTCCCTATGCAGTCTGGAGTGATTTCTTTCCTCTCTTCCTCAATTCTTCTTGTATTTTCTGAGAAATAATTCTGTTTATTGTGGGAGGATGAGGTAGTGAGAAACTTGGATACTAAGGTAATAGGCAATACTAGTGCGATACCGACCTATGTAGAGTGAGAGATGTGGATGTTTTTGAATTTTCATCTGTTCTCAAGTGCTTTGCAAAATTTTTATTAATTCACGTTGATAAATCCATTCTTTTTAGACTGGAAAAGACAGGAAATAAAGGATCATCCAGAACTGCAACACAGTAATAAAAATAAATTCTAGATTTTCTTGTTGCTAAACATGCCTACCTGTCTCTGCGTACGAACATATCCTTAAGGCTGAAGTGGTACATTAGAACCACTAAAAGGAGCAATATTACAGGGTAGATGTAGGTAAACTATGTAGAAATTACCTTGGACATGATATTCACTGATTTTCGTGATGTAAAATGGAGTTTGTTGTTTTCCAGGTGCACAGGAAGGGTTCCTGGCAGAGCAATTAGTCCTCTGCCAGCTCAGATTGTTTCTCTGCTTCCTAAATAAAACTAACATTATTGAGTACTTTTAAGTAAATTGTTTTATCTTTAAGTCCTGCTGAATATAGAAACTGGAATGATCAATTTGTACAAAATACACGCAGAGGCATTTGCTTGTATTTTGTTTTAGCTTACGTATGAAAGCAGTGGTAGCAGCTTAGAGCAGTAGTATAAAATTTCCATCCATTTTTTTATCTTATCCACTGTATAAGAGCCAAGAGTGGTGTGTCATGATGGCTTGCACTCTTACGCACTAGCACAGTGCTGACAAAGCCGAAGTTATTGAAAAAAAAAAAAAAAA
>VXBO01004196.1:350227-401961 GCA_013400135.1 Rhinoptilus africanus
TTGAAGATTTTATATATGCTACAACAGTAGACATTACTGTCATGTTTGCAGTATTCCCTGTTCCGTTGGTAGCGTCTGCTGCTGCAGTGCAGCAGTCGGTGATTATACACCCCTAAGCGCTGTATCAGGAGATGATAACACAAATTGCTGGGTGGCTCTGAGCTAAGTCAACTGTTTTATACAGCGGTGAAGTTGGTGCCTCTTCCAGAAGGGTTTGGAGAATGATGCCGCAGCTGTGATGCGAAACGCAATGAAGTAACGATGAAGAGAATTAGAATCTCTTCAGACTGGCTATTTTTTGAGATTGAGGTACACAGGTCAAATAGATTAAAGGAGTATTTAATGCTTATGAAAAATATGCTCATTTCTGGATTGCTGCTGTTCTGCTTTCATGCCAGCTAGAATTACTGCATTGTTTCCTTGTGCTCTTGCCTGTCTCTTGTTTTCTCTCCTGCCTCTCACTTGAGCTGTGTGAACATTTTGGCAGCATCTGGGGCTTTTTTCTTCTGCATTTGTAGAAACCTGACAAAACAGGATTCTGACACTAAAGGTCAGGAATAGTGAAGTACCCTGGGGAGTCTGGGAAGGGGCAGGGAGCAGAAAGAAAAACATTTTGACTGAGGACCCCATAATCTGTAGATTGGTTTGGGTGTTTGGGGTTTCGCTGCCTGAAGATGGGGTTTGGGCACACATCCTTGGTGGCCTGAAGAAAAGGAAGGAAAAGCTTTCTGTGTGTGGTGAGCTTTCTGGTAGCGGTGCAAGGCGTAAAATTTCAGAGACGCCTGCGCAGGCTTGCTCCATGAGCACGCCGTTCCGTTAGGAGAAACATGGAGCATTGGAAACTTGGGAGGCAACGCAACAAATCCCAGAAAAAGAACTGTTGAGCGAGATCTTTCAGAGTGGGTTTTAATACCTTTTCTTTTTGCTTTGTTGTTTGGGGTTTTTTTTGGTTTCTTGTTCTGTGGTTTGAATTCAGCAGAAAGTTCTCTTTAAAACAGTTAAGGGTATTAGATAATGAGCAGTCAGTTATGTCTTTTTTTTTTTTTCCTTTTCTTTTTTAAGGATATGAGTTATCCATTTCCCCTCTCCCCCAGGTTAAAATATTGTATGGAATACCCAAGGGAGGGACAATTGAGTGTGGCTTTGGGGTTTTGGGTTTTTTGTGGTTGTTTTTTTTCATGTTGATAATTTTGCATAAGCAAACTCAGGCTGTTTTTTGTTTAACTGATGGTGTTGTAAGAAATGTACATACATTCCTAAAGCAGTAACAGGTAAGTCTGGTCAGAGATACTTTAGCTGGATTTATAGATAGTTTTTTCTGTAGGGTTTTTTTTTATGTGTTTAAATAATTCTCATTCCCTAACTTCAGTCCAGATTGATTATTCTAAATGGCTGCAGCAATATTTAAGCTGTGCAACTCGAATTTCCTTATATTAAAAAAAATTGCAATGTCTACTTCTGGTCTTAAAATAGTAAGTCAGAGAGTCAGAGAATTTTCTTTTAGAAAATGCAAAAGGTAGAAGATCTTCCCTTTAAAAATCAGGATGTACTTTTAATATGGGCCTAACATAAGACATAGTTATATGTAAATAATGTAAAATCTCTGTTCTTGTAATGTTTTATGCAGGGTTTCAGAGATGAAACACCTTTTAAAGAAGAACTTGTTGATGAGCCAAGTTTGGACTTGGGAAGGTCGTTTCAACTTTCTCAAAATGACAATAAGTATGAGGAGTCCTGGGAGATGCATGAATTTCTGAAACCCAGGACAGAAGAAATGGAAGAAGAACGGGAAATGCTGGTGGATGATGAGTATGAAGAAGATTCAGACTTCCTGAACTATAATGCATCGTCGGGACAGAAGACATCTCCAGAGACGAACCTCGATACAGAACGATGGGTGAAGCAACTTGAGACTACTGAAATACAAGACTTGAGATCCAGTGTTAACCCAAGTCCAAAACAGTCCCCAGAATATCCATTCACTAAAGATCAAACGGTAAGGGATGCTGTGGGGGTGTCAGTGCTGTACCCTCACCACAGGACCCATACCTCAAGGCAAACTCCAGGCCTAAACTCTGTAAGGGGTCTTTCTAGTGTTTTAATTACTCAATGGGATCTGAGGACCTCTAACGGACACCAGTCTATCCTTTTGTACATTTTGGAAGGTTCTTTTGGTTACATGGTGTCTGTGTATTTAGCTCCTCAAATGCAGTTTCTAGTGACAGTTTTACACCAGAGTGCACAATATTAAAGTTATACATTTGCTACTTAAAACCAGAAAATGAGCAAGAGTAAAGAAGTTCTTGTCTGGATTACGGGCAAGTAGAAAGATACAGTTGCTTTAAATTGCAATTGCATGTAACATTTTTCATGCTTCTTCTTAATATAGTGAAGAAATAAGCAGTTAGTATTTCATAGTTATCTGAATAAATATGAATGTAGTTGAGAAAATTAATGTTTGCTGTAAAAATCAATGTTCATGTCTAATACCCCTGTGTAAGTTGATACCGTTGCTTTCTAACTTTAATTACTTTTTTTCTCCTCTGTGAAGTGTGAAGAAAATGCTGGTATAAATTCACTGTTTTCTGGAACCGCAGCACACAGTGGCTTCCAAAAAGACATATTTGACACTGAAACTACCCAGTCAGGAGCAAAAAACAAGACGGATTTAGGTTTGTAAGAAGTTTTTTCTTTATTTTATAATTTCATATTTACAAACTTAAATTTATACCAGAACACATATTTATTCAAATGATAACATATTCAAATGAAGACCTCCGCAGGCTTAAGAGGGTCTGGCTTTGAATAGGTTTCAGCTTCATGATCTTGCTTCCTCCTCCAAATTTTCACTTAAGAGTTGTCACAGTTGATCTTGAAGTGGCTGCTGTGGAGAATCACTTTCTTCTGTGTAGTCAATATCCGCAGTAGGACTCCATGAGTAAGTAGAATAGCTCATGCCTGTAACTTCTGTCAGGAATTTGCCTCAGTCACTTTTGATTGATGATTTTATAGAATTTTTTTTTTTGCACTTAAAAAAAACCGTGACCAGCTCAGGAGGTAACTACCACAAACAAAATTTGCAGGTGAACTCTAGGTAGATAATTGCTCCCTATTTTGGTTCTGTAATCTGTGCTCAGGAGTAAAGCTTCTCCTTGTCAGATGGCCAGAGGTGGATGAATTTGGTAGATAATCAGGGAAATAAATTTATCATCCTGCCTGAGATAGCACTCACTGGTTGGGAGAAAGAGGTTGGGTTCTTTCATTTCTTTGTCACCTGCATCTTGTACAGCAGACACTGTGTAAAATAGAGTCGCAGACTGATGAGTCTTGCAAGGTTCAATTAATGTTGATACTTAGGGCACCAAAATGACATCAGTCTTCCCCAGTGGGATGGGGTTCCGTGCTGGAGCAGGCTATGCATAAAGGTTGGATTCACTATTTCTAATCACGTGGTTTTGTGAGGAGCATCTGTTGTGTAAGTTGTACCTGAGCAGCGCTCAGTTTCACAAAGATTTAGTGTTTCCTGTTATTACTTGACTGTATGTACATCAGAAGCAAGGTGCTATAAAAAAGTGTTTAGTGTGGTTTATGTTTCCTTCAGAAATAAATGTTTTGTGTCTCTGAGCCTCTTGATCATCACACAGCATCCACATTTGGAACACGGTGAGCCAAGGAGTCTATTTCCAAGGGTGATAACTGGTAGATGCCAGGACAGAGGTAGCAAAAGTTCATATCTACACCTTTCCTTCTTCAGGTACAAAGCTTCAGATTGACTCTAAAGGACCTGGGCTTGCTGTTGATCTGGAAGCTGTTGAAAAGGAAGAACTAAAAATGGAGGATTATGTTTTTTCCAAGAACCTGGAATCTGGGAGAGTAGCCACCTTACCTCAGCCTAGAACAACGTTGTGCGGGTATGGAGAAAGATTTCTGTTTTTTGAAGATTTTCAGTTAGTGATCTTAACTATCTTCTTGCTGTACCTAGCTTTCTAATCATCAAAAGCTACGTGAAACAGTAGAATGGCCCGTTCTATGACTTTTGCCCAAGGAGCTGAATTCTGCCATACAACCTTATTGAATCTTTACTTCCCACGTTCCCTCCCCTGAGTACTGGGACAGAGAAGTGCAAATGGCTCTGCCGTCGGCTTCACGTACTCCACAGTGAGAGAATGTGGCCTGGAGGAGAGGGATGTAGCCTTTGCCAGCAGCGTTGGTCGTTACTGTTTAAGGAGCTCTCCCCTTAGCTCCTTATCATAGCGCCGTCCTCTTGGTTTTCTCTTTCCTTTGTTCTTCCTTTTGGGAGGAGCAGCTCAGCCATGGCTCTCAAGCCCATGCAGGAAGTTTTAGCCTTGCCAGTGGTGGTGAGAAACCTCAAGCTGGCACTGATTGTAGATATTGGCCACATCTGTCAAGTGTCCCATTCTTTCCCCACAAGTTTTGGGTGAGCGTGTAGTGGATCTGCTTTTGGGGCTCGTTGATTCAAATCCTCATTACTTCCCTGATTCATCTGTAGTCTTCCCTCAGAGGGAAGGCGGCTCAGCAATAAGGTGAGGGGATTATTCCTCCAGCACAACATCCTACTTCCTTTTTGCGGTTTAAGAGTAGCATTTACAGCTCTCAGGACCTACAGAAAAATGTGTGCAAGGATGTATTGTTTCAGCCTTTCTGTGGGAGCATGCGGTTCCACACTTCCGTTCCTAGTCTGTGAATAGGTGAGTCACATATAGTACAGAAGGTTAATTAACACCCTGTTCTGGGGTGTTTAATGGAACAGACCGGATCTGTTCTCCCAGTTGCATCATGATGTGCTTTCAGGTCAGCTAGACTGGTTTTATCATGTTTATATCCTTCTATAAGAATCACGGCATATTTTATCAGAAAGTAAATGTTAATTGCTTAAATAGTCATTCAAATCAGGAAATGCAGGGCAGATTTGTATATCACAGAGCAGCTTATAAATTTGGTCTGCCCATCATGTTTACTTCTGGAGCATTCCTTAAGTACATTTAAACCTAAATACAAAAATTCCTGTCTAGTCTGTTGACTCTGCACATTTGGGTTGAACTGGACAGAGTGAGAAGGCGTTGCTGTCTCGCTGCCAGATACAAAATATGCACGGAATTGCGACCTGGCATGTGTGATGCCTTTTTCATTTTTTCTAATTCCTTCCCTCCCTCTGTCCCCAATTAGTGAATTACCTGAGAGAGAAGAAGGAGAAGGAGAAGAAACTCCAAACTTCAGCCACTGGGGACCACCACGGACGTATGTTCATGTGATTACATTATTTTTTCCCATTTACCTTATGTCTTTTTTTTCCTTGAGCCCGATTAGTTCTCGTGAGTTTTTTTTCTTCCCTCCTGTGCCAATAACTTTAAGGTACTTGTGTACCTTGGGCTTTCTTAGATACAGTGAATTTTTAACAGATGTTCAACAGAATTATGCCTTCTATTTATACAGCTGACTTGGGAAAGCTTGGCGGCTTTACGTTGTGGATGACCTACAAGTTCTTGCTCATTTAATAATTATTAGGTGTGAACAATGCACATAGTGCTGCTGTCTCCTTTGCCGTGGGTTCTCTGCTCAACTTAATGGCAGAATTCCAAATGCCCGAGACAAGGTTTTGCCACATCCTTGTTGTATTGTTACCGGTTTTAGGGGAATTGTTTTTATGGTCCTAAGTAAAATATGACCAGAAAATTTCTGCTTCAGCTGATTAATATGCCTCTGAAAGTCAGCATTCAGAAACTTGTGTGAAACGCTCTGTTTTGTTGTTTGTCTAGGATACCACTTGTAGTATTTGTCATTTCTAGACAGTTTGCTCAAACTGAAAGAGGATGAGTCTTTACTTGAAGAGCTGCCTCTTTTACTGTGACTTTCTCTGAAATAAAAGCCTGTTTGGAAGAGCAGTGGGCATAGGTTGGCAGCAGAATTTGTTCTTTTTTTCGGGTGAGGTCTACTGAGGGTAAAAAGCCACCTCTGTTAAAGCCAGAAGCCAAAGAATGCTCTCATCCCTTTACTCTATTAAATCTTCTTGAAAGACCAGAAGCTTACATTTATTTAAAGCTTTGCATTTATAGTTTAAAAAACTGTTTCAAGCTGTTAAACTACCACATGTATTTTTTCAGTGTTGAGATCTTTAGAGACCCTCATGTGTCTCTTGGAATCAGTATTGTTGGTGGACAAACTGTCATAAAGCGCCTGAAGAATGGAGAAGAACTTAAAGGGATCTTTATCAAACAAGTTTTGGAAGACAGCCCAGCAGGAAGAACAAGGGCTTTAAAAACTGGAGATAAAATACTCGAGGTAAATGCAGATAAACTTACCTTTTCATTCTAAGAAACAAAGATTGGCTCAACCAGCTCTGGGAGGAGAGAGGGACAAAATACTGCCACCACTTCATGAAGTATTGATGACACTGTGTTTTGAAAACCAAAAGAAACCCCTGATGTCGTCTTCTTTTTTTAAGGTCTGAGTGTGGAGCTGTTTTAACATTCTCCTCTATATTAAAGAAAAGATAGATCCTGGTATCTGATGGGAAATGACAAAAATGAGAGTGCCTTCTTCCTGTATAAAGGAGTAATAAGTTGTAGCATACCTTTATAAGTTACAATACATAGAAGAACCAATGTCATGCTGAAATTTGGTCTGTTATTTTGTGTGTGTTAATTTGGAATATTTTACACTCTGACTAACTACTATTTGGGGGAAATCCTTGATTCTGGCAGGTGCCGTAGGGGAGAAAGCCATTCCTGGCTTCCATTTCTGGCTCTGTGTTGGGTTTGTATTCATTTTTCTCCAAATGAATTCCTCTGAATGTGGGTTCCCGAGCTGATAATGCCCTTCCTTTATGTGCTCTGGGGTTTTGTGTGAAGTTTTGAAAAATTGTTTCAAACCAGGTTTAGTTCTCAAACAGGTAAAATCTGGGTGGTATTATACCTACCGTCACATGTAGCGTTCTTTGACAATCTTATTCCTTATGTTTTTATCCAGAAGGATTGCTGTAGGAAACATATGGCCATCTTTTAATTATGAATACTAAGTAACATACTTTTCCTTAAACCATCATGGAAATGTACGTTAAAAAAAATTACTCTTGACTGCTTTTGGTACCTTCCTCAGATACGCTTAATCTTCTGTGAATGTGTGTGATCTCTTGTAATGACTCTCTGCCAAAAACCAAGCTACATAATAAAAATAAACATTGTTTGTTAGGTTTCTGGGGTAGACCTACAAAATGCCACGCATGAGGAAGCAGTAGAAGCTATCAAGAATGCAGGAAATCCTGTCGTGTTTGTGGTTCAGGCTTTGTCTAATGTACCAAAAGTAAGTTTATATCTATTTTCATTCCAAAACTTAATAAAAATTTAATACTCATTTTAAACTTGGCTAGATTCCTTTCAGCAAGTTCCATCAATTTTTGTGTCCGTCCTTTCTGCCAGAGTTTCTGCTTATAGACCACATGATTGATTGATTACTTCTCTGGCCTGATTTGAAACCTTGTTTCTCTGATGTAAATCAAGTAGATGTAAATCTGTTGACTAGGTGTTAATTCAGTTCTCCCACCTGTGTAATTGAGTCTGTCCCTCTGTGGTTTAATTTGTTCATATTTCATAACCTAAAAATACACTCTGTTATCCAAATGAACAAAAGTGTAATTAAAATTAGCCAGCTTCACACTAGCAGCTCTGTGTAAAATATGTCACCGAAGGGACCTGAAGTAGCTATTTGGGAGCAAGTTAAATTTCAAGAGATTTAGATGCCTCCTCAGCTGCAAGGCCAAGGCAAGAAACCTTTTAATACCTTAGTAAGGAAAGACACACAATTCTGCCTGCCTTGAAGTACCCACAAACCCCCCAAGACTTTTATGTACTTTTGGTATAATCTGACAATTTAATTGAGAATTTTGGTTGATGAGTAGACCTGGAGACCTTTTTGACAACTGTAGTCAAATCTGGCACAACTGTGTCCATTATTTTTTTCCAGTGCTCCAGGGAGTCTTTCAAAATCTATTAAGACTTTCAGTAGCTGTGCTGGGAAAGGTGCTCAAGCAGTGGTGGCAAAAATCACAGCGATGGTAATGGAGTTGGCTCCCTTTCTCTGTCAGCTTTTTCACAGAAAAGATCTAAAAAAGCTGTCAGAGCATTCAAGTGTTCAGCTATATTTCTGACCCTTACTTTCCTAGTGGGTCTAGGAAAGACGGATAACTTGAAATTTGAGTTGCTTTGGACTGTAGGCTGTAGGAAACTGGACATTCACAGATTTTCAGCAGTACCACGCAGTCCCAACCCCCATTCACCAAAATAAAGTGCTGTCAGAAGAGTGGGAATATATTACATTTTGAAAGAATAAAGAACAGCAAAGAGGAATTATGCGGAGGTAAAACACGCCATCTTTTATAAGGTGTCTGTGTGCATGGACACTGGTTTCTATCCAAATAATTAAGAACTGACGCTTTAGGAGTCCATACTGAGCTCTGTATGGACGTCAATATGGACGTGCATCCATATTGTTTTACGCAGAGTAATATTTTATTGAATGATGAGGCTAGATATCAGTGAACACTAAAAAGAGTAGAGAATGTTTGTAAATTGGGTAAAAGAATGTAATTTAAAGACTGCACTGCAGTGCTCTTCTACATGGGACAGAATGCAGCATGCACTGGGTAGCTTTATTGTTGGCACTACCTAAATTTGGGTGTTTGTTTGGTGGCTATAATGCTCTTTCTGATGTGTGTAATATGTACTTTGTTTTTCAGGTGGTTTCTGCCGTACAGCCTAAGGGAATCAAAGTCAGCAAAGATCAGGATGCAGACAAAGAAAATAAGAGTGAAAAGGTATTTATTTGACCCAGTGCTATACCCAAATTTTACTAAATCAAATGGTATAATAGCATGCGTTATAACTCTGTGATAAGCCCCGCTCTGAAGTCTGAAATGAAATTGAAGTGTTTTGTTGAAATATCTTTGATTCATGTAATTTTTGCCAAATTTCTGCCAAATAGGAGGCAGGTTCCTGACAAATGTTCTGTGGGTCTCCCCTGGGTGCTGAAACCCTGTACTTACTGCAGCCCTTCACGGGCATCTTTCTGGAAGTACCTGCTTTGCTCCACGCAGAGACAAATTGATTCTCTTTGTTCAGTAGAAACAGAGAAATAATAACACGTACACAAATGATATCCTCAATGTGAGACTGGCTCAAATTCAGTAAAACTGTGTTATAGGATAATTAAATCCGCTAAGTCTCCTATGTTTCCCATTGCTGTGTAAAACAAGGAAATGACCGAGTGATCTGTAGCTGGCCAGCTAATTGTGAAGCAATTACTGCACAGTAACTTTCAAGCAACTTCACAGCATATTTAAAAGAGAGAAAAATCTGTTTGGTCTAACCCAGTGGATTTTTTTTTCAGTCGCTGCAATAAGGGAAAAAATTAATTTGGCATTCACAGCCAGATTGCTCTAACGGCCCAGGTATTTTGCTGGGAGAACTGTGCTGAGTGTGGGTCAGGTACTTTGAGGGTGCCAGAACCGGAGAAGCAGAGACAGAATTATTACAGATAATAACTTTTGCCCGGAGCAGTTTAACATGCCGACTACAAAACCGATGAATTTTTCATTTGATCCTACTCAGTGGTCAAGTGTGCAGTGGATAACTGAGAAGGCCCCCGTACCTCCAAAAAATTTTGTAAGGCTCCTTTCAGATGCTGTCAGATACAGAAGCTGTGAGGCTCAGTTATTCAAAAAAACCACGAAAGGTGTTGAAGTCCTGCTTTCATGCCAGCGGATAATACTTATAATGAAGCGGTTACAATCCCCTTTTCTTGGTTTTGTTATCTATATTTCTAATCTCAAAAGCACTCATCCTCTTGCAGTGTGCTGCCTTTAATCTCCAGGACTCCAGCGTGTTGCATTCTGTAGCGTTCCGAGGTTAAAGAGGGAGCCTAATCTTTTTCAAACCTTTTTCATCTATTGGTGCTGTAAACTGGTGGGTGGAATATAGAAGAGCTTCAGTGCATAAATATGTAGCTCCCTTTTAGCTTTGAACATGGATTCACAAAGCAGCCACACTGTGCTGCAGTAGGGCCATCTCTGAGTCGGAAAGAGTTGCTATTAGTGGATTACTAGTCCGTGGCTCTGTGGGGAATCAGTGTTATTTCTAGTCCAAGCTTCAAAGTGTCACAAAAGAGTTTGGTTTGAAAGTGGCCACATCCAGATGGAAAATCTCCCTTTTCCTGGATGATGAATTATCTTTTCAGTGCTGAAAGTTCTCTCTGATTTGTTGGTGTTTATCCTCCTCTATTGATCTGCTTGTTTAAAAATAATCACTTGAAGTAATTTATATAAAACCACGTAATTTGAGTTTCTTGTGGACAAACCAGGTATTAATGTTCTTTTCCTGGTTGGCTGTGTAAGCTCTGCTTTTGCCTCTGCGCTGGAAAGAGCCGTGTTAATACAAACCTGCAGTGTAATGGAGTACTCTGGCACAATTGACTCATCTGGCTTTTCAGTGGGTCAGGAGGGACAAGAGAAGTTTATCCTTCTGAGCCATAGCAAACTGCTGGATAAGCTTAGGTGTCTCGTGTAACTTCACACAGACTTTCTAACAAATGTTTAAGGTCTTCAAAAGCCAAAGGGTCAACGTTTAGACTACGAGTTATGACTAAATTACAGTGATCCTGATTTGTCATAGGCAGCTGAAAGTGGGGCTGCGGGTTTTCCGTCTTTACCTGCTCAGTAACGTAGAACCCGAGTCCTCCCACGCTTCCTGGATCTTTGGGATTTTGCACAGTTCTACATGTGTTGGCATCAAGCAAAAACTGGAAGGCGTATTTGTGTGTATTGTCTACTTTGGGAAGCAGCTGTCATGCTTCCAAGTGCTCTTATTATACACTCTTACTACTATTGGGTTGAATTAATTTCATTTATTATTATTATTATTACGCTGTCTCCAATGCAGCAATTCCCTGTGATGTGTTTTTTAAATGGATGGGATGATGTATATCTTACCTCACAAAATTTTCTATGTAGCTTGCGTTGCAATTTTCTAGTTGGACTATTCTATACAAATTTAGGCTCAAGATTTTAGAAATCCATGTGCAGGTTCAGCTTTCGTTGCACACGGTGAATAACTTTGTTGTGGGTTTGATGTTTGGGTGTTGGGTCGTATTTCCCAGCTATAGAAGAAATTAATTACGGGCATTCTGGTTGCTCTAATGGCATATCGTACTCAGCGTTCCCTTTCTAAAGTGCATCCTGCTATTAGCAGTGGGGTTGCGTGGCATACGGCTCAACGTAATTTCATGAAATCATGTAGCAAACTAAGGCACGGTCCAGTTACTTGGAGCTATAAAAACAGTTGCTGAGAGGAACAAGCGCCTGTTTTCCCTGGATTCCGAGCCTATTCTTTGTGCCTGCTATGCGCCGCTATATGCATCATTACAGGAGCTGCCTGTATTTATGTGAGGTAATGGAATTTTATTCTAAGTTATAATTCAAAAATCTTTTTGAAATTTAACCCCAAATATAGATGAACTGTTACAATTAAATATTCACAGGTGAACTAAGAAGATTGAGTTCTTATTTTGTATTTAAAAGTTTGACTTTTATCAGCACCAAACGATTTTGTGGTTGAGTCTAATGAGAGATGGGGTATAATTTAATGTTTATTTTTAACCCTTGATTAACATTCACACTTTCATGTTTATGATGATGCACAAGTATTTTGTCAACAAGTAAATGCACATGCACAATTGTATTTTCTTTTTTTTGATGTTCAGTGTCACTTCTTGCTGTGATTTCTTGCATAAAAAGCCTATGCTGCAGAATTTGGCGTTGTAATTTAGTGCTGTAATTAAGCTACTGCACACATACAGTGCAATAGACAGTATGATTTTTTTCTTGTGCGTGGAGGTTACAAAATGTGTAACTATTTCTCTTTGAATCCATTAGAGAAAATACGGGGCTCCGCCTCCAATGAAATTGCCACCTCCTTATAGAGCACTTGAAAGACTGCATGCAGAGGAAGCCATCATGGATGAAGAGGAGGATGAGGATGCTTGTACAGAGAGTGAGTAGTGCCACAATCGTTACGTCAGATTACATTTATGGCACACAATCAGATTGTGATAAACGTATCTGCCGTTCATTGCTTGTATGACGGGAAGTAGTGCTCAGCGTGGCAACAGCATCTAATCCTCAACATTGTTCTTCCCAAGGGCTACTGATTTGTAACGTAGATAGTCTACTCTTCCCGGCCAGGCTCTTCTGAAGAGATGTAGGAAGGATTCTGTTTATTTTCAGTCGAAAAGTGGTTTAAGCAATGCCTACAGGACTTGCTTGGCAGTGCTGTCAGCAGTGAAAGGCAGATGTTGTGCTTTACTGTTGTCGTTGCAGTCGTGGTTGGGCAAGAACCACTGGTGCATAGTCCTTGTCCAGAAGAGCCTGCAGTTGACTTCAGACAATGCTGTTCAAGCAAAATATTTTCCTTTAAAAAGAAAAATCTGCTGATTTACTGTTTCAGTACTCTACTGAAAAAAAGGATCTTCTTTTTTTATAGCACCTTCTATTGGAAAGGTTCTGCAATTGTCCAGTTCTGGGTTTTGCCATGAATTATGATGTTACGCACTCTGTGGAAGAGCAGAGACCTAAAGAGTAGGATGCAGTGCAACTTGAGAGCTTCCGGCAGCGTGGCTTAGATTCCAGCATGCTGCTTTGTTAATTACAACTTTGGATAAACAGAATATTATTATACATAGCTTATCTTCCAATAAAATATTTAGGAATACTAAATTCGTGGTTAGGAGTCATAAATTATTTTCTAAAATTAATTACCTTAATTTTAGGTTTTTCTCTTTATACTCAGCATATACGTGAGGGTTTTGTTGGGGTGTGGGGTTTTTTTGCCACAGTGATTTTTCTCATCATCTTTTGTCTCGGGGTGTTTTTTGTTTGCGCTAGCTATGGGTAAGCCAAAGCAGAGAAATGCCTTTGTAGCTTTTGACCTTGAAGCAACTATGGCTCCTATTCAGAGTGGAAGCTCCCAATTTGGGGCCTGCTGGTGGGAAAGCTCTTCCAGCTGCTCTTGCTGATTTTCTTGGCAATGGTGTGCCATTGAAGCCGAGATAATTAATGAGTTTGGTTGGTTTGTCCCTTTTCGGGCTGCTTTGGTGGAGACAAGAAGGATTTTGGAAGGTTGTTCTCATGGAAACAGTAATAGGGGCGCAGAAGCAGGGTGTTCAGCTCTGCCTTTGTTGTTTTAAGGGAAAGCTGCGAGTTCTTCAACCAACTGAGGTTTTTTCAGAACCTTCCCCTTACTGAGTTTGTCATCTCATCTGTTTGGACTGTGCCACATAATTACCTCAAGAAGGTTTTTCAGTATTTTTATGGGGAGTGGTGGTCAGGAGGAGCATTTCACTGGAGACTCTGTGGATGCTGGATTTAATATATCTTGAGCTTTCAAACCAACTCTGTAAACCTCCAAGTGTAGCAAACCGATTTCAGCTTGTTATTAAAGTTATAATTCCCAGTTAAAGAATATATTTGATAAGTAGCCTCATACCTGAGTTATCTAATTAGGATATGCCTCAATCCGAGTGCTTACTAGACCTAAGTTACTATTTTGCACAGAAACAATTTCTTATTGATGGGCTTGGTCATTTTTTAGTTGTTCTGCCATCCCTAATGATATTGCCAGCTGAGTTTAAAAGCTGAAAAGGTAAAGCTACTGCTGATATTAGATTCATCAATCCTAACAGATTTGGCAGCAGGAAGCAGATCTATTCAGGTGAACCTTCTTCTCTCTACCCCTTTCACTGACTGAAGTTGAATGGTTTGCAATAGCCATCTTTCCCATCAATCTCGGAAAACCAACATGCGCGATTTCCATTTTATTCTTCCCCACCTCATTCTGTTTCTTTAAAATAAAAAGCAGGCAAAGGAAGCTTAAACTAAGTTTGTGCCTCAACTCTTGCAGTAAAAAGCATGTTAGAAATGATCTAACTGTACTTAATGATATTAAGTATCTTGGCAGCTGTGGAATGGGCTTTTATAGAGTCTCTTTTCTGTAATCGCGTGAAAAACAAAATTTTCTCTGTAAATTCCAGTACAGTATTGTTTATGTGAACTGCTTGGTGTTGATAACTTCTGTCCTGATTCTTGAGCACCTTTCTCAGAAATCTCAGTCCAGGCCAGTACTTGCCTTTTAACACCGTCCATTTACATTTTCATATTGATCTATTCCTTACTTACTTGTAAACTTAACTCATAATTTTCTGAGCTTCACTGAACAGGTGAACTAGGTGTATTGTCTTCCTCATTTAGAAGATCAGGTGTCTTAAAAGGAAAGGGGTCCCAGCCCAGGTAAATTCACATCACAGCTTCTCCTTTCATTTACTTCCTGTAGTTCTCAATCTGTCCAACAGTGTGGAAGCATTTTGAGGTGGGACAACTCTTAAATCTGTGCTCTGGTTGTGCTCCTGATGGATTTGATTTTATTTTTTAGCATTCTTAATAGTACAGTTGTAGCATCGCAAACCTGCTCATTGGTTTCTTTCATTCTCCAGTAATACTTTATTTGCTCCACTTGATGTTCTTCTCCTTGCTTGTCACTTCTTTCGATCCATGCTTTCATCTTTTGTCTCCATGTCCTTCATCATTCCCCATACTGGAAATGAAAGCAAGGCATTGTTAGTCTTCCTGCCATACTTAGAAAATTTTTCTTTCCTTTCTGTCCCATCCATACTGTCTCACAGTCTCCGTGTTTTGTCTGTTTTCCCCTTAAAGTGGCTGAATAACCTTTTGGTATTGATTTAATTTCCCCTGTGGGATCTAAATCCACTTGCCTTTTGGCAATGCTCCCTTTTATTTCTGCTTTTCCACCACTGAAACTGTAGCTTTCATTCCTGACTTGTTGTAACACTCGTTTCTTGTAGATGTTCTGCCTTTTCTTTTCAGAGGTTGTTTTTGATCTAAATAGAGCGGATCCTTCTGGGGATAGAACTCCTAGGTGACTCTTGGTTTAGAGAAACTCCAGACGTCCTCCATGTTTCTGTGTTTTAAGAAGCTTAAAGGAGTTCCAGGTGGTTGGGTTTCTTTTGTTTTTTTCCAAATGTGTCGTCTTGCACCCAAACACCTCAGTTTCAGACCTGCTTCTCTTTATATTTCAGTTTCATTTGAACCACCATTACTTCCAATATTATTTTCTAAGTTCTTAGTCTTCTGCTGGACTGAAGGCAAGTTGAAAATAGCATTTCCTCTTGTTTATTTCTTCCAGTGATACTGTCAAATCTTTATCAGTATTTAGCTCTAACCCTGTGTGATGTGGGTTTTGTTTACTTTTTGCTTTGACTTTGCTGGTTTAAAGCTTTTGGTTCACGCTTTAAAAATAGTTCTCTAAAACTTGCAGCGAGTGCATCCTGCTGCAAAAGGAGCCTTCAAAATGCTTCATCTTACAGACGTGAAAATGTTACAACACGAGCATGGCATTTTTGGAAACGCTTCCCCATGGCAGAGGTTATTTTGGAGGAGCTCACTCTCCATGAAGAGGTTTTTTAGGTTTCCCAAACCTTAAGAATGTCAGGTTTTGAATAGGATTTTTTCCTTTTTTTTTTTTTTAAATCAAAACAAGTAAAAGGAGGGGAGAGCATACAAAGGAGCTATTTGTACTTGCAAGCAGCTGTGCTAAGGCTGCAGCAATAGGCATGGCTGTGTTTTCCTTCGTGGTGGAGCGCTGTAGGTGTGCGCTAAGAGTCTGCTAATAGACTAATGTGCACCCTGTTGCGGCTTACTGCTATAATGAGGGGTTAGTAGTAAAAAGAAGCAGAGGAAATGGATGGGCAGAGTAGGTTGTAATGGAATGTTTTATAAGGTTTTCCTTGGGGCATTCAGAACTGTACAATTTAGATATACTTTTGTGATTGAGGGGAGGCAATCAGAAGTTAGATAGGAAAGACCTTAAAACATTATCAGAAAGCTAAAAACACAACTGTTGAAAGCACTTGGAATCTTTAATTTCAGTTGATACAGTGCTTTTTAGTAAAATCTTTTGTCTGGTTAGTTGACTGAGATCGATCTGGTTGGTTTCAAATAAGTTTAGAATAATAAAAATAGATAATAATAAAAAATTTGTGAAAGGTGGCTAAGATAATGGACTGGATACTGCTGTGCTCAGACTTCCTGTCTGCAAGGATATTTAACTGTATCTAATAAGGGGATAATAATGTCCCCTTTCTTTTATTTTGTCTCTACATAATGTAGAAATCAATGAAGCTGTAAGAAAGCGTAATGACTTATCTTCCTAAAATGCTTTTTGAGGAATGGCGGTTTCTCTACCAAAGAGATTTTAAAACTTCTCTGGTGTTTCAACTTTGCGTTCCCTGTTGTGATAAACCTGTGACGGCGGTGGGTGCAAGAGGGGACAGGGAGCGTGTGTGCCTGTGTACATGTGTATGGGTTTTCTCGGTAGGGTTGGGTTGGGGTTAGAAGGTGCTGGGGCAGGTGAGCAGAGTGCCCTCATCCTGCCTAAGGTTTTTGGCAGCTTCCATACTGTCGATGATATCCGTACGCACGTGAGAGGATGGCAGCTTTCATTAAAAACAAAAGGTGAAAAAAAGGAAGAGAGTTCAGTTGAGACTTCTTGGAAGGTATGGTCAAGTTTATGGGGTGCGTTTTAGGTGCGAAACTATGACCTGAGGAAGCGTCCATGCGCTGCTGTGGGCAAAGATGGGAAAACCATCATTGTCACTTTGGAAACATGCCTGGATTCTTAGCAATAACTAAATAAAACCAAACCCACGGATAAATCTATAATTCTCGAGAATCTGACTGTTTAGAGTTTGGCTTCTGTGAAGCTGTGCTATAGCAAAGGAAAAACAATTCTTAATTTTATTGCAATTGTATTTTGGGGGGTGGGGAGGATGTAACCCACACCCAGTGCTCTTCAGGTGAGGCGGCGCGTGTGGCCAAACGCCGCCTCTCCAATAGATGTCACTGCAATCAACAGCAAACAGAGATGATGTTCAAAGAGTAAGATGTAGCCTGGAAAAAGGCTTCAAGCTTTCTGAAAATAAAATATTGAAAAAATTGCAATATTTAATTTTCTTAAATATAGTAACAAATGTATTTAGTACGGTGGATTTCCAAAGATCAGGCAAGAGCGAGGATTAGACAAATAGAGCGGTGACTTTCATTTTTTAGCGCTGTGTTAATCTCTATTTAATGTGACTCTGTACTGCTAATCTTCTTTTCCCATTCTTGTTCTGACCCATAATTAGCTGAAATATGTAAGTTTTGTAACCAGCCCTAATATCGGATCCAGAAGGGCAGACTCGCAAGCTGTTGTGCCACATGAGGATGGATTACGATGTTGGTGTCATTGCAGTTTGAGGTTGGGGGTTAGTTTGGGTTTTTGTTATTGGGCTGTGGGTTGTTTTGTCAGTCTATTTGTGAATCACATGCAGAGTTCTCATCATCTGATGAAGTATTGCAAAAGGAAATTACATTTTTGATGAATTAATAGTAAAGCTGCAGCTGGGACTTCTTGTATTTTTTACTGTGTGCTTGTACATAATGCACTGAACAGATGGCTTTGTGTGTGCTGTGATACATAGTCTAAAGAAAGGACAATGAACTTTAAAAATGAACAAATTAATGGTATTACCAAAATAACTGAGTATTTTGACTTGTTTTAAATGCAGTATTTGGAATAGAGCATTAGTAAGGACTTCCCAAAATAACTAAGTATGTTTATAAATTTAGAGAGAGATTTTATCTTTGGTTTTTTTAATTACTAAATGAGGGATTTTGAGTCTTTTCAGTGTTTCAGTTCAGCACGCATTGCAATAAAACCAATATTGCTTGTTTAGAGTTTCAGCAAAATACAAGTTACGATCAAGTTTGAATCTTTGTTACGCTTATAACGACAGATTGGTTTTGTTTTCTGACATTAAAAAAACCCAAGAAAACAGAACAAAAAAACCCAAACAAATGCTGCACATATCACTGTTGGGAAACTGCAAGATTTGCAGCATTTGAAAATAATCACATTTAATGAAGCCATTTGACTAAGAGAAATTCATTTTTAACCCCTGTAGCTCGCATGAAAAGGATGCTTAGATAAATAATGACTGTTAACTGCTACTTTGCCATGCAGTGGGTCATTAAGCGTGATAGTACCTGCAGCTATCCGCGATATAAACAAAGGTTTGAGGTGACTCGTGTTTGGGGACAGAGATGTCATTCGGATGCTGGCAGAGAAAGCCAGCGCAGGAGCAGCAGCCGTGGAGCATCAGTGGGTCAGATGTGGGAAACCAGAGATCTGCTTCTCCCTGCATACTTTCATAGGCAGCTTTCATCTGCTGGCAGATGTAACTGTTAGCTCGTGGGTAGCTTGAAATTAATATAATTGATGGCATCTCATAATAGAAACAGACAGACGGTTTGCCCTTAAGGAGAGAAAAATCTCAGGAAAAATAGGCCCAAGGTCGTCAGAAGAAAGACAAGCGCCGAGGCTGTGTGTGATGAGGATTTGAGCTGCTTACAGCAGTGAATGTTTGTCAGGAATGCAGATATCTTGAAGTACATGCTGGTACAGCAATGGTACAAGGGGGTTTCCCAGGTAAGGATTCGCATCTATCTCTATATTGTGTTTGTTTCCAGCAAGTCATTTTAGGTATTTTTAGTGATGATTTAGAACCGGTGAAGTGCTGGAGGTAAGAAAATAATAGCATAGATCTTTTTTTTTTTTTTTTCCCCCTCAGTTTGAAGCATGGACATATAGCATGATTGGAATACTGAATGTATTTAATATCTTTAAAATATTTTGCCTTGTGTTTCCTTATAAATCACTGTTTCTGTTGTGCGTTCGTGTTCAACATTCTCATATACAAAACTGACGTGAGCACACAGTGCTTAAAGTATAAGAATCCCTAGCATTACATTTCTTGCTATATAGAATAATCTACTCTTCCATAACTGTTATTGTAATGTAGAGACAGATGGCTGAATTTTCTTCACTTTGCTTGTTAAGAATGTGTTAGGTAAATGTTTTTAGACTAAAATAAAAAGCTGCTGGGGAATCTAAACTGAATATTCAGCATTTTCATGGTATAAGGAGGCAAAACAAGAATAAAGCAATGTGATAGTAAACAAATGAGCTATTTGCAGTGAAGGATAATCTAATCTTTAAATATTGCCTCAGATTGCATTTCTTCATAGGTATGATGTTTTCTTCCAACACAAGCCAGGTATCTGGAGAATAGCGTCACAATGCTAGGCATGAAATATACTGATTTGATCTTTTAAGGTTATTACATTGTCTAAGGCATGGTGCAGGTGGCTTTTAGGATCTTTGATCTTACTCGGCTGTTACAGCTAAGTAATTTCATATAACTTGCAGGTAGAAGGTAACGTCTGTGGTATAAATCTGCATACACAGGTATTGCTGTGCAAACTTGCTAAGAGAGGAGAATGCAAGTAGATCTTAATATCACTGCAATGACTTGCACCTAAAAATGTGCAGAAAGGATGTAAATATTTAAATAAATGAACAAAACACTAGCCTAGAAAAAGCGGTTATGTGTTTATATTCTTGAATGTCTGATTTTTAGATAGGGTGATATCTTTTCTCATTACCATCGTAAATGAGGTTGCTCCACTGCACAAGAAAAAAAAAAAATTATGTAAAAGAAACTCTGCTGTGCATCATGTCTTGTCCAGACTAGCACAGCATTGCTTTTAGTCAGAATACAGACTAGATTATTTGCATAATAGCTCTGTTCCAAAATGGTCTGCTTGGTTTAAACACTACCTGCTCCAAATATGTACTGGAAGTAAGTCTCTAACAGAAGGGAAAGTAAAAATGTTAAATGACAATCATTTTATTCTTTACAGATGTTGCCTGGTTTTCCACAGTATTGCAGTAATTGAGACAGCTGTCCAGAATAACTTCTTTAACTGTTGGAGAAAGTTGAAGTTATCTTGTGCTTCTCAATCTTAAGACTTGATTCTCCCTTATTCAATGTAGTGGCTTAGGGGCTAGTCATCAATTTACCTTCTGCTTTGAGCAGGTAATTGCTCTTTATCAGGATAGCTGGCATTTAAAGAGCAATCCAGAATATTTATCAGTAGGCACGCTAGCTACAATGCACTGTGAGAGACTATTAAAAATTTGCTTTACGCCGTGTAGTGACCACATACGTATCGAAAAGTACTTGCAAGCTAGTGACATTAGGAAGGAGATCTATAGGCATATATGTGTGTGTGTGTATAAAAGACTGGTATCTGCATCAGATGAACATCTCTATTTTATCTGCAAATTCAAAATAGTTTTGACATATTGAAATGAAAAGAGATGATGTGGCAACTGGCTAAAGGGCAGGTAGTTCTTTATGCTACCCCAGAATTAATAATGAACCTTGTATTGTTAGTGTAATGATGGGCATGTCTGTTTGCTTCATCAGTGCTTAGAGATCCCAGCTTCTGCTTTCCTGCCTCTGCTTCCCAGAAAAGTTGTTAGAGGAAACATTAAAGCATTGAGCTTTGGGGGATCATCAAGGAAACAGCAAGTTCCTGCTGCTGCGAATGTAAAAATTGCACGTGTGTGTGCACGTGTGCTGGGCAGAGATGGAGCGGAGGTCCAAAAGTGAGGACCCTGCCCTGGCATCCCTCTGAAGGGAGCTGTCGGCATGGGCACGGCCATGGCCATCGCCCCGTTCTGCGTGGGCCCTCCATCTGCTCCCCAGAGGCACCTCCATCCAGACACCCATTAATCCAGATTGCCTCTGTGAATGGGAAAGTGTTCCCAATGGGCAGATGGCATGTCAGGTACCGCTGGTACCACCATGGGTACCAGTGGCATCTTGGAGCTGTGTGTTCCCAGCTCTCTCCTTGCCCTGCCCACCGCTGATGCTGTGGGAAGCAGCTGCTGTCAGGATCCACAGCTGTAACTCAAGATCCAGGAGCAGAGTTGATGTTGGTGTCATACTCTGGCATCGTTTTGAGAAGGTAAGGGAGAAGGGGGAGCTAAGTGAAGTGATGGGGTTTGCGAGTTAGAGCGTGCAACAGGAGAACAGGATGGGTAAGGGGATTGGGTCTGGGGGAAGGACAAGGCTGAAGTGTGGAGGAGGACCCTACTCTTCCGCAAGTCTCTGTGAGCAGACAGGCCAGCACAGAGCCAGGAGCCGCTGCCGTCCCATGAGCAGAAGCTGAGCATCCTAAACTTGGGAATTCCTGTTCAGACGATGAGTGTTCTACTGCCGGGGGACAGAGCTTCAGGTGGATTACGTACGTTGTCCAAAGCCAGGAGGTGTAAACTTTGACTTCGTCGTACTATTTTGCAATTGTTCTGTAGATGCCAAATGCTTTTAACAGTTGTTTTGTATCTTTTAAAAATGCTTTAGGTAGTTTCAAAGGTTTTTTGTATCCTTTAACTGCAAACCGAGTTGCATTAGTGGTTACATACACACATAAATAGACTTAGGTGTTGTATCTGCAATTTCAGAACTGTAAGCTTAAGCTGCATTTTTTGGCCTGTGAATGTTAAAGGGATGTAGTATACTGAACCAGGTCCTCTATGAGGTGAGGTGGGAGGTTGTCATTTCCATGGTGTGCTGATCCTGGGAATATGACTATATATCCAACAGTTCTTCTGTCTGTAATGTGCTGTTACTTAGAGTTGAACCACACACCTAAATTGGGAGCAATTTGGAGGGAAATGCTAGGGAGTAGGCAGGTACATACAAGAGTTTTTGTGTGCGTGGACGTGCCTGTGGAGCTGAGTTACGGCTCTTTACGCTGTGCTGGTGAGAGCAGAGCGGGATTGCACCATCCAAATGGTTCTTAAAGATGCTGTGCTTCCAGGTCTCCATCCCTCCAGGTGCTCTGGGAGTACATAGCAAGCAGCAGCATTTGCCGTATCTTAAAACAAGAGGGAAGTGTATCCTATACTACTACAGTGAGTAATGGCCCTGAAACTGTCCGGTCCGGCAGAGCTGTGGCTGTTCTGTAACGGAGCCATCGGGGCTGCTCAGCCGCAGCAGCCGGCTGGATGCCCAGGGAAGGAGGAGGGACGAGATTCCCTCGGTGTTGGGCCCTCCAGCTCCCTGTGCCAGGCTCCAACCTTCAAATCTGGGACATTTTTCTGCACTGAATTGTAAACCTTAATGAAGACTGTCTTCTGAACCGCAAACTGTGTTTCTTTCAAGTGTTTGGTAAAAAAATCTGGTTTGAACCCCATAAGGTTTGGCTGTACTTTCCTCCATTTTGTAACCTGTTATTCTCTTAGGGGATATGACAGGTTATTTGAGGTTTATTACAGTATCATTTTGCTGTGTATCATTAATGTATTTAAATAGAGAATGCAGTAAGTTTACAGCAAGAACTTATTTCAGGATTGAGTTGTGGGAAGTATAGAAGAGGTGAGGGGGTTTTAAAATTCTGGTTTCAAGGGAAGAAAGCCATGAAGTGAACAGCCTGACAACGTGGTACGAAGTGAGGTATCCCTGGAAGGCTGGGAGAAGAGTGGAGGGGGAAAAAATGAGATGAGACTGAGATGTGATGGATGAGGCAGTAAGTAGAGCTGTATGCAAGGATGAGCACGAGCAGCTTATGAGCGAGGGCCAAGAAAGAGGTTGAAGGGGGTTTTGTGAGGAATGGGAGTTCAGCGAAGCCTTTCGGGGACAGAATGATGCGGTCGTTCTTTTGTGTGTGCAGGAGGCATATTATGGCGTTGTAAACGAGCAGGACTCGCACGGTGACACGCGTCGGGGAGGGCAGAGCGAGCAGGACCTGCGGCAGCTGCCGGCCGCGTGAGCAGATGGCTCTTGGCACAGGAGCAAACCAACAGGCGAACCCTCTTGGCGTCCCTGGGTGGGTCTGTACCACAGCCAGTGGGTACATCTGCTCTGGCCTGTTCTCCCTGTCCCCCCCCGGCCCCGAGAGCTGCATATTGGCAGCCCTTCCCCGTTTCCTTTGGGCCTGATTTCTGTACTCTGCTGAGATGCAGAAGAGCCGTTTTGAGGGGAGGACGTTGGTACTAGTTGGGTGCTCCCTGCGCTGCCTCCAGCCAGGACTTGAGTGCAGAGTTGTGAAGTTTAATGGGTACTCCTGTGAGTACTGCAGCTAATGAAGTTGGATTCCTACAGATTTGTGTCTCCGGTTCGACTGACTTGGGTGTCGAGGAAGGTGTGAGCTCTGATTTAAGCTTTTCCTGTGGCTGGAGCATTTCTAAGGGCTTTCTCTCATGGGAATTCTTTGACGCTTTAATAAAGTGTGATCTCACAGCGAAGCCTTTCCCCCAGTCTGGGTATTTTTCAGGTTTCTCTCCTCTGCACAGCCACCTATTTTCATGAACCTTTTATAATCCCTTTGAGACCCCAAGTCCACCATCAGATTTGCTTCAAGTTGGCCAGTGGGTTCAAAGGTTTCGGGGCAGGAGCTTGGAGTTCACAGAGAACAATTGCATAAGCTTTGTTCCTATAGAAAAACAGAATAAAAGTATTTACTGTATTAGAATTAAGCTTAATTTCTATTAAGAGGTGAAAATATAATTAATAAACACTGGAGCGTAACCCCCGGACTGCAGTTTGGAGGGCCTGGCGTCTCTTCTGGCTTGGTTACCATCTGTTGGATGTCTTGGTTAGCCATCTGTCGTAAGATACACAAAGCATCTTGAGCCTTCAGAAGCACCACGCCACAGTTTCTAGGGGTTAGATGGCCATTTAAATTAAAAAAACTAAAATAAAGCAGGATCCATGGAGTTCCAGCTTACCCAAAAGACAATTTTTATTCCTGAGGAGCAAATCTTGGGTGCAGCTGAGTCATCCATTTGAAGGCTAAATTCCCCAAGAGAAGAAAAATCCGTTGAATATCAACCCAAAAGAATTACAGTAGAAATTACCATACCCCACTCTTATTTTTCCCTCAAGCACTTGTTTTTCAACTTTCTTAGTTGATTTCTTCCTCCAGTCAGAGTGGAAAAAGTAAGTCTATTTAATATAGAGAAGTTTATCCGTTTAGCTCTTCCTCTTGGATAAATCCTTGGAGATGGATTTCTTTTGCCAGAAGGAAAAGAGAGAGTGCTTGACATATTGCAAGACTCTGTTCACATACATCATCCATTTCCTGGTGATAATTGTGTTCATTTAAAAAATGCCCAAAGCTTATTGCATTAATATCTGTATTTCATTAAATACATTAAAGAGAAGCTATTTGTTACCTAATAACATATTCTGATGCTAAAAAAAAAAAATGTTAAAATACTCTGTTCACTTGTTTGTGATTTTATTTTTCCTCTGCAGAGGGACGAATGCCTTGCTTATCACCTCTCATTTGAAATCTGGCACAAGCAAAGGTGTCTGACCCTCATCCTTTGATTTTGACTCTTTGTGGAAGAGAAAACAGGTCTGCCAGACTCTGTCCTTTTGGAGAGATTAAAACCAATCAGAATAGATTTTTCTGATACAAAATATTGTCTTATTTAATGAAATCTGTCAAGTTTTATGATGTCATAAGTGCAGCATAACCTTGATTAACTTCTTGAATAGACTCTCAAGACAGCTGATTAAAGAAGATGTATGGCTTCTTTAGGGAGAGTATACAACTGTGTTATGATTTCACAGGGATATTAAATGTGGATTTTTGTGTGGGGAGGAGTTGTTATCTCTTCATCTGTCCAGTTCCGCCCCCACCTCAGCCGATGGAAAAGGAAGCTGGCAGTTGGCTGTGTAAATGCAGGAGTTGCTGCCTCACTGAAACTTTCTGTGGCAGAAAAATCTGTGTCCTTATTAGCGCAGCGTACGTACTTCTTTTCAGTTTACATCACTTAGGACGATTTAAAATTATTGCAAGTGATAAACCCTTGCTTTCTCGTTTTAAGAAGAGACATTTGAGTTAACTCTCTGGTTGGTTGGTGCCTTTCTCTTTTGGAATAACAGCATTGATCAAACGCTATGTTTTCAGCCCGCAAGTGTGCATTTCAGTTGTTCCACTATATGAGAAGTGCTTACTTTGTCATCCTCCTTTAATGTTCTGCTGTTTCTCAGGCTGAAGCTCCACAGCAGGAGACCATCTAACTGCGAGCTGAAAGGGGGAGCACCATGTGCCTGTCTCCACTCCCACCTTCCCCAGTGGGTTATCGTACTTGGGTGCTTGTTGCTCTTCCCTTCCTCAGCCTGTTCCACTCGCTCCTTCAGCAGAAAACCACTCCACCGTTAAGGCATGGTTTGCTGGGGGGACGGTGACCTGCACGGGCTCACAGAGGAGTCTGAGGAGCACCAGAGCTGGCTCGAGCAGAGGAGGGAGGGATGACGTCCTCCTTCAGCTCCGCTTTGCATGGAACTTCTCCTGGCCTAAACCCATGCTCTAAAATTAGAGTGCTGTGCTGCGAGTCCCTTTCTTTCACCCTCTCCTCCGTAAGGATGGAAGAGGTCTTCACTTTGGGATACAGCTTGAGCTGAGGTGACACCTCAGCAATGAAGTGAGGCTGAGTGCGAAGCAAGCGATGAGCAGGCGTGGGCTGTGCAGGCTCTGCTCCGCTCAGCGCTGCCAGCTGGACCGCGCTGACGAGGAACTACAGCAAGAGAAAGGGAGCTGCAGTTTGCTTCTCCTGGAACGGGAGGGGAACGTGGGGCCCTGTTAAAGATGGGAGCGCGGCAACGCACCGGTGCTTGCTCTTGGCTGAGCCTTGTAGCTCTGAGTTTGGCTTGGGAAAGGGATCCTGTGGATAAATGTTACCAGAGGTTGCCAGTAGTACTGCCTTAATCGTGGGAGAGCCAAGTTGTGAATCAGAAACCTCATTCTGTGGGGTAGGTCTTTGTCTTCTGAGTTGCAGGTCTCTCTTAGACTTGAAGCCAACAATTGCCCAGTGGTGGCTATACCGTTAGCTTGTGTAGCCCTTCACACGTCATACAATGATTATTACATCAGACATCATAAATGGAATATTCACCTCGAAGCTGAAGATACGGAAAGATACAGTAGAATAATTATTTTTGGCTTTTTATGAATAGAAGAGGCTTTGAAGTGAAACTGTAGGTATGTATTTGTTTTGTTCCCTCCTTCAGAATTTGGCAGTCTCCGGCATTGCCAGGTGTTGCAGTCATTTTTCATTTTCGTTTCTCATTTTACTTGGGCAATTAAAGATGAGTCATGACATTGAGAAACTCAGCTTTACACTTAAACAAACAAAGCCTCTAAGCATTGCTTGGTGGTGTAAAAAGCTTGAAAATGGCTCAAATGCAATAATGAGTGATAGCTCGAAAGAACGGGACCTAGAACCAACCCAGACTCCCTCTTTTGAAATGGCTTGTCTCTGAAGGAGCATGGTATGATGTGGGGAGGTATGGGGTGGGCTGGCCTTGTTCTTCTTATCTAATATTTTGTTTCTTGGCTTCATATCCAGAAGTGTGCAGCGATGAGGTGTATGTGTGGGACACCAAATGCAGTGCAGGGATTGTCTGCAAGTAGCTGACGGACCTCTCGGCAGCTCTGGGGAATTACAGAGCGTGGTTTCAGTGTCCTGTGTGAAAGCACAGAGGGTCCTAAATATCCCCAGATACTCTGTGAGTGTTTGTAAACAGTTTGATGAAAAACTAACCAGGTGTGAACCTAACAAATACTCATTCTGAAGAGCTGCTGAAATTTTGAAAAATGAGGAGATAAACAATACCAGAGTGTTGGTGCAGATGGTCAGGTCTGCTTGTCTACAAGTCAAGTACCCGCCATCACCTTATGTCCTCTAAAAGCTGGATATGCATCTTTTTTAATATTAACCTCCTTTTTTTTTTAATTTAAATTGGATTTGCGCTTAATTTAAATCAAACTTTTTCTGCTTTTAACGTGCATTGTAAGTTCCAAATAGCAATCCACATAGAGAACCTACTGGCATAATTTAAATGAAAAAACTATTCAGGAAAAGTATGTATGCACCCAGAGACTTGAGAGAAATCAGGACCCAGAATGGACTCTAGTAAAAATCCAGCTTTTGACTTTTTCTTCAGCAGCCTGAAACAAAGACCTATTCTCTCTACAGCTTATTCAACTAATTCAGTGGGAATGCAAACAGCTTATCGAACCTGAACAACTTGTTAGGAGCTGAAAAAGGATATTTTTCTTTTCTGGTCTGTGAATAAAAACTAGGAGTGTGAAGTTGAGAGTTGTCAGTTGGAAAATTATGGAAGTGTTTGTGGCCGTGGTGCGATGGCAGAACCTCCTCCGAGGTCACTGCGCGGCATTTATTGTTAACTAGGTGTTGGTGAAGGCCCCAAGACAGACAAAAGGAAATCGTGGACAAAGTGGAAATTAGACCATTTAAAAATGTTTTTGATCACCATAGAACCTCCCTTATCTGCTGTGAGAATAACAACAATGCTTTTGTTTAATATGGCAGTTTTACATGAAAACATTTTTCATATATTAATCACAATTGGCATGTTTGTATGCAATATTTTTATTACAAAGCTGTTGCTTGTATTTTAATTGCATTCTAATTTCCATCCAAATGCAAACAGTATATATTGTTAGGAAAAATATATGATATAGAAGAAACATTGTTCGTAGTGTTTGACATATGAGAGAAATCTTGCGTATTTCAACAGATGTATAGTAAATTTTGTATTTCCTTAAGTACTTATATAGCATTTTATCCCCATGGTTGGGCTAAAGAAGGAGCATACAATATACATATGATCTTTCGTCACAGATAAATGTATTTTAATAGTGACTAACTGGTTACAATCAATCCTTGGCAAAATAACTAAAATCTAAAAATATTAGAACAGGATTAAAATTTATCGTTCAGATCGCCATTGAATTATATCATAACTAAAGTAGCTGATCATGATCTATCTTCCCTGGTTCTTCTCGCTGCCCAGACTTGCTCTCCGTTTTCCAGCGTAGCTCTGTGGGTATTTTCTGGGTGTTACAGTCCCAGATGACTCATTCCACTTTAATCTTTTCGAATCGCTGTCACAGCATATTTTAAAATTGCCGTGCAAACAAACTGAAACTACTGTGGCAAAGCAAGCCATCGCGCTAGGTTGGGGCGCTCTTCCTGCCACCTCCTCTCCACCATCTCTTACCCCAGCCGCACCGTATCATTTCCTTCTCTTCACCTGCTCTTGCACAACTCTTTTATTTTTATGGCTTGTTAGTGCAACTGTTTTGGGGGGGCTTTTTTGAAGCTTTACAGGTTTTTTTGTCTGCCCCAGGGGGCAGTTCCCCTGAGGACCTTCCTTTAAGAGTTTTCTCTGGATCTGCGGGCTCATCAGTACAGGTTGTGTTCACTTGTCAAAAAGTTTTTATTATTGAAGCCAAAAGTCTCACCATTTTCTCACCGCTCCCCCTCTAGATGGAGGAGGGTCAGGCTTTTGTCACAGGTTCTTTAATTAGTAACAAGTAGCTGTATGAGAAATGTCTCGTTATCTTGGCTTGTGAGAGGTGTCCTCTGTGCTGCCTCTTACAGTACCTTATCACGGGGGAAGTTGATGGTCGGGCCCATAAAACCCTGCCTTAGGTAACAAACTTTCATTTTTTGACAGTAGTCTGATGCCGGTGTCTTTAATCAGACTCGGTGCAGAAAGATTCCAAGATAATGACTGTGCCAGTTGCTTTGTGGGAACATCATTATTTAAAGATGAAACAGTGTCAGATCAAGATCAGCTGTATTACTGTCAAGGGAGGAAGAATTTAAATGTTCACAATATTCATTTGCTTGTGCTGAGACCAAGCAGAAAAGCAATGGATTAAGAGTTCCCCAGGATTTTTTGTTCAGTCTCAGACGTATTTGCTCTTCCATCAAATGAATGAGCAGCTTTCAAATACAAATGTAGGGAAGGGATTATAGATCCTGGCAGAGCACTGTGAGCAGGAGCAAACCAGAAAACCTGCTCCGACCAGAAAAAGTAGCTTAGAAAAGAAATTTCTAGGCCGATTGTGAGATTTTTTTTTTCCAAAAATGCATTGTAAAATGGGTCATTAAAACAGTGCTACAGCACCTGGGAATCGGATATTGTGTGTGCCCATCGTGCATCCTTCCACATCCCTGCTACGCGGTGGGCACGTCCATGCCAGGTGATGGCCGCCGTGCGGCAGGCCAGAAGTGCAAGTCGTGTGCATTTAGAGCGATTTGGAATTTCCTGGAGACTTGGCAGATGGAAATCGGTATTTTCTAATGCTGACGTATGGTAGCTCCCCGGAGAAGCGTGCGAGGCAAGCCGCAGCAGAGCAGGAGCAAGGCTGCTTTCTCTCGGGAGGCGCAGCACGCCCGGGCCTGGGTGACTGTGATAACTGAGCCTTATCTCCGAGCTGCTCGGTGCCATCACCACCCGGCGGGCTGGCGAGCTCTGAAGACTGCAGAATTTTGGCCTTAGATTACCTAAACTCCATGGTACAATCTAATATACTGCAATATTATACCGTAGAGTATTTTTTGTAGGATTTTTCTCCGTTATCTTTTCAACGGCTTAAAAATGGGGTCTATAGCAGCTGTCTTTTGAGGCTACCCCATATTTTAAGGATGTAATTAGTTCAAAATGTATTCACTTGGGCCTTTTGTGGGCCTAAACATCAACCGGGATGTGATATATTTTTACACATAACTATTTGTATTCTCATAGAGAAGATTTTATCAAAAGAAAAATGTCTTTGTCGCTATTTGTCTGTATTTAATCAACTAGTGGCAGTGTGATGCTCCAACCGCCAGCCTGTTCTGTGTGTCTCCTATCTAGAGGAAACAGCCAGGTTATCAGTTCCAGGGATAGCAGGCAAGAAACACGTGGGCAGCTTTTGCCAGGCCTTTCCTCCAAAGAATCGTCAGCGCCGCTGGAGTGACTGATTGCCAGATCACAGCACCCAGAGAAGGTCACATCTGAGGAAACCCCAGCGCTTGGATGAGGGTTAATGCGTCATTTGGAAGGCAAATGAGTGGAAGCATTGTGTGCAGGGGAGGGCAGATTCCCTTATAATCAGCAATTATTGGCATCAAGATGCTCTCTTACCATACTTCCATGACATCTCCTTTTAAAAGTGTTAAAGATCTCAGATAAAACATCGGTATGAATAGACTCATCATGTCCTTGTCGTCTGATTAAAAAAGAAAAACATACAATATCATTTCCTCAGAGAACTTAAATGTCGTGTAACAAAGCTGCAGCTTTAGAATGAAGCTTTGGGTCTGAAATAAGGAAAACATTTTGGCAGGAGCTGCATTTGTTGAAAATGTTGACATGAGCCAGTGCAAGTGTTGGAGATGCTCCCTGATGTTACAGGCTGCGGTTACCCTGTCTGTTCGGCCGGGGCTAAAGGTCGCTTTTCTCTCTGCTGTTGTCTTTGTGTAGGATGATCCCATGATTGTAGGAAGCAAAAATTAATGATAACAATTTCTAAATGTCACCTGCTCGCAGGAACAAAATGAAATGGTACTTGAAGTGGATTGTGGAGACTCTCATTATACCCTTCTTCCTGGATTAGTTAAAAATCACTAGCAGCAATTTTTACCTTCCGCTGTCGAAAGAGCGATGTGAGGGACAAGTGTGATTTAAGGGAAGCGTTGGAGGAGAAGGAAAGTTTTCTTGAGTGAGCTGCGAAGCTGCTGCAGGCGTTTGCATGGCGTGAGAGGAGCAAAACGGAGTGGGAGCCTGAGCCGAAGGGGGCGGTTAGAAGAGAAGAAACTCAGAGACCCCAAATAATAGCCCAGATCCTTCACACAAAAAGAGAAGAAAAGAGGCAGTCTTCAAGTTAGGGTAAGAATATCGTCTCAGGAGAGTTTAACGTACGTTTGTTTTTCACTTGAGCTTGGGTGAGTTGTGTTTGTGAGAGTATAAAAACCCGTACGTTAGCTGGTCGTCCTTCATCCAGAGAAGGCTGTGTCTGTCTGGCACCTTGTGTGTGCTTTCACCCTCAGGTACTTAAAAGTAATGTGACAATTTTGGCTGACAGTATTTTGGGGAGGAAGGGGAAAAATACATCTATGGAGCTCTTTTTTTTTCTTCCCTTGTATACAACAGGCTTGGGGTGGGAGCATGAACTGAAGTGTGCCAGAGAATAACAGAAATGCTGGCTTTTATTTTTCTCTGAAAATCATCACTTCAGTTTTGGTAAATGACGTCCAAGTGGTGTACGTGAAGTGAAGTGTTGCCAAAGGGATGGTGTGGCTGGCAGAGGGAGATTGTAGGGGATGCCCAGTTTCTGGATCAGATGGGGAATCCGTAGCTGCCCCATCCCACTGCAGGGATGCTCCCTGCCCACAGCTCCGGAGGTAGCAGCGTTTCCAAAGCCGTGAGCCCCGGCAGCCTCTGTCCTCTCCTCTCACCACCCGAGGAAGGGAGGGGATGCTCTTAACACGATCTCTGGCTCTTCCATTTAGATTTGCTGGTTTTGAATACAACTGCCCTATTTTTGTCACGCGTGCTGATCACTGAGAGAAGATTGGAATGATTTTATGGAATTTTAGAAGGCATTACAGAAATTCTCTTCTCTCCGTTTTTCGGTTTAGAGCTTATGAAAACAGACGAGTGCATCGCTTTTGAGATAAGCTTTGAAGAACTGTCTGCCTCCTTGGAGCTGAGTAGAGGGCTAGTGGGAAGATTAAAACAATAAGCTTATTACGTTATTAGTAGTGGGAGAATTCTAAACCCCATTTGTTCAATTATGGTCCCTTCAATATGCTTATTTAGGTTCTTGTAAATTGTAATCAGTAAATTAGACATGCTGCCCTCACAGCTCTAGGGTTAGCTTTCAAGGGGCTTCCTACGTTATTATTTTTTTTTAGTGTTTATAGGGAAATCAAGAAGGGAATTAGTTGTTTGATATGCAAGGTTGGCTCTGCGTAGCGGATGCTGGCTGCATTCTGATAGCTATCATTACTGAATGAAAAACAGCGGTCGTGGTGCTGCAGCTCTGCTGTCTGAGCAGAGTAAGCTCGGGAAAGGCCAAGACTGTAACCGCGTTACGTGCTATGTGATAAAAATGGTAGCTGAAAGCATTAAAATGAACACGGGCTGATAAATGACACCACTGTAAAGTCTCCAAAAGCCAGCATATGTTGCTAATAGTTATCTGAGGTAATGCAAGAGGGATGTAAAATCCTCAGTATCGCCTTCTACATCCAAACATCATCTGCCAGCTCTTTTTGTGGTGGTTTCCCCCCCCTTTCTTTTCTCTGTATTTTGCCTGACAGTTTTAATATTGAGCACTTGGTACTAAACCCAATCACCTAGCTGAGTCATCCGGAGCTTTTCCTTTCCTCTTTGTACCTTTCTAGATGGACTCTAATTTGCATCATGCAGAGACTCCATTTTCAAAAGAAACACCTCTTGCCTTTCACCTCATTTAACTGGAGATTTCAGCAGGTTTGGGAAACAGGCTCCTCAGCCCTTTGCGAGGGCTTCATATATCTATGTAATTTAAAGAGCCCTTTTCCTTCCTGAGAAGCGGTGTCTGTTTTTTTCCGTGCAGATAAATTGTGTGTTTGTTGCAATACTAGATCATGCAAACTCCCATATCCTGACCATATTGTCCCCATTTATTTCTTTTATCTCTCTGTTTAATATAATAGGAATAGCGGCTGAAGCAGGGAAACACATGCAGCAGCATAATAGTGTATTGTTTGAAAGCAGTTGTCTTCCATTTCCAGGGTTTCTCTTTGAAATGTAATTGTCTGCTAATGTAACTGGGAAATACTATTGCAGGAGCGATCGCTAAAGCGTATACTTGTGCTTTTAGTTCATGTTACAGCTGTAGAGTATTTTTAAAAGCGACTGGATGCAACCGTAGCTAGTTAAATATCGTTGGTGAGATACGTTTGCAGAAGTTGTGATAGGCGTATTGTCGCCGAACGTGGAAACAACTCCATGTAGTGCCAAAACCAGGAGTGCCGTGTCCCATGTGTAATGCAGCAACAACAGAATTACAATTGCCTTGTGTAAAGTATCTGGTAATGAAGGCAGATAATGGCATTCTTTGCAAAAGCAGATGCTAACTGGCTCCCCAATGCCAGGCAGAGAACCGAAAAGTGATACCAGCTGGAGGGGAGAAAAAACCAGCTGAAAAAGGCATTAAAAAGAAGATGCCTTAGATGCACGTTTGTTTAAGCAGTAAATACTTGTTTAAAATAATCTTATGAGATTCTTATTAAGAGGCAAACTGAGAATACGATTACGATGTTACAGGAAGTCAGCTGGATGCCCAAAGGATATTTGTATGCAGATTGGATGAGTAACGCAAGGACACCGCTGGGAATAGCGCGTTATCATTTACACTGCAAGGCTGGCTGGGGAGGACGGCCCTTGGAAGTGTTTAATTGCAGGAGGTGGGGCTGGCGAGCGCCAGAACCTTCTGTAGTGGCGGGAGGAGACGGCATGCCCTGCTGAGGGAGGCTTGCTTTGAAAAGCAGGGGTGTCTCTGCTTGTCCCTGCATCCATGAACATGCGCACGCACTCGCGTCTCCTCCGGCAGCACTCGGTAACGGTGGCCTCCTGCCGGGCTGGCAGCGGCGCTGGGCACGGAGCATCTTCCTGCATCCCTCTTGCGGTGGGATCACGCTGGCTGGACACCAGGGGCCCACCAAAGGCGCTCTGTCACTGCCCCTCCTCAGCTGGGCAGGGGAGAGAAAATATAACGAAAGGCTCGTGGGCTGAGATAAGGGCAGGGAAAGATCACGCACCAGTTATCATCACAGGCAAAACAGACTCGACTTGGAGAAAATTATTACCAATCAAATCAGAGTAGGGTGATGAGAACTAAAACGAAATCTTAAAACGCCTTCCCCCTCACCCTCCCTTCTTCCCCGGCTTAACTTTACTCCAAATTTTCTCTCCCTCTTCCCCCCACAGTGGCGCAGGGGGACAGGGAACGGGGGTTATCTCTGCCGCTCCTTCCTCCTCAGGGCAGGACTCCTCACACTTCTGCCCTGCTTCGTTGTGAGGTCCTTCCCATGGGAAACCCTCCTCCACGAACTGCTCCAATGTGAGTCCTTCCCATGGGCTGCAGTTCTTCAACTGCTCCAGCGTGGGTCCTTTCCACGGGCTGCAGTCCTTGAGGAGCAGAGTGCTCCAGCATGGGTCCCCCACGGAGCCACAGGTTCTGCCAGGAGCCTGCTCCAGGGTGGGCTTCCCATGGGTCACAGCCTCCTTCGAGCATCCGCCTGCTGCCGTGTAGAGTCCTCCACAGGCTGCAAGCGGATACCGTGGATCTCCATGGGCTGCGGGGGGACAGCCTGCCTCACCGTGATCTTCTCCATGGGCTGCCAGGGAATCTCTGCTCTGACTCCTGGAGCACCTCCTGCTCCTCCTCCTTCACTGACTGGGTGTCTCCAGAGTTGTTGCTCTCACGTGTTCTTACTCCTCACAAGTGTTTTTCCCTTCTTAAATATGTTATGACAGAGGCAGTGTCACTGATGGGCTCGGCCTTGGCCAGCAGGTCTGTCTTGGAGCCGGTTTTCGTCTCTTGGGAGTATGGATTTTTTCAAAGAGATACAGTGGAGAAAACCCTTGGAAAAAAAATAGTCTTAACAAATAAACCAGCTTGATGACCCCTGAAGTTGGTCTCCGTTTTTTGCCCAGATAGATTTTTCTTCAGCCAAAGAATTGTTCCCGCAGTGGGGGAACTGGTGCAGCTGGAATGCTGAACTGGGCAGCGGCTCACCAGGTTTCCCCTCCTGGCCCAGTACAGGCAGACCAGAAACTTTAGCAGGGCTCTATTTCATCCCAGGCAGTTACTCTAACTACTGGTTTTTGGATGACTAAAACTGACTTTTAGTTTCAGCCCAGCATGGAACGGGAATATACACGTACTTCTGAACAGCTCCCATTTTTCCCCTGTGAGAAGGCTCGTTTTGGGCTGCTCCAGCAGGGGGAAATTCCGCGGAGTTTACAGATGTGCTGATAGTGGCAGCCTCAGAACGCCCTTGTCTGCCCATAGAGACGGGAGCCGTGCGTCCATGTGCACGGCGGCGCAGAGCGACTCCTGCGACAGGCTCGTGTTGGGGAGTTTCGGGGAGTTCTACTGGCAAGCCAGAAGTGAGCTTTGAAGCATCTCTGAAGCTGGGCGCCTTCCTCTGTGTAACATTAAACGTATGTGTTCTCTTCCTCCCTTCACCTCTTTCCTGCCCTTCTGAGTACCCGTTGCTGAAAACATGCTTGTAGACATGTGCTTTGCTCCTAGCAAACGTGAGATGTGTTTTCCACGTAAAACAAGCACTGGAAGGAACTGTGGCAGAGCAACAATCAGTCAAGAGCATCCCTCCAGAGCACTGACTCTTTGCTTTACCCACAGAGAAATCCCTTTTCTGCTGGTGACCTGTTAATGTTCTTACAGCTGGGATATGCTGGAGCGACTTGCTGCTCCGTAATGAGTTGTTTGTCTAATTGTGGCGGGCAGAAAATGCCTTAGTTAGCGCTCTTCAGGTCTGGACTTTGCTTAATGGGAGAAGAATGTTAAACCTCGGCGGTGTGAATAAAACACGTGTGGCTGCAATATGAGCTTCTGTCTGCCGTACTTTCGGAAGCGCCGTTTTCGAGACCTTTCCTCACTTGCTGTTTTTCGGCAGGAGATACCCTGCATGCGAAGCAGAAAAAAATCACTTTCTAAATTCAAGTAGCAAATCACACCTCTAATTACATTTTGACGCCATTAGTTAAGAAAGATATCAAAGACCTGCGCAGCTACATGGATTACCGTTTAATGCAGTTATAGGAATTTTTGGCATATAATTGATCGTAACAAGTGAGGTTTCTGAATTTTTATGATATTCTGATTTTGTGCAGACCTCTGTAGGGCTTTACAGCTTTCCAGGGATAACATCTCACCCTTAATATACGCCCTCAGCATTTTAGGCTCAGGCTCAAGGCTATGGGGGATTTTGAGCACAGCAGGAAAATGCCATTCTGTAAATACAGCGACGGGGGAGCTGGTTTTTGCCCGTATTGCTCTGAGTTTAGGTGATGCTCTTGGGTGAATGTGGGGTTGGAGATGGGATACTGGTCCTGGTGGTCTCTGCCGAAGCATGAGGGGCTGCTGCAGCTCTGGAATTGCTGAAAAAGGACCCTGGGAGCAGAAAGCTGCTGCGGTGGACCCAAGTTTGGCTAAAGCACCCCACCAGCCTGCCCAGGGGCTGCGGAAGGAGCACCTCTACTTTGTTGTCTCTCTTCTCAGCAGTTTTTCTTTACTTTTAGTTGCTTCCCTCTCACCTTTCCCAGCTCTTTTCCCTCTTCCTTGTTGTCATAGGAACATTCACTACAGTGCTTAAATCATACTATTAAAATACGCTTCCCCGGTAGAATGGTAATAGCTAATATTGATCTAGCTACTGCTGCTGACTCAGGGATAGAGTTGAGCATATAATATCTCTTTATTTCTCTTCTTAATGCATAATGCAGCGGTTTCTTTCACCTCGGGCTCCATGCTAAAGGTGACATCCAGCCACAACAAAATACTTTGACTTGCTTTTTTTAATGTGTGGCCCAGCTGAAGCCTTGGATGCAGCGGACAATCGGACAGGAAGAAAAAATAATCACCCGTGCTGTGATTGACCCTGGCAAGCGATAGTTATGGGTGTTTGTATGCCAGCGGTGAAAAGGCGTTCAGATTAAACTGTCAGCGTCCACAGACACGCAATGAGCTCCAAATAACTTTGCAAGTATCTTGCGCTCTGTCACAGAAATGGTTGAAATGTCGATGAAAGACAAATAACTACCTTAATAACAAGTGAGGCTGCATTTAAAAATGCAGTCAATCATATACATTGTCACTGACGTCTGCTTTGAGTAGTCGTCTGCACAGTAGCACCCAGTGCTAAGCAGAGCGTGGTGAGCCTGTTCCTCAGTCACCGGGAGGAAGCAGAAGTGGGAGATTCTACCTTGAGATGGGAGTTTGCAGTATGTTTGCACCGTAAGCATTTCAGTTTCCCACGGTGGTTAATTAACCAGCTCTAACTTTATGAGAGTTTCCTGAAACAGATAGGTTTTGGAAGGTAAGATTGAGGTGCCTCTGGAATTCCCTTTTTTACCTTCCTGTCAGAAATTGTTTGGTTTAGAACCAGCCTGTTGTACAAATAATTAAAATTTCATGCAAATATTATTTGCAGCTGATGCTGTGTTTTGCTGTGTGAGTGAGACAGGCACAGCAAATGGTATTTCAGGGTCTGTGCTGGAAAGACCTCTGTTAATAAAGACTAAATGCTGAGAAGCCCTCAATTTCTAGCATATTTATATGTGTTCTCAAACATCCACAAGTAAGCTATTTTATAACTCATTTTACATTTGATCTTTCCAGAAAAAATCAAGCAAAGATATGCGGATCTGCCGGGAGAGTTGCACATTATTGAGCTTGAGAAGGACAAAAATGGACTCGGACTGAGTCTTGCTGGCAACAAGGACCGCTCTCGGATGAGCATCTTTGTAGTTGGTATCAACCCAGATGGACCCGCGGGACGAGATGGAAGGATGCATATTGGCGATGAGCTTCTAGAGGTAAGTGTCTCCTTTAACTACCGAGCAGAGTTCATACGGAGCGAGGGAGAGGCATATGTGAAGTTATCGTTTGAACCTTAAATAAAGCCTGCAAATGGAATTAGGTGTCTGAGGCAAGGAGCTGCACTGATTTATGCCAGCCGAGAACTTGGCCTTTGGCAGGTAAATGTGTTTGCAGTGAAACAGAAATCATTGGCCTGTGAAAACTAATGTCTTGTCAGCGAAGTCTGTGCTCTCAGCATGTTCACAGGCTATGCTTCGGGAGGGACTGTTGAAAGGCAGGAAGGGGACAGTAAATCTCTCCTTGGAGTACATATGTGGTTTCACAGGGAAATTCACACCTTGCATTGAAAAAAACAAAACCCCCTCAAAGTTACCATATGTGTTTTTGCAGATGACAGGGATATTCCCCATCCCGAAAATAAATTTCGTGCTGTAATCTGTTTTGATCTGTTGTAACTTAAAATACTTATTTTCTGTAGTCGTGTCTGGCACAAGTTCACCCACAAGGCAGGAGAGCTCATTAGCAAGTGGAGTATTTTGTCGTCCCTTTTTCTCCTGTCTCCTTGCTTCACCTTCGGATTGAAAATGCCGATTTTCCACACCTGTCTGATTTTTGGCTGTTGCAAAATGACACTTTGCTGCAGTACCTGCAGTGGTTCCCGGCGTCATGATTGCTTCAGCAATTTGAAAAAATCAGCCATCCCTGGAGATCTTTCCTTTCGAGAGAAGCTTTCACTGAAGAGCAGGTTTATGCTGACCTGCTGCTCTCCGTGGGTGGTGGTTTTTTGATCTTTCAGCAAATCTCTGTGCCATCAGAGAACCACCTATTTTCTCACGTTTCTTAACTTGAGAAAGAGCAAATTGACTGCCTGGGGATACCTTGGGAGTACTCGGAATTGTCTAAAGCATTTGTCATTGTCTAACAGTTCCGTAACGATGGGGTTTCAATACACATAGTACAAGAAAGACTTGTTTTGCTATAATAAGAAAAAAAAATAAAATAAACTTCAGATGGTTTTAAGTATGATAAATGGTATGAAGGTCTATACCATACGGGAAAAGGGTAGGAAAAGTACTTTCTCCTTCAAATTTATGTTCTTTCTGCCCTTGGCACCAAATTCTAATGGTAAAACTGTATACCAGTTGAAAGGCCTCATGGTACTGTTTTCCTCTGTGCATCTCACAGACCAGGTGGTTCCTGGTAGAGGAAAGGCAGAGCCTTCTGTATCGATACTTTCCAAAAAGAAGGATCCACACAAGTTTTCTCATATCTCACGAGTTATTCCTTGCAGTGCTTGTTTGATCTAATGCTGAGTATTGCTAACAGTACTTGAAAGATGCACCATCTGTGACTAATCACGTATATCTCAAGGCTTGGGATTTGCATGCACGAGCCACGTTCTAAGTAGCATTTTCCAAAGTGGTGGTGTTGCCCTGATGCCTCTCCTTGTCGAGTTGGAGATGAAATTTTTTTTTTTTTTTTATTCATCTGAAGGAAAGTGATGTTCACCATCTCAAAAATGCCAAACTTCAAATGAACAGAAGTTCAAAGGGACTTTAGTAACTTCCTCTCTTGTTTACCTTTGCAATCAAATTAAAGGTGTGTCAGCAGCGGGCAGAAGTGTGATCACTGCTCTGAAAGGACGTGGTGATCTCATTTGGGTCCCCAGTGAGTACGCATCCAGTGTCAAAACATCCTCTGTTACAAAGAGATGGGCTGTGCATTAGCCATGTACAGACGTCTCATGTTCACACCAGTGGTCAATTATTCACAGCTCTGTTTTTTTGTCTTTTAAAAGCATTTCGGTGTTACGCGAATAGCATTGAAATGGAGCTAATGGGTATTTACACTGGCAGCTTTTTTTTTTCAATAACCATTAGATTCACTAACTAGGTTGTTTCAATATCCATTAGGAATCTTCATACTCAAGAATTATATGGGTCACCAGGATAGGAATATCACAGAATGGTTGGGCCTGGAAGGGACCTCCGGAGGTCAGCTGGTGCAACCCCCTTGCTCAGGCAGGGCCACCTTGAGCCAGTTGCCCAGGACTGCATCCAGATAGCTTTTGAATATCTCCAGTATAATTTCCTGCTACTTCCGTGCCAGTGATGCAGAGGTCAAGGTGGTCAACTGGCTTTACTTGCAGTGTCTTTTACAACAAAATACATTAAAAGAGCATTAATGGCAAACTCAAGTGTTCAGAAGCGAGGAAGTGATGGAATCCATATTGTTTGCTTTTCTCCAATTAAAGACATAAAATTAAAGACTGTATGGTTGGTCACAGAAGCATTTCATCTCTCCCGTGGTATCCTTCCCTCGTTCAGAGACCTGGATTGACAATCTCTACTGGTGAAGCAACTTCTCTTCCTTTGGGTAGCGCTTCACTGCATGTAGGTATTAAATTGCTCTACCTGCAGACTGAGCTGCTGGGCATTGCCCACTGGTCAAATATTTAGTTATTCTGCAAAAAAGAAGCTATTGGCCTCTGCAGCCTCTTCATTCATAAGCATTTGCGGTCATTTCTCCCGGTATTCTCATCTGTTCATCAGCAAATAGACCACCCTCAACCCTCGTCTAACTGCATGTTTTAAGTGTATTTACATCTGCATCTTTGATTGCACATCAATTTTGAATACTAGAGCTTATCAGCAAGACAAGGGGTTCGCATCTTAGGAAGGCTCTAGCATTTCTGCGCTGTCCTGGGGTGCCCCAGTGCATCCCGTTGGTTAGTGTTGCTCCATTAAAACAGTGGATGTTACTGCAGTGTGTGCAGATTATTCCCCATGGCTGTTGGCAGGGGTAAGGTTAATGGCATGGAGATAAAAGTATAGATAAAGATAGATAGATAGATATTACCTCCTCATTTTTCTTTTGAACTGGAGCTTGATTGGATTCAATTGAAGGATGTGGGATGCTGCCAGACTGCCTCAACTCCTTATTCATGAAATCTTTTGTCACTGAATTAATGAAATATCATCTCGCTTTTAGCTTCTGCAAAGCTTTTTGGGGGCCATGGTCCTGGCTCGCTTTGAAAGTCGATCCAGCCTATATGTTGAGTGAAATGCTGGTCACGTAAAAAAATTGTATGTATTCGTTATTTTTTTAATCCATCTTCTGTGATGTATTTTGGGTGGGTATGTTGCTGGAGAAAACAGCTTTTTGAGGGAGAAGGTCCTGTCATCCTGCTTTCATTTGTGGAGGAAAATTACTTGGGTCAGAACTTGGGTCCCTGTGCAAAAGTGTATATATTTTACATGACACAAGTCCTGCTTTTCCGTTCTTTTTCCAAGCAAAGAAACCATCTGTGGTGCTCCTGCCTTGCACTCGTGCTGTTTTAGTGCAGGTGTCTGCGCTGCTTCGTATCTTATTAGTTTGGGCTTAGTCCCGCGGCTGATTGTGCCCAGCGTGGCCCGCAGCGCGCTCTCACGGTGCTGTACCTGTGCTGCAAAGCCCTGCTGCTCGTGAACTCCGCATGGGTCTGCCCTTTGGGGAGGTTTTATTCACACTGAATAATCCACCCTATTATTATTGTTATTATCATCTCTCCATAAGGGAGTCAACTGTGTTCTATTAATAAAGCAAGCTGTACAGAGCCCTGTTATGCTACATTACTGATGTTGGGATTTTCTGCCATCTTCCTGTCCCTGCTTGAAAATGGGGCAGGAGGTGGAAGGAAACTGCTCGTTTGGATGTTTTGGTCTAGGAAGCCACAGCACTTCTTGAAAGAGTGACAGCTGGTTTTTGTGGTCAAGAATCAGCGCACGATTTACCTCTTGTCCCCTCTGGATTGCTGCATGAGGGGCAATTGTTTTATTTTTTTTTTCCTATCTCAAAGCCAGAGGGGGTTTGAGCTACATGTATTTTTATTGTGATTTTACTTCAGGAGTCTTAGATAAAGATGTTACGCCACAATAATATAATAGAGACATCAGTATTTTGCCGATGTAAATGAACTACCCAGCCAAATTCACAATGCCACTTCTGCGGTAGAATGTGGGGACTGGAGGTTTATTCGCAGCTTATTTGTTGTGGGATTGTTAGGGGTTTTTTTCCTGTTTCAAAGCAGTTACTTTGGATTAGGCAAGTGGTGCTGTCCTTCAAGAGGGATGGTAACTTGAATGTAGAGAGGTAGGTATGTATACATATCACAGAATCACAGAATGGTTGGGTTGGAAGGGACCTTAACCGTCACCCATTGCCCCCCCCTGCCCTGGGCAGGGACACCTCCCACCAGCCCAGGGTGCTCCAAGCCCCGTCCAGCCTGGCCTTGAACCCCTCCAGGGATGGGGCAGCCACAGCTTCTCTGGGCAACCTGGGCCAGTGTCCCACCACCCTCACAGCCAAGAATTTCTTCCTGATACCTAGTCTAAATCTCCCCTCTTCTGGTTTAAAACCGTTACCCTTGTCCTATCTCTACGCTCAGGTTACCAGTTAAGCTAAGTGTTGGGTGGTGATTTTAAATGCGAAGCTGCAATCAGAAAGCCGGTTGTTCACGAAGATCCAGGCAATCCACAGTTTTCTGTTGTCCCATCCCTCTTTCCACACTCCCCAGGGGGGGAACCGCAGGGCTCGGCTGCCTGCCCAGCCCACGGCAAAGCCCAGCTGGAACGCAGGGCGGGAGGTTTTCTCTCTTTATGGAGTTTCTGGCCTGTTGGTCACTTTAGATGATGTTTGAATGTGTGCTGGGGAAGAAATTTGGTGAGGAAAGAAGAATTCACATTCTAATTAATTAGTATTTCTTTCCAGTGTTTGCCTCTTGCTTTATTATTTGGCTTTATTATTTATTGGGGGTTTCACTCTATGTAATGTGACTGACCAAAAAGTTTTTGAAACTTTTCACATTGTTTCAGAGAGTCTAGTTGTGTCTTGAAATGCTACAGTTCCTGTGGTTAGAAGGAACCTAATGCATTGGTAAAAAGAAATAATTATTGTAGAAAGCTCTGCCAGTACTTTTATTGGCTTTGGGGTATCATTTAACTTGATTTTCATAAAAATCAGATGATACTAATTTTATGGATTTCCATTACTGCCACATAGTAAAAACAGTGCTCTTTTTTTTAATATCCATATCTAATGTTTCTCTTCTGCAAATTAAAGTCGAGAAGCAAACAATCCTTTAAATTTTTTTCTCCTAAATTAAGAGTTCAGATTTCAGTGAGTTTGTACTTTCTGTTACTTTCATGTATGAAACTGTAAAACAAAACCTTTGTAGGTGAAGGCAAAAGTACATTTGGGATATGTGATAAAATCTGCCCTAAAGGCGCTGTAGGGTTATATTAAAGACTGAACTGAAGTGTGCTGACCTGACCTCTTACCTGTAGCGCGTTTTCATCTTCCTCTGTTCTCTCCTGCCTTTCCAAGAAGTTATGTAAAGAGACATTTAAGGAAGAGTTGAGTTTGATTTCTGTCGGTTTATTTCTTTTGCTCAGCCAAAGCTTTGTTTTTCTTTTCTAATTGCTAATGAAAAATGTAAAGCATAGGTTTATAGATTTTGACTCTCAGAGTACTGTTTGGCTAATCTGACATGTCCCTTTATTTCATTTGAAAGATTTAAAATGGTGTTGCATATGAAATCCTAGAAGTTCACTTTTTTGGTTTTGTTTAAGTAGGCTTTTGTGCTTTCCATACGCCTGTGGTATATGAGGCTAACAGAACATTAATTTACTTTGCAAAAGAAAGTGACCTTTTTCTTTTTTTTTAAAAAAAAAAAAGAAAAGAAAAGAAAAATTTATACGGACAGTAATAACTATGTGGGACAGTCCAAAAACCTTGTGGAGATATATTAGTTTGATTATCCTTTCATTTTGGTGTAATTAAATAATTATAACTTACAGACCCAGCTCACAGCTAATTAAATTTTGGACTGTTTGATACATCTAGTGAATAGGATTAATTTAGCCAGAGTAAAGACTATAAATTTTAATCTAAGAAGTCTGCTGTTTGGAAAAAATGATGGTAATTTAAATAAATCCAAACAATTTGTAAAGCCCACAGTATGCCTGGTGACTAATTTATTTTTGAACTTAGAGAAATGAAGCTAACAAACTTGATGAAAGTTTCAAGTCCAGCTTGAAGCCAGAATGCAACTGAGCATTCATTTTTGCCATCGGATTTTTAAACTTGTCTTTGGTTAACAAAGTGTGGCCTGGGATGTTGCTTCTCGCCCTATTTTTGCAACCATGGCAGTTGCAGACAGCACCATCCTAAACCCTTACGAAGGTCGGCATGATGCTGTTTCCTCCGTGCTGATTGTTTCGTGCCAGCTCCGACTCTTGTAGACCTTTCTTGGGTCTCTCGTTGTCCAGTGAGCAACTGGGTGGGTGAATGGTTTGCACTTCAATCTTGATGAATAATCATAGAATCACCGACTGGTTTGGGTTGTAAGGGACCTTAAACATCACCCAGTGCCTCCCCCTGCCCTGGGCAGGGACACCTCCCACCAGCCCAGGCTGCTCCAAGCCCCGTCCAACCTGGCCTTGAACCCCTCCAGGGATGGGGCAGCCACAGCTTCTCTGGGCAACCTGGGCCAGGGGCTCACCCCCCTCACAGCCAAGAATTTCTTCCTGATATCCAATCTAAATCTACCAAAGGGTTTTATTCTGGTCTTTGCATTGTCCTTATTTAACTGATGAACTCACGTGTTGCTCTGACCCATTGAAAACAAGATGGGAGTATTGTGAAGTTGCCGGTACGACCGAATAGCCCGTATGACACAAGGCTGTAAGACTTGGCCGGTTACTCTTATTTAAATGAAAACATCTTCTAAGAACACAAAACTAAAATCCAATACAAACATTTTCAGTAACAGAAAGTCCTTCTGTAATCTTCAGTGAATTGTTCCTGGGCTCCGTTATCGTTATTGTTTTAAACAGCATCGGTATATGGAATGTGAAGGTAAATATTATGTTGTAAATGAATACTGGAAGGAAAAAATTGCAGTATTGAAAGAAAACTGCCTGCTCGCTTTGGAAGAGTGCATGGGCACTCCAGCTCCAGAGAGGTGCGTTAATCTAATGAAGATGAGAATTCTGACAGAGTTAAACAGCAGATTATTCTGCTCACTTGGAGGCCTCTGATGCTTGCTTAGATGGCAAGGCACCGTGAACCTGAACTACCATCATGACTTCAACTACTACTCATTTCAGTTTCTTTTTCTTCATCTTTAAAGTTTTACCTTCCTTCTTGGACAAAATAAAAGATATTAAACATAGCTTTTGAATTAGTTTCCGTGTTCATGTTCATGGGTATTCAGGTGTAGGTGGATAATTGTTCTTCCACAGAACGTTGTTATCTTGATGCTTCTTCCAGCCGGAACTGTGGAAGCTGAAGGAAGACAGCTCTGGCAGTCCTGCTCCCTGCGCTCAGGGGAGGATGCTTTCCTTCACCGCCTTGCTGGCTGTTCACTTCAGCGTGGTTTTAAATCTGGAAATTGCAACTAAGGTGCAATTTTCACTAAGAGACCCCTCAGGGGCTTTGTTAGTCTCTTTGACATAGTCTTTTTTTTCCCCATCATACTCAGCTCAGCTTTTCCTTTCTTTAAACTGACTGTGGTATTCATATCTACCTTATTTTCTGCATATGGTCTTCATGACTGTAGTTTGTGCAATGCCTGAGCCGAAAGGCGAGCATCCTCTTACGCTGCCTCTGAGGTGGGAGGCATTAACAAAGGGGAGCCGAAGCCCAAGAACCTCCGGGCATCGCAGGCAGGCTGAGGTGGAGCGAGGTGTTAAACGCAAGCCCTGCCCGTGAAATGAATGAAATGCTTTAAATATTTAATTTTTATACATCAGGTTATGTTTGTGGCATGACACTGAGTATGCTTTTGGTTGGCTTGGAAGTAACTACTATATTCAGCTCAGAGATGCTGCTGTCCTTGTTGAAGTCCCACTCGCTGATCATGGCACTGGGAGACAGTAAGGATCTTATTTACCTCAAACTGGGAAAAGACTTCTAGTTCCTACAGAAAGAAAACTCCTGAAGCACATACTGTATTAAAGCCAAGCTCTTTCCCTTTGAAAGCTGCAGCATTTGCTTACTCGCAGCAAAGGTGTCCAAAGTTACTTGGTGTCTCCTGCTGTGCTTAGGTGTTTGATCCGTCACAGCACGAGTGATGTGGCGTGTCCTTAAATTGGCAGGAGAATTGAATTGTCAGCAGATGTGAGGAGTCAGCACAATCTTAAGAGCAAGTTTTCCTAAACTGCCAGTTGCCTGTAGGTGAGATGTAGGAGTGTCTGTCTCACAGTCTGTGGTGTTGTCAGAGCTGTATGGTTCTTCTCAGCTCCATGTGGTTTCCAAAAATCTGCGAACAATACTTAAAATCCGTTCTGTGGATCTGTGAAAAGAGTAAAAGAATTCTCTCGTTTGTGGCTTACTAATAAGACTAAATTATCTCTGCATCGGTTCCTCTTTTATATTGTTCTAGAATAAAACTTGGAATGCTTTGCTATTGATACGGTGTTTTTTCTTGCATAAATTGGAGTCTAAAAAGTTGAAAATGTAATATTTTAAAGTCCATTCTAATTCTGTGCCCCATCGTGGAATTAATATGAGAAGGAGGTTGTTCTTAAAATCCAATTAGGATTTATCCTTTCAAAAGGAATGATAAAAAAAAGCGGATGAGAAATGTTTAAATGGTTGCTGCTGAGTTGCAGACGACAGCCCGTCCTCCGCCGGTAGCTGGCTGAGGGAAGGGGCGCCAGCCTTGGGCACTCCAAGGCCAGGCTGGGCACTGCCTCTCTCCTCCTCTCTGCTTCTCAAATGATGTCTTTCTGCAGCACAGCTCTGCCTGGAAGAGGCTCTTAGTGCCTCAGCTGGGGTATTCTGTCGCTACAGCACCGATGGGTGTATCTGTCAGCGCAAGGTTGGTATTCCTGTCTGTCAGAACCTCGCAGGTTACGCGATTTATATTTTGCAGACCACTTTTTCTTTGAGTTTTATCTCTCTATCCCACAGTGAATTTGGAAGTCTTGGTGATATGAAGTAAAACAATGCTTGCTTCTCCACTTACGTGAAAATCTTCATTTTCTTTGAACAGATAAACAATCAGATACTGTATGGAAGAAGTCATCAGAATGCGTCTGCAATCATTAAGACTGCCCCATCAAAGGTCAAGCTAGTTTTCATACGGTAAGAAGAGTTCTCATCAAAACATTTATTTGCACTTTAGCCTATTACATTATGTATTTACATATTTAGCCTGTTTTTAAAATGCTGAACTTACTCAGTTCTCTCTGAAGTGAAATAAACCTTTACCTTGACTATTCTTCTCAGGACAGTTGAAGTGTTCTCCTTAATAATGTAAAAAACAGCCCAAACCAAAAAGGGTTTAATGTAATTGAATGCCTATTTTGGGGGTGTCTGCTGGGGACTTGAGTTGTCCCTCTTGAGCCTGAGAGCAGCCTGGTAAGAGCTTCTTCTCCCACAACTTAGTAAGTGCTTTATGCTGGTTCTGCCAGCACAAGGATGGGGTGGGTGGTTTGCTTCACCCGGGATGCCAGAAGGGAGTGAAAATGGTAAGAGGGAGAATCTGACTTTGACAAGGAGCACTGGGTGGCTTCTGGAGGAGGGAATAGGCTGAAACAACTTTTCATCTGCATAAGAATTAACACGTGGGCGTCTTTTCTGTTACTCGAAGCATGAAAATGTTTCCTCTTTGTGTGAATTAAGGACACCTCCATGCATTCACTCGGAGGTTCAGGAAGTGTTACTCTTGTGACCCTGGGCGGATGGTCTGGGAAGAAGCTGCCTCTTTCCCAGAACTCATACATGCTTTAATATATTGGAATTTCATAGATGTATCTATTCCAGCTGTGACTTTCATTGGGTTTTTATTCCAATGTCATTTTATAGTGTCATCTTCTCACCAACGTATACATCATACTTGATAGCATTTTATATTCTTCGCTCATACACAGCTTACCTGTGAACACTGTAATAATCTGTGGGTGAATGCATATAAATGTGTACATTTACTGGCACGGCTCTGTCTGGTACAGCTTACACAGAAATGATGGAAGAGCAGCATTAGCGCGGTGACGAATGAGTTGCTATACTTGGCAGCACAGAGGATCTGGAGGAGATTAACGACCTTGCCTGCAGCTCCTGTCTTACTTTCCCCAGCTATTGAAAATTAAACATCATGTACAACAGCTCACTCACCATTACTTAATTGCATGTGGAAAATGGGCCTGGTTGGAAGCTCCAGAGGCAGAACCACAACTTATGAAACCAAAACCCGGGGTTTGGTGCTGTCGGGCAGCACAGAGAGCATGGGCTTCTTCCACCCTGCCCTGCTGCCCTGAGCACCGCAGCTGCCCGCAGAGCGTCTCCCCTGCGGCAAAGGGGGAAGTTAGCTCAAGTGGCCCATGGATTGGAAATCCTTGGTGCATTTTTCACGTTACGTTCAAGACATAAAGACCATTTAAGTAAGTCCTTAACCATAGTTCCCCTTTTCAGATCGTCTGTGTAGAAGTGGATTTCAAGGCAAAAAGTTGTCTTAATGATGATAATTAGTAGATACTGGAAATACCATTGGTTAAAACTTGCCTCTAGAGATTTTTATTTAAAAAAAAAAAAAAGTTTCCATTTTCAAATGGTGCTGCTGGGGTTGTAAACTTATGTCTTCACGCTTCCCAAAAGCACGCATCTTGTCGCTGCTCTCGGACTTGCCTTAGAGTGTGCTGACAACTGATGGGTCTCTTCGCTTGACCTGAGCAGCCATTCGAACAGCGATGAAAAGAAATCCTCCTGCTGAATGTTGTTAGTAACTGGAGCACTGGCTCTAATGCAGGGCGAAAACGAATGTCACTTTTTTTTTGGATGCATCGTCAAGTTCTCATAGTGAGAGCAGTGTTTCAAAATTTTAGATAAGCCAAATGAGACTGTCTCTCTTAAAGATGAATTTTAAGGAAAAACGAGAATCATTTTCTTTTCTTATGCAACCTGTAGTCCGTGAGCCCATTCTGTCTTGGTGTTACCCGTTCCTACACTTTAGACCACGAAACCAGCAGACATGATTGACTGAAAACATGAACCAAAAGACTTCGCTGGTCCCAGAAGTCTTGTCCGTGGTGCAGTTTGGTAGAAGAAGTTTTTTCTTGCTTTCTCAACTTATTTTAAAACTATACTATAAAATGGGGGTGTTGAAATGCCACTGCTGAGTGCATTGTGGTGCCAGCTGGAGTAATTAAGAGGAGCAACGGGCGTCTTGAATCTCCATCCATCTCTCGTTCGTGCGTGTGCAATGGCTTTTCCAGCTGAGAACAAAGCGCCGAGTGTAGCAGACTCAGCTCTCCTGGTAGGTTTGCTGCTTGGCTGATTTCGGATACGTTCCTCTGGGCTCTAATGATGTGGAAAGAGCAGGATACCGTTACATTTGTTATGCTTTGAAAATGAGGAGGAGCCAGTTGCAACAGAAATACTACTTTCCTCCTCCTGAGCGCTGTTACCCGTGCAACATCTTTTAAAAGTAGAAGGCCCGTAGCATAACATAGCCAAAAGACATCCTGGAGCACACGGGAAGGAGGGGCCACATCTCACCGTAGCAAAATAACGTATACTGCAGGAGTTACGAGATAAATGGATTCAGTCTTCATGTGCATGAAGATAGTAAAATCCCAGTTTCACCAGTGAAAGGCCCGAGTTGGTTATAGTTTTCCAGAAACACGTCATTCTGCAGCCTCAATAGTTCCTTCATGCCTGACCGAGCTGACCTCGGACATAAACACAAAAGTGCTGGCACTCTTGGGCTATTACTAAAAAGTGCCCTCTTTGATATCCAGAGGTGTTATTTTCCTCAGATGAAGGATGCTCAGCGATAAGCACGCTGCTCTGCACTTTGAAGCAGGAAACAGCATCAAGGTTTTCCTCTTTCTGGTGTTTTGGTTCACGTGCAGGGCAGGGGGATGTTTCCATAAACTCTTCAATCGGTGATGAAAGGAGCCCAGAAATTCCTGGGCACAGAAAAGCCTTTCTGTGAGAACTCTAACAACTATCATTAAACAACTTGGATTTTGTTGCGCCCACATTTATTTTTTCCTAGGAAAAAATAAAGAATAGAAGGCGTCTGCAGCCTTTTTGACTTTTTACTAAAATCCCAACGTACCGTCTGCGCTATAAAAATCTGTTCACACTTTTTTTTATGGCCAGGTAGTGTTACAATTGCATTCCCACCCTTTCCTGGAATTTTTGCTGATGAGACATAGTGCAGTCAGTGCTGTGAGAATCATAGACGTCCCCTTATATTTGAAAGCTTCTCGCTCTGGTTTATAAGCACCTTTTCCTCAATTAAGTTGATGATGATTATTTAAAACAGTTGACTTTGGCCAGGTTCCAAAATATAGGTCTTACCACAGCAGTGTTTCCCAGTGGTCTCATTAATTACAGGAGCTTGTTAATAGCATCTAAAAGATTTGCAGTTACAGTGTCACTTTACTACTTTCTTTTTTTTTTTTTTTTTTAAGATTCAGTGCATCTTGGGCTTTGTAACCTTCCACGGGAACAAACTGGAAAGCGTTTAACCTGCTCGCCCAGTTTGTCAAACAAACCAACCAATTGCCCAAACGCGGCAAGATTTCCCTGAGATGAACCGGCCCGGCCGGAGCGCTTCCTTTGATTACTGTCCAGTTGCCTGTTATCTGACCTCGAAGTCTTACAGCTGCTGCATTGACTTCCAAGCCGCTGTACCAAATACGGGTTGTCTTTTTGATTTCTGATATGAAAAATAAACAATAATTTGACTGCAGCTTTCCAAGGCGTCTACAGGAGTCTGGCGAGGGAAGCGCTAGGGGAAGTCAGTGGCCGTAGGGCGGGTAAAGGTCTTAGTTGCCTTTTGAAATTCCCGATCTGAGTCTCCAGCAACAGGGATTAACAAGGTAATAATCTGAGAACGGGACTTGTTTCTTGTAAGAATCTCTGTGCCCCAGTTCCCAGCACAGAATGGGTTTTATATCCACTCTGGTTTTTGTTCGTGCGTTTTACGTCCATCCTTTTAAGACGCATAATAAAACAATGTAATTAGATTTTACATCTGTAGTAGGAAATCCAGTTTGTATCAGAATGCTCTTTTACAGTGAGAATTTTATGATTCAGCAAATTCAATGTTTTTTCCATGCTCAATTAACTGCCTTTAATCTGTTTTGGTGCTTCAGTGTTGGTATAATAAGCAGATCAAATATAGTTTGAGTGCTTGAATCAAAGTGAATGGCACTGATTTCAAACCATCATCCCATTGTGTTCAGTTCTGTGATTCATTCTTTGGTATACCTTTATTCCTTAAAAGAAAATTCTCTTGTGCTGTGATGAAACATGAGAAATACTTTAAGAATAAAGTACGGTAGGATTTTGCTTATTTAAATACCATCTGTTAGCTGTCCAGAGTCGTCCTCCCACACCGCAGTCGTTCGTTCTGTTACCGTGGCTTTCTGGTGGTGGGGTTGTGAAACTCTCAGTGAAACCCACAAATCTCTGTCACCGAACCCCTCCTTCCGTTTCTAGGTGTAATTGTAAAGATGAATCTCTTGTTATTTATGGTGATGTGCAAAGGAGAGAGCGCCTTATGCTCTGAGGACTGGCAAGGCGAGGGCAGTGGCTGGGGCTGCCAGTTCTCATTGCTATTTAAACCTCTCCACGCTGTGACTCCATTACTGAGTCTTTGCTCTTCTTTTAGAGCCTCTATACATAACACCGTATGTTGTATGCCAGACTCTCAAATATTGTCACGTTTTAGAAATTATTTTTGCTTTAAGTTTGTTCTAACTTACGTGATTGGTCATATTTTAATAGCACAAACTCTGTTTTTACTTGCTTTCGTTGTTTAGGTTCCTTCATGTGGGAAAGCTTTAAAAATAAGCTCTTGCCAGACAGTGTGTTTGCAAGTTTGAACTTTTCCTGTTTTCTTCAGAGCTGTTTCCTCCCTGCTGTCCTACACATGTGGGAACAAGTGCACAGTTGAGGAATTTGAGGCTTTCAGACCTATTATGACTTAAGCTGCAGTTTAAATGAACATCAGTTGTTCATTTAAAATACCTGTATTCATTTGGCTCTCACATGGATGGGGGGGAGATGGAGAACAACACCGTTCTTGCTGTTAGTAGGAGAGGCTTTTCAAGAAGACGCAGGAATCAAAGGTCTTGCCTTGACCCAGCTGAAGGAAAAAAACCCAGCGTACCTTTTAAGGGTGCAGCTTTCCTGCAGCTCCTCTTTTGCGAAGGAATTTCTAGAGGGAAAACAAAGATGAGAAAATATGAGATCCTGACCTGATTTTTTTTTTTTTTTT
>VXBO01004196.1:401999-425475 GCA_013400135.1 Rhinoptilus africanus
AAGCAGGGCGTGAACAATACAAGTTTTCCATAATCTGCAGGACTTTATGCCCTGGTGTCACAACCAGTGGGAGCCCGAAGGGTTACTGGGCAAACGTTCATTCGCTTGGTCTCCAGATCTGTTCCAACTAAGATGTCATGCAACTGCATACAAGCTATTGGGTTTTTCTCCTGGTTCTTGATGTACTTTGTATTCCCAAAATGCATCCACAGCCCCTTACAAAGCTGTTGTCAAGTGATCTCTTAGTGTTGATGATGTGTGTAGTTGCAGATAGTTTGGCAGGAGGTCCGTCTCCCTCAGTTTGGACACCTAGAGATCATCTGGACTGCTGTGGCTTCTGCTACAAAGAGCAATTCAGTTCCTCCTGTCCTGAATTAGGTCATTTCAGTGCTGGGATGAATTGCCCTTCTGAGTCGATCTGGTTTGTGATTTGTCTCGATTTTGCACTGATCACAGAAGTTTGGACACTGTCTTAGACAAGGTGCTCTCCTTTTAGGCAGGTAGTGAAGCTCATTCAGTGTGCTCAACAAGGGTTTTCTTAGCATTACTTGACAGTGAGCTTACACCATCACAAACCTGAGAGATGTAAGAGTAAGTAAAATGGGAAACAGAAAATATCCTCAAAGGCAGGCATGGAACCTGAATTCAGGAATTGATGATGGTTGATGAAAAAATGGGGAAAAAACCCCCAAAATACAACTTGAATTGGGCTGAGGCTGTGGCTTATGGTTATTGTCTGTAGAAAGATAACTTTCTGAATGCTTCATGGGCCGTTCCAGCTGTGTGTGACATTCCTCTGAAGTGCCAGAGCCAGCTTTCTGATGAGTGCGGCACGGCGTTGCAGCGCAGCTTCGCTGGAGCCTTACAGCACACAACTTGAACTTCCCTTCAGGCTTGCTTTCTGCAGCGTGGAATGAGTAATCCCTTCAGATTTGTATTTGCATGTTGCTCTCTTTAGGCTTTTTTTTTGTGACAAGTGTTCGTGGTGGTTAATTATTAGTCAATAATAACTGTATTTGTCTTTGCTTAAGCTGCACATCTGCCCCTCCATCGGAGGTGCAGTTGTTAGATGGAGCCAAACATCAGAAGTTCTTATCTTTGGTCAGTGAGAAAGGACGGGGAATGTCCAGGGGTCCTATTTAGACTAGAAGGGAAGTAAAATGTAGTAAATTATGGCTATCTAATCTAATAAAGCTGGAAATGTATGAGCTTTTCTGAAGTTTAAAGAGTCTTTGCCATGTACATATTGCTTTGATCTTGCTTCTTGTGACCCTTTGCAGTGAGGAAAGCTGCTGGTTTCTTCAGTGGCGAGCCAGTCAGTGACGGTGGTACAGGCAAAAGGCACTCTAACCACCAAGCAGATCGAATTCCCGTTTCCACTCAGAAACTCATCCTGAGAGGTCAGAGGCAATAAAAGTATTTGTGGGAGGAGTGATGAATTCCTTCCCGATTCAGTTTATGTGTAACTGATGAAATATAAACAGCTCTCTGGTGCACGAGCTCAGGAAGGAGGTGGGCTCCCGTCCCAGCGTCTTATACAAACCAGTACGAGAGCTGGAACAAGAGCGGTGGGTGTTTATCATTCCTGCAGATAACGGAGGGGGAGCGCCTGAGCCTCCCTGCTGTATAAATTGCATTGTACGTTACTTTGACCCTGCGAGTATGAAGCTGCATCTTGACTGTGAAGGGTTTAGACGTCTTAACCTCAAGTGATATCGAGCACTGGCAACTGAGAACAGCTTTCTCGGAGGTGGTTGTGTAGCAGCTATTGGCAAAACCATGGAATGCTCATTTGCAGCCCCTGTAATTTGAATATGATGTTCAGACTTCTAAGCTGTCTGCTCCTGCATCAAAAGAAAATGGTTGCTCCTTTCAGTTGTAAATAAATTTGTGTTTTAGTTGAGGACACTTATGGAAGTGGAGAGCAGAAAGAGCAATTTATTATTAGATCTGTCACTTTAAAATATGTTCCCACTTTGATTCTGCTTTGAAGCATTCTCCTTTGAAGCAGCATTAAAGTATTTAAATATGTACGAGTCCTAGCAGGGAGAGATTACAAGTTGTGACACTTTGTAACCTTGGTTTTTTTTATTATTTTTTGCATATTTTTTTTTCCAGGGAATTACTGTAAGTGGGTTTTTTATTGCTTGGAATAATAATGGCCATCCATTTAAAACTGCATAAAGATGTTTGCCCAGGGTTTGGGGAAAAAAATAAATTTGTGTGTATACATGAAGTAGAAAGTAGTTTGTATAATTAATTACACCCTACTTTGTCATGCAGCTCATGAAGCTTCTGTCTAGCAATTTTTAGACTATTTCTTACAAAGGTTTATACATACCTTCCTATTTTCAAGTTTGCTCCTAATTGCAAGGCGTGCAGCGTGCATTGTAAGCTACAGAAGCGTTGTTAGTTCTCATGCTGTTTGTGCTTCATATAAACTATTGTCAGAAAAACCTCTGCAGTCAAGTAGAAATGCCTAGATCTCTTAGACACCTTATAGTCGCTGATTTATTCTTACAGGCAAGAAAAGCAACATAATTAGATCGATGTCTCATGAAGATAAGGAAAAACGTCCTTGCCTAATATGCCTTACGGGGGAAAATGCACTTGGAAATTGTGAAACGCTTTTGAAATTCATGGGCTTGATTCTGTGCATTCCTCAGATTTCTGCCTTGGCCCTCTGTTTCTGCATCGCGGGACGCTCCGCTTCTGGTCTTAGCATGGTTTTGGTTCGTGCAGGGCTTTGAGCAGGGCCAAGAGGAGAGGCTGGGAGCGAGCACGGAAATGAGCAGCACAGAACCAACTCCTTTGAGTTATGTGGCTGTTTGGTTGAAGATAAGTCAATGAATTCGCCAACCTTTGCCTGCAGGATTTATCCTTTCAATGCCTGTGGCTGAATTTCCCATACGCTGCTCTGCTGAGAGCTATTGATTTACAGCGTTGTCTTTCGGTGATCAGAACACACTAGCTTCCTGTGACTAACTCTTGAGGGATAAAATGAGACTTTTTTCCTTTTGGACTCTTCTGTAAGATGTTCGTAAACACATACCAGTCCAATATTTTACTCCAGAAATTAAAGAGGAAAAAATTCTGTTTGTGTTAGAGTAACCTGAAAAATAGTAGGTAGGACCAGAAATCAAACCCAGAAGACCCACTACGTGAGAAGTCGTGTCTGTTCATCTCAAGATGTGCAGCGCTGTTACTGATTCCTCTCGGTCACGTTTTGGCGAGCAGAGACTATGTGATAGTACTGAATCTTTAGGAAAATGGGTTTTGCATCACGTTTCTGGCTTCTGTGTTCTGTGAGAGTCGTTCACCCCAAAAATAGAGCTGCATCAGTACAGTTTTTGAAGCAAAACTTGGTGTCTTTTTTTTCCCATATACCTCAGATTTGCCTTTAAAAATTATCACTGAAGTCGTATTTTACTTGGTTCAGGTTTACAGGGGCCAAAAAACTGCAGAGCTAATTCCACAAGCCAAATAATTTTAAATGGCAGTTGAGGAAAAACATTAGCAAGGCAGAATGCTATTTAATAAAAAAGAAAAAAAAAAGATCTTGAAAGTTACAAAGTTATCAGATGCCAACTTAGGAATGCATTTTAAAGAGGGTAGAGGAAAAGATGCCACACATAATAAGCATCTTAGAAAAATAATGCACTTTATAGGTAGGGGGAATCAGTGTTCCTCTGTTTTCTTCTCCCTGCATTTTATAAAATTTATTCCAACTTTTTGCATTGAATCTTTTCGAAAAGACCACAGCAAATATGAACAAAAAAGAAAAAGCAATCTATTGCAGTGAAACAGGTAGTATATTTCAATAATGTAGTGTTAGACTAGAAATAAGCAGTTTACGGATGTAGGCTATTGGAAGCCTAGGCTTCTAGGCTAGTAGGCTATTAGAAGACGCTAACAAAGATTTAGCACATGAATTGATGTGTAGGGACCATAAACTCCAACTGCATCCTGTGATAATCCACACAAAATTAGATTTCCAAAGGATGTGATGTCAGTATATCCCGGATGAAACTGCTGTGGTCCCAAGAAGGGATATAACGTGTTTGCTAGTAAAGAACAAGAGCAAAGTGTTTCCTAAGCTCTAGCTTCTAGTAAGAAGCGGTTACTTTTTATGCTAGTAAGAGTATTTTCTTAATGGTCAAAGTGAACTCAAAAGAGAAGTTTGGCCATTGTGGTTTAGTGTGTAATGTGTGGTTGGTTGGTTGTTTTACAGAAGTGAAGATGCCGTCAATCAGATGGCTGTTACTCCTTTCCCATTACCTTCCAGCTCCCACTCTTCTATCGAGGTAAGGTTTATGGCTTGTTGTTTTTTTTTTTTTAATTAGGGATTGCTAAATTAGACAGATTAGTCATAATTAGTAGTTCATTATGAACTCCAGCACCTTGTCTAATTAAACCCTGAATCATAAAATGTGTTGGGTAGGAACTTGACCTAATAGGCACATCTTCCCCTGTCTCTTCTTTATTGCTCTCATCGTTCCTGAAAGGGCTGGCGTGGCATTAACGACAGGTATTAAACAGGTTATTGCTGTACAGGAGGAAGAAAAGTCTCCAAATGAAAACTTTGCCGTCTCCTGTCCTGATCTTTTTTCAGCTGTTGAGAGTAGTTATGGTGATGCTCTGGATATCCTGGAACATGAACGCCCTCCTACAGAAGAGAAATGAGCATTTGTCAGGGGAAAGCTCCCACCTCCTAAGTTCCTTTTCCCCCTCCAACCAGCATCTCTAAAAACGAGTTAGGGATGACCAGCCACTAGCTGTGGTAAAAGAGGTCACTGTGTAGATGGTTTGCATTACAAGAGACAATCCCAGCGTAACTGAGAGCCCTGGTCCAGCACTTCCTCCTGTGCCCCGGCATCGGACTCCCTCGTTCCTGCCCGCTTTCTTCCTGGAGGAGCAGAGGAGGGCTGTTCGAGCAGCGAGCTCTGGTACACAGTGTTGTAGAATACCTTCTTCCAAGGCAAAACCTTCCTTAGCGTGGTAACGTTACCAATGTTTTCCATCATTATAGTTGCTGTCTCAGCCCCGGTGCAGACTGATTGCTCTCTTGTGCACCATGAATCCCTTCAGTGTCACCACATTGCTATCAGTTTGACATCTCGATATGGCGTAACTGAATTTTCTAGATAAAGTACATGGTTAGCCTTGCTGTTGCTTTTTAATTCTATTTCTATTTGACCTAATAAAGCAAAAGATGTTTTATAATTCAATTGGGGTTTGGTCTTGCCTTGAATTTGATAAATTCATGTGCATTGAACTCCTGGTATTTCAATAAGCATTACTGTGATCCCACAGCACTGGTCCGCGCTGGGTAACGCTGGATGAATCTCCTGTTGGCACGCTTGCCATTGCTTTCCAGATTATATTACCACTGGTGCCTGCTTCCACACAGGCGTGGTGCTGTACAGCGCCAGAGCTGCTTAGTTTTTGTCTGGATCTGAGTCATTTTGGGGCAGTGCTTTCGCTTTTCGTTCCCTCCTGCACTAAAGCAGCAAGTCCCAGGTGCAGCCGCTGGATTGCAAATTACTCTACAGTTTACAGAGCCCAAGTTCATTTTATTTTTGTTGACTCTCTAATACCTGCATTTGTTCCCAGCTTTGGTTAATATTTGTGTCTTCAGGAGGAGCCAGGACGCTTTGTTTAGGCACATTCTGTGCTGTGGTCAAATCACCGTAATTAGACTCTTCCAGCACGTAGGAAGCAAAGCGCGTTATTTGTCTTTAGAGGGAGATGCTTGTGGGTTGAGTTTCAGGCATTAATGGCAAGCTTACTATTTACGTTGCATCTGTTTTATAAGTAAATACAGGTTTTTACCTCTAGCTAGTATCCTCTTATTATATGAAATGAATGTAACCAAAAGATACTGTTGCAGCATAGAAGTTTACATTGCTTTCCCTTGTCAGCTGTTCCTGACTTTAAACAAAGCAAAACAAAACTGACTGTGCATTACATCTTGAAATTATATCTTCAAGTGTCTTTGAAATACCAAATAAATATTTAACGTTGTGTGTTACATACGCTGTACGTGAAACTCGTCAGACCAGATTAAATAGCCTGGCTAGTGTGACAGAATACCAGGGTGCCGTGGTACCCTGTACTACTGTGTTCGTTTTCTTCATCTTGTCTTCATTAAGGTATTTTAATATGGAAAGTGATAAACAGTAAATATGCCTTAAAACAGGGTCTTACTTTGTTACATGGAGTTGCAGGACAGGATAAAACTATGATGTGGTGCAATACTGTGGGCAAGCCACCAGAAGTAAAGTATATTAAATAGTAATTACTGTGAAATCTCTGTTTTAAAAAGCCTCCATTCGTCCGAAAGCCACAGAATGAGATGTTTTGTTGCAATACTTAACGGAGTGAGCCTTTGTACTGACACAGAGGCACCTCACCTGTCAAGTGGCAGTCAGGATATTCGGTTAATTCTCATTGCACACTTAAATGTAAAAAGTCTAATGAAAATTCAGAAGTAATTTTGCTGCTAGGACTGAAGATCTTGAGATTTGATTTGTTTTACAGAGTCCATTTTGCTTTGCAAGAGAGAACAGCTCCAAAATTGGATCAAAGGCTTAAATGTGTTATAACTATTTTAAAATAAAGTACATTGAAATAGTAAAAAATCTTTTCCGATTCACCTCCTGGTTGGTTTAAAAAAGGGAAGGAGAATTAACCTGTTAAATTTCACATGTAAGCGAACTAGTGATACTCTAACCTTTAAATTCTAATTTAACGTTTTCCCTGGAAAGATGCCGCTTCCTATCTGCCTTAACTTTAATTGTCAGTATGGGAAGGAAATTAATTTTCTTCTAGCACTAACTATGCTAGTTATTATCTAGAGAAAATCCTGATCAGACGAGCTTTTCTATTTAGTATGGTGCTGGTTTATGTTTCATTTTTGTGGGGAGTCCTCTATAGAAAGAGAAAATCTTCTCATGCAGGAGACAGTTCTGGAGCACATCTTGGTGAAAATACTTACGTCTTTGGGGCCATTACCTTCATTTGCTGGTTCTCCAGCGGCTGTCGTTGGATGTCAGTTGCAGTATTGTCACAGTAATGGGCAGAAGTACCTGAATCCTGAGCTTGGTGACCACGTGCTTTAACCCAAAGAGCTTCGGCTCTACCAGCACCTCCAGAGTGGAGCTCTTAGTCCTGCTGCTATTGACCTCTCCAGATTGTTTGAAGGAAACTGGGCCGCCTTTCATACAAACTCAACAGTTTCCACAGCTGATAGGGATTAGTCTGGCCTTAAAAGCTGACCCAGACCTGCACCTAAGTGCTCGCATTGGACTACCCTGTGGTACTTCGGGCCAGCCAAGTAGAGTCTGTCTTTCAAAACTTGTATCGCATATTTGTCTCCTGGCATTAGCATGCTTTAATTGTGGATATTTTTACTTCTTCACGCTGCTACTTGTTTAGAAAAGCAAAAGAAAAGGTGAAGTTGTCTAAATTTTTTCTTTGGATATTACGGGGGACCATAGCTCTGTTTAAAAACTGTTATCAATCATTTCTGCCAGGATCACGGTGGCACTGAACCTGCAAGTAGCGAAGAAAACCTGAGTTTGGAAGTTGTCATGAAAAGCTTGACTGATGAGGAATCCAACAAACCTGTAAGTGACTTAAAGCATTATTTAATGACGATCAGAGCTTAGAAACCACAGGCTCATTGCCTTGATTTGTTTTCCATCTGCCTTTGTGTTGGAGTATGACAGCACGCTTTTGTCAAACAATATCCAGTACACGTAAGAGCAGAATCAAGCTCTTAGCTCTTTACATACATAGACGGTATTCCTGAACTAAGCAGTCAGTATAATTTGATAAAATATAGAGATAAGAGTTTTTATGTAGAATTTTGGCCCTCTCTTGACCTCTTTCTCAGTGAGGGGATTGAGTTTCCACTCTTGCCATCCGTGTGTGACAAACTTCAGAAAAAAGCGTGGTCTGTAAATCGTATTCGTATTTATATTCATAGCGTCGTATATTATAAGGCCAAAATGTCTATTATCATAATCTAGTCTTGCCTCCTGAATAACAGGGCTATAGAGTTACTCTCAGTAATTTCTACATCAAGCCCATAACTTCTGGTTTAATGCAGCACTGTCAGTGAGCACTGTAATAAATACTGAACTTCTCAGGGATACAGATGGTGGGGTTTGTTGTTTAATATGTCAGGATCGTGCATTATCAGAGATTTGAAAGTCCTTCAGGGTGCAGCTCTAAGCTCTTTTTTTTGGACTCAATGTGAAAAATGCAAAATGGAAAACTACTAAACGTGCCGAAGAGTGACTAACCTAAAGGTACGTAAAATGTGCTGAGGCAGTCTTTTTGTTCAACAGCCTACTCCTTTTTCAAGGAGGGCGTTGGCTGAGGCTTTCCGTGTGTGCACAGTTGGTGTGTGCTGTCCCCCAGCTAAGGAAACCTGACATTTCGGGATATTTTTTTCCTTAGATGTCTTCTTCCTGCTCCATCATGTCTTTTACAAAGAGTGTCCTAAATTTTGCAGATATGAATTGAATATACATAATGTTCTATAGCTAGTAAGTATTTAATTAGCGAAGTCTATGAACTCCCAAGAGTTAGGAAGTGTTATGTGCTATTCAAGCATCAGAATTAACCACCCATGCAAAATGGATTGGTTTGTGTTCCTAATGGATTACAAAAAAATTGGATTATTTCTATTTGGTAGCCTGGTGCAGAATCCTCCTTTGATGCATTGAAATATAAATTAATCAGAGTTTTATTTTTATTATTCATCTGGGTTTATTGCTCAACTTGGCAAGAAGCTTTTGAGGGGTTACAAGGTAATGTGAAAAACTGAGACTGAAGTGGTTAAAAATGTATTCAAAGTATTGTACAAAAATGAACTCTTGGTGTAGGATATTGTGCTGTGCAGCTTTTTGCAAGGTATTAGAGGAAATGTGAATTTAATGGAGGGAAGAAAAAAATTTGCAGCGATCCAAGGTAGGTGTGGAGGGAAGATGCTGCTGGGACAACAGGGAACTCAGAATATATGGGCAGCTTCTGTTCAAACTTGAAGTAAGAAAGAAGAGAACAGTGGAGCCAAAGGGTAGAAGTTGCAGTATTTTAGACTGAAAGGTGAAAAAAGGAAAAGATAGCGTTGGTGGGAAGAGTTGTCCAGAACAGGACAACGGCAGAAAGGTAAGAGAAGACAAAGTCATGGATTTGTTGAGACCTTGTAGGTGAGAAAAACATCAGTGTAGTACTTAGTTTTCCTTTCCCACTATCCATACCAAGTTATCTCAGTTTTCCACTGAAATTGTTCCTGTAACAGCAACTGACTGTTACAATTTACATTTTATCTTTGGAATTCAAACCCCTTCATCCAGCAGGCCAGTGTTGTTATCCTCGCGGCAGCACAGAGAGGAGGCAGCTTGTCCCAGGTCACTGTTTGCCTCGAATCATTATTTTGAGTTTTGGAGGGTATTTTATTGAAGCTAATGAGACATTTTCAATACACCTCACTTTCTTTTTTGACTTTTTAGGATGTGAAATCTAAAGCTGACAAAGCAATGGCAGCAGACCAGCAGGAAGTGGAGGAGCAGCTCCCAGAAAATGTACGTGTGTTTATGTTAACTGCTAAGGGGGTGCTCCGGGGGCTTGTTATACCTGAAGATTGAGGGATTTATGGGGGAAAGGGGTTAACTGAGGAGACATTAAAACAATTTTCTTGGTGAATACTTAAAAAAATTACTTGCTACTCCTTAAGTATGTAGAAATAGTCACACAGGCTAATGTCAAGGATGTTCTTTGCTGTTTAAAAGTAAAAAAAAACAACCAGCCAAACAAAAAGACCCAATCAAAAAAACCCCAACACGTTATTTGGTGTGAGAGGCACAGCTAAGAAAGGTGAAATCCTATCCCTACTTCCTTCATGGCCCTTTCTGTAAGCACAGTTTTTCAGTCATCCTGATTTTCCATTTATTTATGAAGAGAATGTTTTCAGTTCATCTATGCTTACTGCTCATTTCCCTTCTATCAACTTAGGGGACTTAGTAAAGTATGATAATCGGTAACTAACGATGATGTCCACATAATGTGCCTTTCTGTGATTGACAGCTGATCTCTTTTGCTTCTGCTTTGCTTTTAGGTCCTCAACCAGATCAAACAATCCAAATCTTCAACAAAAGTACCAGCCAACTTACAGGAGATACCCCTGGTGCCAGCACCTACTTATCTTTCTCCAGAGGCAGAAGTCACCAGCCGTAGTATGAACCAGTTATTTTTTCCACCAATATAGAGTATATTTAATACCCTAACCCAGGATGGATTTTTTTTTCCCCATACAACTTTTGCTGAGATTTTTTCTTTGAACATCCAATGACCTATTTCAAGTTATTTTATAAAGTCTTGGTATTTTCCTCTCATTTTATAATTTTTGAGAGCTTGAAAGTGTCTTTACTTGGTTTTCCTGACTTTTACATACAAAGGCGTTGTTGTTCTTTTTTCATTAAAACAGAAGGAAAGGCAGTCTGGGACATCCTGTCCGTTAGATGGTGCTGGAACATGGCCTTATCTGCCCTGAGTGGAATACACCTTGCCACCATTATCTGAATTGTATAGATTATAAATGAATTAGATGTCCTCCCAGACATTTACTCTGAACATTTACTCCCAGAACTCTAGAGTCATTGTGATTTAGATATTTCAGAAGTGACTCAGAGTAGCCTTCTAAGTTCGATTTAGATTGGTAAAGGTGAAGAGTGAAATACGAGAGCTTAATTAGTTGCTCTCATACGATTCCTTTGATGGTTCTCATTGAATAGTGTGACTCATTTCTTTACCTTTTTATGTTCTTAGGTGTTGGTGTCTTACCACCTCCACAGCCTGTGGATCCAGCAACGTGTCCTATAGTTCCGGGGCAGGAGATGACTATAGAGATATCGAAGGGTCGGTCAGGCCTAGGACTCAGCATTGTCGGGGGGAAAGACACTCCACTGGTGAGTTTCTGGTAAACTAATACTTACTGTCAGTGTTAAAGAATAGGAGACAGAGACTAAGAAAACATGGAAACTAATGATGCCCTTAACCTGTAATTGCTCTGATGAATTGGTCAATACAGGGAGGAGAAACCAGCAACTACAATCTCTGATAACAAATTGGTAATTTTGCCTTGTGTCAGATCAGTTGGTAAAATGGAAAGGTTTGTGTTTCAGTAATGCTTTCAGCTGTGGTCGGAGTTTACAAACGTGTTCTTTTTGAACCATTGTGAAATAAGAGTTTCAAGCAGGTAAGTTACCAAAATGGTTGGACTAGAAATTAATGTCACAGAGGCAGAGCCACTTCAGCAAGGTTAACACCTCCGTCTTGAGAGCATAAATGCTTAGTAGCTGTTTAAACAAACAAACCGTGATTTATCTCCCTGCCAGCAAAAGCCCTTGCTGAACAGTGGTAAACCATTGGTAATGTTTTACTGTTTTCTGTGTCTTTTTGCTTAATCTTGCTCTTGACTATGCTGATTTTAAAAAAATTCTTTTCAGCTGAATTAAAATCTATCACTTCAAGTATGAACTCAGCAAGTTGGTTACGCTAAACCCTTCTCTGCCTCCGCTGGTGCTCTTTCCACTCCACTTTCCATTTAAGAGATGCTGTGTTACAGTATAACTGAATGTCAGATTGGGTTTTTTAAATGTCAAATTCAGTTCTTCCAGTAAACAAGTCTGCTGCAGAGGTGTCTTTACGGGGTTCTCCTGAATCCCCTGCCGCAGGGACACTTCAGGCAATAGAGCTGCTCCATTACATGCAGTTAGTCCTGAAAATATGGTGGTGCATCATTAAGCAATGAAGCTGCCGTCAGCAGGTACAGGGAGTTGCAATGTAGTCATCTTCCTCCAGACCTAGAAAAAGAAGGAAAAAAAACGAGGCAGTTGAAAGGAAAAAGAAAGTTTTGTTTTGCAAAATGTAGGCTGTATCTTTTACAGTATTAAGGCTGAAACTGGAAAAGGTTCCGCTTTTGGTCCCATTTATTCAAGTCTCTGATTATGTAAAGTTTGGATGAATTGCTATGTTTCGCATGGAGATAGATCTGAGTTATGTTGAAGCCTATATGGTTTTCACTCTGTCCAGCCCCGTGCTGTTTTGTACCCAGGCCCTTTCTTGTCAAGCTCCTCAGTGTTGAGTAAATTGCAAATAAGAAGTTAAGTCATCTCTCTGCTTTTTCATTTAGCTGGAATTTGGAAATAATACATGGCAGTCTGTCAGACGCAATCTGGTACATGTCTTTCATGAGATTTTAATGTAAATAAATGAAAATTATAAATACCTGCTCTCCAGAGCAGATGAGAAAAATGAAAAGGATTTTATTCTTTAAATTGAGTAAATGGTTTTGGTTAAGTATTATACTTTTATTAGTTTATTCATTAAAGTGTCCTCCTAGGAATTTATTTTTAAAATCTATGTACTTGATTGCGGTAACTGAAATTCCTGAAGGGAGGGAGCTCCGATGTTTCAGATCCTTACATTACAGGACTTATCAAAATGAGTCCCTGTTTCTTTTCCTATTGCTGAATCTGCTCGTTCAAAGGCAGGCAATGTTGTTTCAGAGGAAACCAAGAGGTTTTGCGAGACCAGTCTTACTTTTTTGCCATGAAGGTACAAAACTTTTTGTTTAAAAGTTGAAATGAAGTTCAGATAACAAAATGAGGAGGGGTAAAAGAAAATCCTACTCAGGACTGTGGGAAGGTTTCTGTCTTTCTGGGTTTCATGGACTAGAGAGGAAAATCTAATCTAAAAAACCAACATCAGGTACATGGAGCTGAATGGTGTATCTTGTCTTGCTCTCCATCATTTGTTTTTAACTTGGGGATATAGATGGACATTTTATGTACTTCAAAAAAGGCAAAATAGATTGACTTCCAGCTTCAGTGCTTGTGTATGTGTTATGTGCCACAGAAGTTTCTCACTTCTGAAGGGCTCACGTGGCAGAAGCTGTGTACCCAAGACCCGCTGTTTCCTGCAGTGCAGAGAAATTAAAATGAAATTATAATTGTCTTCAGCAGTTTGGGGTTGGATTTCTAGCTATTTTTGAAATGGGAATTATCAGACCAAAGTCAGAAAGAATGGAAATAGCAGCATTTGTAGCCTATCTCTGCAAGCATGAAGCAACGATGTCTTTCGTACTCTTGGAGTTCAGATGGCACGCGTGGACGATAGAGGTGAGGTGCCCTGACAGGACCATGGGAATGTGCTCCATCTGGGATGAGCAAAGGCATGGCAGAACAGGGGGGAATCTGCTGGAGCAGCGTCTGTGTGCCGCGCAGCTGCAGAGGCTTCTTTTACCTTTTTGTCCTCTGAAAAAAACAGACACGAGCACCCATTTTTTCCTCCTTTTTCTACTGGGGTATCTTTATTTCGTACCTGCGCAGGTGTGCAAGTGCCTACAAAACAATGAAGAATATGAACCCCAGTTCCCAGGATCTCAGAAGCAATTTATCAGGATGGGGGATACAGAGAGGCTGCTCCTCGGTAGAACTTGTCAAATCTAAGGTAGCCACGGCAGGAGTATAAGGGCATTAAAATGCACTTCATCTACAAATGCTTCACTGACTCAGCACGGATGCACAGCGACAGCTCACATGTGATGGGAAGGCTCGCTTCGGAATATTTTGCATCTTTCTTAAAGACAAATTCCCAGCATTTGGAATAATAAGTCTGGGAACCCGCTAAAGGGACGCAGTGCTTTAGAATGAAATACAGAGCGAGACTTTTCAGCCCTAACCTTAGGAATCGCATCAGAAATCACCACGTAGAGACTTGAAATGTACAGCCTTTGAGCAGGGAGGTTAATTTGTTCAGGAGGCTGGAAAGTGATGTCTTAACCCCTGTGAAATGTTTTTTGTTGAGAAGGTGACCGTCACATTACGCTTGCTAAACCTTTCAAGTTGCATGTATTATAAGCAAGGACTGTGGCTTTGGGGAGCCGGAGAGCATCAGCCTGTCGACAAGGGCTGGGGAAGGAAGGATTGTGCTTGAGAGTTGTCTTTATGTTGTTGATCTTTAGACTGCAGTAGCCCTTAAGCAGTCTGTTTTACTTCTATTCTAGGGGTTGATTTGTATTTTTATTTTTTTCCTCTCTGTCTTTCATTTCACCTTCCCCTGTGCCCCTCAGAGAACACAACACACGGCCTCTGCTTTAAGGCAATTAAACTGCCGAGTGGAGCTGGCTGAAGTACAGGGCTTTCCGTTTGTGAGGAGATTTTCTTTTTTTGGTTGTAGTCCAGTCAAACTTGTAAAAGTAACCTCAAAGTGGGATTTTTTTTTAAAAAAAAAAAAAAAGTGTTTTCAGAAACATCCCAAACTGAGGTTTGAGGCTGTAACTCTGCTCCCCAGGACACCGTCCTGACCTCTTATCCCCCCCGCCCCGGTTGCTGAATGAGATATAAATGCTTGTCAGCTCCACCGCTGCTAATAGCAGCCATAAACCTGGCAGGGATGTCATTGTCACTCGGCAGCTGCCGGTGCTCCCGGGATTCCTGGAGGCGACAGACCTGTTTGGGCAAGGCCTGGGGTGCAGGGCTGGGAGCCACCAGCTGGCCCCTGGCTATGTGGGCTGGGACCCCGCAGGATAACGCACCCTGCGGGATACGGGACTGGCAGCACCGGGTAGTCCAGTCCACCATAAACTTAGGAAACATTCCTCAGCTATTCTGCTTTTGATTCACACATTCTGCAGAAGTTGTTTCCAGGCAAATAATTTAGTTGCAGGTAACGAGCTTTTTTCCCTCTGAGACTGCCTCGCCAGAAAGTTTCTACGAGGTTTTCTTCTGAAATCATCTGAGAACAGGGCATCGAAGAATTGTTTATTAAAAGATGATACTCCTCCAGGTGGCATGTGGGGTTAAATCATCCGAACCCCATTATCACCCCAGGATGGGTGAATGCCACGGTGTCTTGTCCAGTTAGCGACTTGCAACGAGCCGTTTTCTTTAAAACAGCATTGTCAATTTACAGGGATTTTATTCTTGGCAGCGCATGGAAAAAAGCATCGCTCTAAGATGCAAACATTTTCTTAGTTGATGGGAGCACTGTTTTGCTTCCAGCTGAATAATTTAGCACTGGCTGAGTTGATTACTCCTAGTTATTGACTCTGTATTTGCTGCCCGGGTGATTAAGACGCTCAGACGTGCTGGAAGGGGATTCAGCGGGCTGGAGGCTGGTACAGGGACATTCCCCCAAGGCAGAGTTTGAAAACCCTGGGAGGGGAGGAGAGCGCAGAGGCTCAGCTGGGGCTTGAAATCCCAATTAAGTGCTGAAGAGGCACCCGTGATATAAAAGAAGAAAAGATTGCAGGAGCGGTAACCGGGGGGCTCTTTGGAGGTGGAGTAGCCAGGAGGCGGTCGCTGTCTGAACCTGGCACAGAAACGAAGAAGAAGAGAATACTTCATTCTTTGTCTTTTTCCATTGAAAATGACCACAAACCTCTCATACAGAATTTTTATATTTTGAATTTGGTAAATAAAAACTTTTTTACTTTTGCTTTCATCTGGCTTTAATAAAAAAAAAACATTTTTAAGGCAATTAACAAACTTTAAGGTACTCCATCTGTAACATAAAGTGATCCGCAAAGCCAGGGAAATGGAACACATTAGCAGTGCTCCAAAAAGTAACAGAATATGCCTGGGCTCGGCTAACGCTGGGTGGTGTGAGAGCTGGTAATGCTGGAGTGGGCTAGGAGCAAGCTTTTCTAATCCCTTGGTTGCCCAGAAGGCTTTCTGGCTCGCGGCGGAGCAGGGGAGCTGCGCGACGGTGGGGATGCAGTGTGACAGAGGAATATTTAGATTCGTTCTGTCAGTCCAGGTGAGTCATACCTTGCATAAACCCCTTCTGTTAAGGAAGGGCAAGGGAATAATCAAGAAAACTGTGACTTTAAATTGCAGCTGTTCAAGACCCGATGTTTGCCCCTGGAGCTGTGAGGGCTAATTACCCTGCCAGGATCTCCATGCTGCCAAGAGCAGGCTGTTGCTAATAGCGAAGCCAAGTCTGATATCTCTGTTTTGTGCCGTGCTGCAGTCAGCAGTGGGGACCTACCTAAACACGAGGACTGATGTGAGTTCTGCCTTAGTAAACAACCAAGTTCTCCCTTGATTGAGCTTTCTTCCCTCCCTTCCACCTCAGTTATATTTAGATCCAGGCAAAAATAACTTCGTCGGTTATAGGCAGCTGAGGTCTGAGCGACTTTGTAGACAGTCATCAAGCGTAGCTAAGACTGAAACTGGTTTAGTGGGATCTGCTTACCTTGTAACTACAAATGAAAAGCAAGATACTGGCCTCGGGAGGGTTTCAGCGATATATCGTCTATAGATACTGTTGCTGTTAAGTCTGTGGGACAATGAGTGGAACAATAGAGTGAAAAATGGTAATAGAAGGCAAAGTTTTTAATCGTGGCTGGAGAATTGTAGAGGAAAAGTTTGCGGTTGGGAGAGAAAAAAATGCAGTCACTTCTTAACCGTCACCCACATTTATAAAACAGAGGCAATTTAATGACAGAGTGGTAAATGCAGTTAGCTTGAAATTGTGAGGAATTGCTTTGTCTCTTGGTTGAATAATGTTAAAATGGAGTTGGTGGATTCATCATAATTCCAGAAGGACGTTAGCTTACAACAGCGTGAAAAAACCAAACTGCCTTGTACATGAGTTATCACAAGTGGGAATGAGAGTACTAAGTTTTGCAAATCATGTATTTGATGGATCTTTGGCAAGGATTTAGCTGACTGTACGGCTAGCTTGCGTAGCAGGGCCTTGCTTGAAGAAGCTGGTGTCTTCCAGGAGTGAAAATCATCCATAAAATTTAAGCTCACACTGTACGAAAGCAGCAGGACGTGTCAGAAGGGACTTCAGGAGCGTCTTCCTTGCTGCTGGTTGAAACCACTGGCTTTTGGCTTCCTGTGTCCTATGCATTTGAGATCTCGTGCATTCTTTATAACCAGTGTTATGCACTGTACACTGTAAATTTTGATTTTTTTTTATTTAATAAAATAATGAGAGTTAGAGAGTTAACGTTTTAATATGTAGTTCTGTGTTTTATTATTCCCTCTAAAATGAGCATGTATACTTTTTGAAAAACTTTGGTTTGCTTTGGCATGTGATTCATAGAAGCAGAGCTCTTTCTATCATTCTGACTTAAGTCATATATTTTTACACTAAACATCTTATTACCTTAGTTTTATTATTTCAGAATCAAAGGAGAGCTTGCAAATGTCTATGACTGCAGACCGAAGGAATGTTAATGAATAGTGCCATTGAATTTTCAGGTTTTAGCTTTTCTGATCTTAGAGAATATAACTGTAAGCAAAAATATTATGCAAGCTGAATAAAATTTAAATAAATAAGGACCAGATGTAACTATAGGGGCCTATAAAATGTAATACAAATATTATCCACTTCCTTAAAATAAATCTGTATTTTAGTATGAAAAATTATATTCATATTGATGTTGTGGATTAATCTTTTTATGAAAGTTGGCAAGTGAACACCATCTCTTGCAAGGGCTTGTTCTTAAATGGGAAACAGACCTTTTGTTTTGACCTTGAGTAGAGAAGTTTTTCAGTATCATGCAATGTAAAGCATTTTTACATTAACACGGTAATACATTTTTACGTTATATAGCCTGTTTTATTACAGTAGTGTTTGGCTTAGGATTTTGGGTGCCTGTTAATGGTTTGTGAATGCTAGGACTTGCAAAATGTTTGAGTGTTAGGAGGAGGTCCGTGCAGCACGATGCATTAGATAAACCCCTTTAAGAAGTCAAGTGATTTGCTTGGAGTTGACCTTCAGCTTTTGTTGCTGAACCGTTATCTTTTAGATTCCATTTAGGTCTCAAGTGGAAGATCATAGATCATAACGGAACTGTTGTGATTTCCTCTGCCTACCACTAACCAGCAGCTGGATTTATTTTAACTACCGAGAGATTCTTATATGGGGCTAATTCTTCAGCGAAACGCACTGTGCAACTAGTTGATTTCTGCTTTATCTGTGAACCAGCCCGTAAAAATGAAACGACAATTTTACTGCTCTGGACAAAAGATTATAAAAGTTGAAAAGGAAATAACTAATGATATTGTACTTGCCCTGGGAAGGAGATAAACCTGTAATTCTGCAGTCAGCAAAGCCCTTTGTAGCTTTATTCTCTTTTATAAATGCTAATTTAGTGTAACATTTGTAGCTATGTAGGAAATTTGTTGGAAATGCTTAGGAAAACATAACTTGTCGACTAAATCAGAACGCATATTTTCCTGAATGTTGTTCTATATGCAGCTTACTTTTTTGCTTCCCCAGGAGAGTACTCTAATCCATGCAGAAAGCTTCATTTCTTACACCAAATACGTGATCATGGTTAGTGGTAAGATTCGGTCACCTAACTACAGACCAAACTGAGATGCAGGCGTGTAAAATTCATGTAATTCCAACAGTTTGCCCTGCTGCTTTCTGGCACTGCCCAGGCACGTAGGTTCCCAAAAATCTGGTGTTTCTGTTTTGACCTGGACTTTCAGCGTCATTGTCAGTGTGTGCTCAGAAGTGTCTGTCTGGGAGACAGGTACCATTTCCCCAGATAATGCTCCTTTGGTCTGGGACAAATGGCTGGTGATGCTCTGGTGGTAGAGACACCCTTGTAGCTAGAGGGCAGAGCTAGGGACCTGGTTTCTACTCTTAGGATTGTTTTGGGGATTTTTTGTCTCATGATTACCACCTTCAAATGCACACCATGGAAAATATAGTCTGGGGTCTTCAAACAACTCATTTCTAACTGAGTATCTTGCCCGGTGCCATTCTGTTCTGATGGGAATTGCAGTCCTCGATACGCAGTGGTTGACCTTACTTCCGTGAAGCGCCTTTGATCCTATCAAAATAACAGCTGGGGCTTGGAGGCTGAAATAGTGCAGCAAAGATAAACTCAAACCAATGTTAGCTCAGTTAAAGAAAAAGCTTTTTGTGGATGATCTGCAGTAAGGACTGTTCAGTACTATGCAAGAAGTCTCTTTACCAAAATTCAGACCTTTTTCCTTGTCAAATCCAGCCAACACCAGGTGCGTGGGGATTTCTCTGCTATGAAATCTCCCCCCTTGCAAACTGTCCCACTCTTTATCATATGATACAACTTCATCAAAATATCCATGGTACTTAATGTTTGAGCCTCCTTCATGTCTTGTGTCTGTTTACTCCCTCACCTTCTACTCCCAACGTTTGCAAATAACTTCGCAGTCGGGGGGTTGATTTTCAGTGGTAAAGGGCACCTGCGTTGAAAGCTGCTGCTTGTCCTTCTGAAGAATGGCTGTATAGAAGGAAAGAAACACTAAAGAGGCTGGCTCAGATGCTATAAACTTGCAGAAGACGTGTGAGCAGTCCAAGCCTAAAGCCAGACGGTTTGTGAGATGTTCTCACCACTGTTTATGGCCCTGCAGGCTTTTAAGGTTCTCTTGGTCAGTGATTTTCCTGAATAGGAAGCTGATCTTACCACCTTTCTCCCAGAGGCTCAATCAAGACGGCGCTATGTGGTCATTGCCTGGGGTCTCTCCCGTACCAGTTCTTTGACGTTTAAGATACAAAGATTAAGCTGTCACTCTCACTGAATGTAATTCTTGACGTGAGCGTTTCTATTTGTGCTCTCTGCTGATGGGTGAGCTGATATCCTTCCCCTACCGGGTCTCTGAAGTTGTTAAATATCAAGCAGAAAAAATATCCATAGCTGGGGGGAGAATTGAGATCTGATTCCCCAAGAGTTCAGGGCTATTCACCTCCCTTGGGTAGAAGGAAATGTGATGTAGATCACACTGTGGGTGTTTTACAGGTTGTATTTTCCATAAATGGGTTTCAGATTGGGTGCTAATTTCTGGAAGGTTGTCTTGTACCCGCCGCTCGGGAGTCATTCACTCTGTGCTGACGTTCTTCAAGGGGTTGACCAAGAGACTCCGTGCACTCTTCTGCTTGTCTGCATGTTCTTCCAGAGCCAAAACCTCTTTAGTCAGTCGGTGTGAGGGCTGGCACTCGGGTGCCTTCCCTTTGCTCAAGAGACCGTGCAGTCACAGCGGTATCCGCTGGGAAAGCGGGAGAGCCAGTGGCGTGTAGCTATCCCACAGCTCAAATCTGAGCCTTACAAAATACCACCTCGTATACCGTGTGGCCGGTTTGGTGAACTTTACCACTTGTTAACAATTTATGAGCATATCGTATACCAACCACGTATGTTCTTGCCGTGTTTGGGAACTATTCTGGCTTGCAGGTGATTTTTTTTTTAGCCCTGATAGTGCCTTCGGCTGCATTTCATTGAACTGCAGGCCCTTCAATATTCAATAGAAGCATTACTCAGCCGATAATGTTCGGCAGCCTCAGCTGTAGCAGGCAGCTTTCCTTCTACGTTGTAATTCAGGGTTTTCATGGTTGGATGATCAAGGTTAACACCTGTGAGCATGGACTTTGGTTAGCATTTTAACAATGATGTTTATGTGCCCTGGCTCGTACTTTGCATCCTTCTGTCCCATGCAAGAAATGTTCAACTTTGCATTAATTCCTCATTTATATAGTGGTCCCAGAGTCATTCTTTGTCAAAATAGACAAAGATTAAAGCTCCAGGTTTTTTTCACGTTATTTGTAAACCTTATGAAGTATGTGCTTTCAGCAGCTGGATATCTTTTGTTGAACAACCGTGTTCTTGATATGCGAGTGTTTTCATTTCCCCCTCCTGCACGAGCAGTTTTTGCAACTCTGCCAAGCTGTGTCACGGAGTGCCGTAACCTGTATGAAACTGGGAATGAAAGGAGACGGGGAGGGATGGGAGTGAAAACCAGTCCATGAATTCACAACCTCTAGTGGAACATCAGTGCCACTTTCCCTTCCTCCCTCTCGACTGATTGATTTTTGAACTATTTAAGCCTTGACTTCTAGAGATAGCAAGCGTACGATGGAATTTGAAGCTAGTGAGCAGGAGCTGCAGGCAGCCGGGAACAAAAACCTCTCCTTTAAATAGATGCTCTGTATTGTTTTAGTCACGATAGATCCTAGTTTTTTTCTGAGGCATGAGAGGGGTGTTACAGCTTAGGTCTGTAGCATGTCAGTAAAGTCGTTACAGGTTAGGGCTCGCTTTAGATGGCTGGAGTATGACATTACATCTCACTCCTGCGTAAACTCCTTTAAAATATCGATATAATTAAAAATGGTCAATAACATCAATAGTTCGCTTTTAGTGATTTGTCATGGATGATCAAAACTAACAAGAGTCTTATCCAGATATCCCTAGATCCAGTGGAAAAAGATTACTTCTGGGTTAGATGTACTTTGAGCTGATCCCAGAAGTATCAGAGGAAAGATGTCTGTTTATCGCAGCTTATAAGCTAAGGAAGACTCTCATATTTATGTTTATGGACCATTTAAACAACTTTGCAGTGGACACGTTGCTTCATCCTGGATTTAATCGATTTGATAAGCCTGATTCAACTACACCACTTTAAAAAAAAAAACAAACTAGTTAAGAGAAACAGTGCTTTGGCAGGTCAGCGAGATGTTTCCTTCTTTGGGGTAGGCAGAGACCAAACAGGAATGTACCTTTTCGTGCCATATGTATTTTTAGTTCTAACTCATGCAGGAACCGCGGTGTAGTGCTGAATTGTTGCCTTTGCAAATAGATGATGCAGATTGTTCAAACTGATAACACTCGGGTGGTTCCTGAATCTGGGCTTGAGGTATGTGCGGTTTTACGTGCCGTACTGCAGCACCGGGAAGAGCTGGTAACTCCAGCCTGCGGGCCGATTTTAAAGCAACTGCAGATGGAAAACAAACTCAAAGAAATGCTATTGAAAGCTCCTTGCTCAGAGGTGGGCAATACCAGATTAAATACAGCCTGAAAGTGTTTGATTTGACCATCTTGTGTACGTGCCCAGTCTGCTGTTCCATGGTCACGTTGCCATTTTTCCACCGATCCTCATGTTCATCCACTGCCCCAGTGTGTCCTGGTTGATAGTTTGTGGATCTTATGGGCCACTTCTAAATGCCTGCCTTTGTAAAGTGTTTAAAAAAAGTAAAAGTGAAGTGTGCTGTGGAAGTTCTAAACCACAGACTCAGCTTTTTCTCAGAGTTACCCGTGATCAGCCTCAGGTGAAAAAATATACTTCACTGTCACCCTCCTGGCTTTCACCCAGGCAAAAGTCTCCGGTGTTGACTTAGGGTTATGTGATCGCTTTTAAAACAAAAGTCACACACACACACTCCCCAAAAAAAGAACCCCCCAAAAAACCCCACCAAACAAAAAACCCCAACAACTAAACCCACACAACTGAAGGAAGATCTAAGACACGTAGCAGAGGATTTGGGCAGCGCTGCCGAGATGGACATGCACGTGCTGCTCTGTCCCACTGCAAATAGCTGTTCCAGTTATTTCAAGAAAACCCTGCAGTTGCCAGTGGCACATATATATATATATATATGTATATATACATTTTTTTTTTTTTAATCAAACCATTCTTTTGGTTTTCTTAATTACTTTGGTACACAGCTCATAGTATTTTGCCTTCATTTATGTAGATGGAAATCTTTCCCCCCCCCATCTGGGACACTTGTATCAGCTGTAACCCAATCGCGATTAAAATCCTTGGGGCTTTTTTCCGCGACTGCTGTAGATGTATCAAAGAGGAAACTTGGGACAGTGGTGCTGTTGCTCCAGCAGCAGCGGAGCGGCTGGAGATACAAGTCCACATCGTTAGATAAGGTGGAGTGGGAATGAAAGAGAATAGTGCTCTCGATGTTGTCTCGATCAGAGCGTTAGCTTGAGGGCATTCGAGTTTTCTCTCTGATCAGCCTCCACCGTGTGTGCTGGGAAAGGATCGCAAGGCAACACGGAGGGGGGGAGTTAACTCGGCGATGAGAGATGTAGTATCTAACGGTGTTTGGAGAACACGAAGGTGCTTTGTTCTGCCCCAGCAGCGATTTCCTGCCCTGGCTGCAGGAAGGCGGTGCGCAGCGGGGCTCGCAGGCTGCTAACCTCGCCGCCTTTGCTGGCGGAAAGTCTCCTCTTCGGCTTGTACATCAAACTGGGGAAGGAACTTCACAACCAGAGTGGCTTTTTGGAGGGTGTATGTGTCTGGGAACGGGTTCTCTGATCCCTACGTCTCTAATTGAAAATCACCAGAGCCGTTTTAAAGTTAGTAGTGAAGCCGTTTCTGGGTGTTTGCTGGTGATGTTGGAGAGAGGAGCGCTTTCTGCACAGCAAAGCCACCCATCCCCTAGCTGTCAGGAGCGGAGCGCTGCAGCAGGATGTTCACCTATTTGTTTCAGGGGGGAAAAAAAAAAAGAACCAGACCAGAACAATGCACAGGGAAAGCACCAGCAAGAGAACAGTATGTTCTTTGTAATGCGTTTTCTTTGGGGACATCTATTGCTGGCAATAAGATTAAATCACTGAAACCTTCCCTGAAGCTACATCTGCCACTGCCTACATTTTCCAACCTCGGTAATA